>CM050939.1:29423194-30023194 GCA_027789145.1 Solanum arcanum | reverse complement strand
ATGTGTAGGTTTGCTGGTGAAGTAGGTATACGTGGAGATATGCTAAGGGAGTATAGGTTCAAATGGGCACGCGAGAAGATGGAGGAGAGTGAGTTTTATCACAGTCTTGAACGTTTTAAGGAGGAAGAGCAACAACAACAAGGGACCGAACATGATATTGGTGAAAGTCGTGCTGAGGACCCTAAACTTGTCACTCTTCCAAAAAGGCGTGGCAAAATTAACTATAAGATTTATGGACTTGATTTGTGCGATTCAAAATGGTCACAAGTGGCTGATAAGATTCATGAGGCTGAGAAAATCATATGCCCTCAAGAACCAAAAAATAGACGGCAAGTGCAAAATTATTACTGAAAAATTACTTTCTTTGCAGGAGGAAGATGATTATTCTCCACTAATAGCAGAATGGGTACAACTTCTCCAGCCTAGCAGGGTAGACTGGATAAATTTACTTGATAGATTGCAGAACCGAAATCCTAGTCTATATTTGAAGGTAATATCTTCTCCAATTAAGTATTTTCTTATTAGCATGACTTCAATTTCTATTTTTATTTTTAACTTTCGTTCGTCCCATTGTCAACCGCAAAAACTGGGAGACTTAAAGTTAATATTCTTAATGTCACTTGTTTTTGAATGCTCGTTCTTCGTACTGTTAATTTATAATAGTATAAAGCAAAGGTTGTCACAAATCTGAATTTGAGTCTGGCTATAAAAGAAAATCTGAATTTAAGTTGTTTTTTAGTATTAGCTAACTCCGACTTTTTTGTAAACATGTTAGATTGCAGAACATGTGCTTGGTGAAGAGTCATTCGAAACAAACATACGTGACTACTCAAAACTCATTGATGCCCATGCTAGAGATAACCGGCGAGAAGATGCCGAGAGAATTATCCGAAAGATGAGAGAGAATGGAATTGTACCTGATATTCTCACATCAACAACCATGGTTCATATGTACAGCAAAGCAGGTGATCTGGATCGAGCAAAAGCCGCATTTGAGAGCTTGAGAACTCAAGGATTTCTACCAGACATGGGGGTTTACAATTCCATGATCCTAGCCTACGTAAATGCTGGCGACCCGAAGAAAGGTGAATCATTGATGAAGGAAATGGAGGTAAGAGACATGAAACCCTCTAAGAAGATCTATATGGCCCTCCTAAGGTCATTTTCTCAGCATGGTGATGCTAATGGAGCCCAAAGAATAGCAACTTCAATGCAATTTTCAGGATTTCAGCCCACTTTAGAGTCATGTATGTTACTTGTTGAGGCATTTGGAAAAGCAGGTGACCCTGATCAGGCAAGGCAGAATTTTGATTACATGATTAAACTTGGACACAAGCCAGATGATAGATGCACTGCTACCATGATAGCAGCATATGAGAAGAATAACTTGCTGGATAAAGCCTTAAATCTTTTAATAGAGCTTGAGAAAGATGGCTTTGAGCCTGGGGTGGCTACTTATTCGGTTTTGGTGGATTGGTTGAGTAAAATGCAACTAATTGATGAAGCGGAACAACTCTTAGATAAAATTGCTGAGCAGGGTGAGGCTCCTCCATTCAAGGTTCATATTAGCCTATGTGACATGTATGCAAGAGCTAATGTTGAGAAAAAGGCTCTTCAAGCTCTTGGAGTTTTGGAGGCAAAACAAGAGCAGTTGGAACCAGAAGATTTCGAGAGGATTATATGGTCACTTATAGCTGGTGGATTTGTACAAGATGCTCAAAAGTTCCAAGGATTGTTGGAAGCTCGGGATTTACAGTGTCTGAGCAACTTCAAGTGACACTCATGGCGTCTCAAACTTTTCTTCGCAGAAGACCATCTGTAAGATAATGTTGATCGCTTGCATAAAAGGTAAGTTAGTGCTATCTATCTTGGGAGTAGGCTCATGAAAGTGTGTTTTAGTGTTCTGAAGCCTATAAGAATCAATGGCCTCATTGTGATTCTGGAATCACCATGAATTGTCTCCATTCATTTAAAGCAGCAAGATGATTACTGTTCTTGTTTTCCTGAGCATTTTACGACCATGCAGCCTATTTCTTCTGACTTGTCGTTGTTCTTCAACACAGAATAACTAATAGATTTTGACTTATAAATGTCTTCTCCATTGTTAGATGCATCAATTGTGGTTATTATGATGTTTGTAGATCTTTCATTTTTTGAACCCTTTTTTTTCATATCCTTGTTACTACTGGGAGTTGAATTGCCACATGATTTGGATTTACTTTGAAATGAACATTAAAAGACTGATAAACTGATTTGCTTGTCCACTAACTGCTTTTGGTTTTAGTAGAAATATATTTCTCTTAAGCTTACAATACTGAGGTGGTGCTTTAGCTTTTCATGGTGTGATCTAACCACTTGCTCTTGTTGCTGTAGAACTTTTTGCGTGGTGAAATGTGGTGATTAGGGGGCAGGTGAATTGCTATCACTGATTCGTAGATTATTTTACGGAACATTATATATTAATTTAATGCTGTAAATAATAAATCATTGAGTATAGCTGATCCGATGATCCAGATGATTAGCTGCTTTACTAGTAGTTATGAATGTTCCATTGCTGTGTCTATAAGAAATGGTTTAGGTAATTTCACATGGTATAGTAAAATGAAAATTTCTGTGGTGCTTAGTACTATTTGTGCTGCAGAGAATGTTTATAAATCGCCATGTGTGTGAAAGTTGTTTCAACTGTGAAGTGCAAAAGCACTGGTTGTTTCTGGTCTCTGCTGATGCAACATTATGGACTGATTGGCCATGAGAATATTGCAGTTACTTTATTTGAATATCTGCATTTGAACAAAAAATGTTACTTTTTGATTAAAAAAATATCATAATCATCAAGAGTAACATATATAAAATCATGAGTAAAAAATATTTAATAGCACAATATATATCATAAAGTTCAATAAGTATGATAGATACTAGATGGAAAATAATAAATAAGGTATCACAGTATCTACGCCTAACATATATTTTGGCTTATTAGAAAAAAACTAAAAAATTCTTATTTTGTTCCAATAACCTTGATCCAAGTGTCTAACTTGTGAACTTCTAACGTCAATATTTCTTTTTTTTTTATAAGCGGACACTTTCACTAAATATACTAACACATGTATTGTATAATGACTTGCAATCCAAGTCCGTCTAATTTTTCCATATATTCTTTAAATGTAGGTGCACTATTTTTTTAATCAATAACTCCAGAATAGTAATTATCTTCTCATCAATTTCTAATTCATACGAAATAAGTTTTTTTCTTTCTAAAGTATTTTTTTTCCAGCTGAAAATGAATATTGGGATGGAGAATTATTAGGAGCCTCATTAATTAGTTCAACGACACTAATATATTAGTGAAATCTACCAAGTAGATTTGATGATGAAAGAGTAAATAAAATTATTGGCCTAAAACAAAATTCTAATAAGTAACCTCAAATATGTATTCATAGTAATTATTTTAATTATTAATAGTATTTTTTTTCAGATGAACATCAATGTACTAAAAATATTATTGAACAATTGCTCTTTACAAACATTCAATACACCCTAAGAAAATTATTAATATAATAAAATACTTGTAAAGATTATGAAAACTTGCCAGTTCATGGGAAAAAAGTGGTGTTTGATTGAGAAAGGGGAGGAAAGTTTATAATTGTGAGAGAAAAATCACCCAAAGACAGAGAGAGCTGATACAATATTATTTCATAACTTATTCAATAAGTCTAAATCATGTTAAGACTCTCTTGAAGATTTGATCAGTTCAGACCTTTTCAGGTTCATTAAGAGGCTTTTTGAAAAAAGAAACAAATGAACTAAATGAGCTGAATCTGAATCATTCAGATTCAAACCTAAAAATCAAACACACTTAATAGGTTGAATCTGAATGATTAAGATTCAGGCCTCCATTAAGTGCAAAAAAATAAAATAAAATGAGGCCTTAGTCTCTAGTATGTAACCGTCCTTCTTTGTTAGCTGTTCTTAACCCCTTAGAAATGCATATATCTTCTCTTTTTCCTTGGCTATTCTGATACTTTCACAGCCAAAAAACCTGCCTTTGACTATCCATCCAAACAAGATGGGTCTCGGAGCTCAACAATCTCAGCAAGCTCCAAATTCCCATGAATTGTACACGGATTCGTCATGGTTTCCCATACTTCAGTACTTGGCTGTATAGGCATGTTTCAATGAACTCCATAGCTTCATCAAGATATCCTGTACTTACCACATATGGCTCCATAGAGAGAACAATGTCATAATCCTTACTCATTGATTCGAAGTGTAACATGCCCTCAACTATATAACCAACAACACTACAAGCATGGAAGACACTCAAACTTTTGGCCATTAGGTTTCATCCCAGTTTTCTTGAATTACCCAAACAATTCTATTGCATCTTCTCTAAGACCATCTTACCAAGCCATGTAATCATTGTGTCCCAAGAAGTCAAATTATGTTGAGGCATTTATCGAAACACCAAGAAGGCATCATTCATGGAGGCAACATCTTCCATACATTTCATGAATCTTATTGTACATTTTGATGTTAAGATGAGGATGAGATCTCAAAAAGGTGTTCATGAGTTGATCTAGCATCCTCAAGGGATTCATCCTCATCGCATCCATCCATCAACATAATACATTGAGACAAAATTGACTGTGAAATATTACATCTCCAAGAAATGCAAAACTTCTACTGCCTTCTTTATGTTGCCTTGTTTACAGAAGTCACCGGGCTCATCAACTGAACCTTTTCTACTGCTGCTATCAGCAGAATTAATCGATTGTTCTGTTGAATTTGTCATTTATTGATGGTCTACTATTCCATTCTGAGATTGATAAGAAGTTTGAAGTGATGTACAACACTAAAAGGGTTAAAGCGGCTCAAGTTTTGCTGAAAACGGCCCATCATCTCCCTTTAGCCACTTGACTTCTTATGCTTTTACATGTTTATACTCGCTTGCATTTTTGTGGATGCATTTCAGAATTTTTGGATTGAACATTCCTTACATTTCCAGGGTTATAACTGGGAAGGTTTTCGCTGAGGCACTCCTACATTTCTCCTGTAATTGCCACAAAATTTCTACTGTAACATTTCACTGTTTCCACCATTTAAATTCTGTTGATACTGCCCATATACTCCACTTTTTACTCGGCTGACCTTCTAAACCTCCCTCAAACCTAGATCTACGCATGAAATGTGAAAAATGGTAATCACTATTAATTCTGTATATTTTCCGCCAAACCTTATTTTCACTTTTTCCCTCGCTATTTTTTTTTTCAAATTTTACTATAATTTTTTATTTCTATAAAAATGAGTATCTGAATCATATTTCATTTTTTAAAGAAAAGTACTACTAAGAAGTATCATTTAAAAAAATTATTGTGTTGTTAGCATTTTATGTAAACCTAGTGCCCTACATTTCTGATGTAAAGCTCTGTTACTTTTGATGCAGAGAGTTATGAAGTCTAGTGGTCGATAAATTGAAAGGGGGGTTTTGCAAGAAAACGTAAAACAGTTGATGATTTTCCATATAGACTTGTTAATTGATAGTGATTGTAGCGATGACATTCCTTTGTAGTTTTGATTTTGTCATAAGATGTCAGCATAAAGGGAAGCAATGTTCTTGGCTGTTGTGTGACATTTATGATTGTTGGTATCTTCCTCTTTCACATTGCAGTGAAATGATTCTTAAAGGAGGAGAAAGGAAATATCATGTTTTCTCCTATGCATGATATAATTTGCTCCAAGCTGCTAACCTAATGTCACTTCAATCAGTTTTTAAATTTTGCCTTAAAAAAGACGCTTGTAAAAGCCCAATGAGGTTTGAAACTACATTACTTTTCTTTTCTCCATTATCTATGGAGTCCTAAACATCCTCAGTGAATCTGTGCTCCCTTGATATGAGTAGGACGTTTTCATAATGCTAAAATGTCAATGAAAAGGGACGAAGCTCGTCGTCAATTAAAACCCAACTAAGAATTCCAAGACTAGTATATTGTTAAGAATTCAATTAGAGAATTAACTAGCAATTAATTTCAATGAAGTTCAAAAAGCAAAGAGGTGGAGAAACCACCAATTTCGACAACACTGATTTTAACTCCCAATCGACAAAATCACTATAGTTGATGATTCAAAGAACTAATTGTCTATAAGGGTGTGGAGATTGAATATTTATTTCATTTTGGGTATTGTAGAATTGCTCATTATAACTAACTAGTCGCCAATAAGTAGGTTACCATCGTTGATGCTAATCTTCTTTTAATTTCAAAGCTTTCTTACATGGAATCTTCGCTCAGTCTCATCAACATGTCATCTTGATTAACCCAAAAATTTATAAGTGTACTTATTATCCACTTCTATGGGTTTTTTTTTCCGAGTACCAATGCAAGAATGAAGCTAAAATTGAGTTGGCCACCTTAATGCAAGAATTAATCAATCGACAATTAGTGAATTTTCATAAAAAAGAGCAATTCAATGAATTTACTAAATTGTATCAACAATCAATTCCGTAATCACACTCCAAGAGTTTGGAGTTTAAGCCACTTTGCAAAGTGTAAAGAAATTATACTTTGCATGCAATTAGCCATGGGTAACATGAAATTGAACACTTAAAATAGCAAACCCACTTCAAATCCGGCTTCAATTTACCCAATTCAAGTTTACAACTCTAAAAGAGATTCAAAACTATATTTGGGCCCGTTTAGAAAGTCACTTGGTAATTGAAATTGATGTAATTATTAGGGTAGTAATCTAGCCTAGTACTTACACAATCTAGTAATTACACGGACATGTTTGGTTATCATAATGTAATTACACACGTTCTGTAAAGTTTATACTAGACAATGAGAAACTACATAAATGATATTAAATTAAATAATTAAGATATATATTATTTTTTAAAAATATTTTAATTAATAAATTTGTGTTCTTAACTAATATTTGTTGAAGAATAAGGAAACTAACGATGGAAACATATCAAAGGATCAGGTCCAACGCAGTTGACTAACTTGTCTACAATAAGTGTTGATGAAGAAGAGTGCTTAAGATTGGAACATGTCGAAGGAACAGATCCAACGAAGCTGACTGGTGAGTTAAAACACTGTTGAAGAATTAGAGTCACACTAAGATTAGACTACCTTTTTTAATTAGGATTACATTTCGTTTAGAATTATTTTTATGATTAAGATTATAGTACAACTAGGATTAGATTATTTATAATTGCATTATTATTATTCTAGTAGTAATATGTATTATAGTAGGATTCTAAGTATAGTTAACTTAGGACTCTACAATTATCTCCTATATAAGAAGTATGTTATTAACATTATTATTTATCAATAACATCATTATTGATCAATAGATCAATACAATAAATATTGATTGACATATAAATTTATCAATATTGATCAACTTATCAATACTATCAATAAATCAATACAATTCTTGATTTCTCTAATCCTAAATTTGAGATCTCTACATGGATTTGTACATGGTATCAAAGCTTAAAGCACTTCCGTTCTCTGAGTATTGGTTAAAAAAATGAAAAAATATGAAAAAAATCACACGTTGCAACGACCCATTCTACCAAAAACCAAGTCAACCTCCTCATTTCACAAAATAATTGTTTGTTGCTCCATTAAACTTAAGCCAACAAACTACCTCATAAAGAGGAGACATATTTCCCAATTGATTCATATCTTAGAGAATGAACCAAGTAAAAACATATGTTCCACTAGACAGACTGCTAGGGAAGTTGTAGCGGCTAAGAAGGATGCAAAATCTAGTGACACCATTGATAATTGGAAGGAGAAAAATGTGTTACTAAGGAGTTGGATTTCAAACACCTTGACCAAAGAAAGCACACAACTAATTATAGGCTACTCATCTTCCAAGGAGATGTGAGAATACTATTAAAAATAACTTATATTCAAAAAAACGAAAAAGAAAAAAAGAGCAATTAATTTTGCTAGAAGCTTAGGTAAGACACCATATCCCACCCTTAATCAATATGTTAATGCTCTCACAGGCTTTGATATAAGGGAAAAGGAAGAAAAAGCGTCATAACAAAATCATAACATGACATTATTTTCCCAAAAAGACAGGGAAGAGGAAACAACAACATTTACATATTGAAGCATTGACAAAACATGTTTTTGCTGGGTATTTAAAATTTTTTTGTTGGATATTCGGAAAAAACAAAACTTCAATATACCAAAGTATTGACAAAACAAGTTTTTTGCTGTGCATTCAAAGTTTTTTCTGCGGGATATCCAAAGCAAGCTAGGAGTAATTGTTCCTCTACTCACTAGCTTAAGGGGAAGTATTGAAGAAGAAGGATACTGACGATTTGAACATGTCAAATGAATAGGTTCAACTCAGTTGACTGACTTGTGTACAACAAATGTTGATAAAGAAGGAAGCTGGGGATTGAAACATGTCGAAGGAACAGGTCCAACGAAGCTGACTTGCGAGTTATAACACTGCAGAAGAATTAGAGTCGCACTAGGATTATACTACCTATGTTAATTAGGATTAGATTCGTCTAGAATTATTTTTATGATTAGGATTATAGTACAACTAGATTAGATTATTTATAGTTGCATTATTATTATTATAGTAATAGGTATTGTAGTAAGACTCTAAGTATAGTTAACTTAGGACTCTACAATTATCTCCTATATAAGGAGTATGTTATTAACATTATTATTTATCAATAACATCATTATTGATCAATAGATCAATACAATAAATATAGATTGATATATCAATTTATCAATATTGATCAACCTATTAATACTGTCAATACATCAATACAATCCTTGATTTTAATAATCTTGAATTTGAGATTTCTACATGGAATTCTACAATATTATGAACTAAAATAATTGATTATATTTTTTCAAATTGATACATTTCAATTGAATTGATCATAAAAACTCAAAGTATGAAATTTCTGCTAGAATTATACTATTGTTAAAATAAACATGACAATAAAAAATAGATAATACAATAAAATTGTGTAGAATCACATGAAGTAAGGTTGAGAACGAGAAGAAAATAAAATATAATTATACAAATAAAAACAAACTTTTAGAAATAATAAAATAAAAAGGAACTTAAAATAATAGAAGTAAAAAACTAAACAAAAATAAAGATAGAATTTCTTAAAAAAAGAAATTAAAAAGTAATTAGCTAATAATTGCACTATATAGTTACCAACAATTCACATCCTCTGGTTGTGATGTGGAGAATTTAATTAACCCTTTCCAATTACACCAATTACCTGTTGACGAAGTAATTACCTGTCCAATCAAACAGGACACAAACAGTGTAATTACACCCAATTACACCAAATTCAGTTACCCGGGTGTCTTTCCAAACAGGGCCTAAGCATTATCTCATATTGGAAAGAAGTTTTTCTCTCTAAAATGTTCAAACTATTCTTATCAATATTTGCATACCCTCTTTTTCTCTCCTGTGGGCTATTTATGGTTTTTCAAAATTTTTATTCAAAAAATAACTTTGTGTCTCATTCGACAAAGTTAGCTGAGTTCGCCATCTGCATTTAATGAATCATACACCTTCCTTTAATTCACCTTTTTCTTCTTTTAGGCTTTAGGTGTTTACGCCTCATTCGGTGATCACGTTCAAGTTCGCTTTTGTCAATACAACGGATCACCATTTTTACATCCTATCACCTTTTGGACTATCATTTTTTCTGCCAAAACTGTCATTTTTTGTGATATCTACTCACTTTGCCTTTTGTCTTTTGGAAAATCGTTGTTCATATCTCACTTTGCCAATTAATTTTGAGAGATGGCTCAGTGCACTGTTACCTAAGGCGGTCTCCAGTTCTTTTAACAATTCGTCCTCCCTGTAGGGCGATTAACAACATGTAATTTATACTTATTTTAACGTTTATGGTTATTCTTTAAAGGAAAAAGGATCAAAAAGACCCCTTAATTTAGTTTATTATTTAATTTTACCCTCACCATTAAATGAAGTTAATTTTACCCCTCCTATTGCTAATTTAATAAAAAATACCCCTCATTAAATGGAACTTACAAAATTGACCCAAATTACCATAATTTTTTTTTAAAAAAAAACCTATCCCTATATTTAGCCCATGCCTTGCCCGCCCTTCCCCATTTAGAATGACCTGGTTAACCCAACCCATTCTCTCAATCTTCTTTTCTCCCGAGATTGTCATGGAGACTATTGAGAAGGTGGTTGAAAATCTTAGTGCATCTACTAGTGATTCTCGATTAGAAGAGCTTGCTAATTGATAATATCCTTTATGCCTTCCAGGAGCAAACCAATGACGATGCCAATGTTATGCTTAACGGATTTGGTGCTATTGTACATGTCCTTGGACAAAGAGTTACGCTATACCTCCCTTAGATTTGTAGTACTATAAATGGCGACTGAATAACAAGAGTGTCCAGAAATTTGTTGTGCAACCAATTATTCCTTCTTTACATTATCTTAGATTTTTAAATATCTTCTTCTCACTTGTATAAAGAATCAACTTTTTCTCCTTTTTTCATTACTCAAGTTGACAATCTTTTTTTTACATTAAATACCATGTAACTATACAATCCTTTTACATATGCATATAGTCTTTGCAACAATATTATTGGGTATTCCATAGATCAATTTTTTTTTCTCTTTTTCACCTTTTTTGTTCTTCAAACTTGATTTGTTGCTTCTATGATCTTTTTAGGAGTAGCTTGTTATATTTTGGGATATGTTCTTTTCACATATATCACATTTGAAATCTTTCATTATTTCTTTACTTATTTGAGAATTGTTTTGACTTGAACCTTCCCTTGAAAAAATATGGCTATAGTCCTCGAGATCTCCAGTGTTGCTTTCTCATTAGTTTTATTAATGTGAGACAACAAGCTGCAGATCTGATATCCAGAATTGTAGTAGTTACAAAGCAGTCTGGGAAAGAACAACTAATGGGGGAATACTCCTAGGTTTTTTGGTTCAATTGGGATTTTTGGGTTAAATAAGTTAATCGGGCAATCTTAAATGGGACAGGGTATTGGGTTAAAAATAAGGAATCAGTTTTTCTAAATAAAATTCGGATAATTTGGATCAATTTTGGAAATTTCATCTAATGAGGGGTAATTTTGATGAAATTCGTAACGGGAGGGGCAAAATTAACTTTATTTTAACAGCTAGGGTAAACTTAAACAACAAATTAAAATTGAGAGATATTTTTGACCTTCTTTTAAACATGTTGTTCATTTGCTTTGATAATTGCAAATCATAAATCTTTTATGAGACTAAGAAAAAATTAGATATTTAGGACACTAATTATTGATCTAACTGAATGTTAAATGAGCGTAAGTATACATTTCATCACGTATCTCCAACAATAACATCTTCCTTTGCTACACCCCGTAGAAAGTTGTGTGCGCAGTTAATGGATATTTAGTGGGCTTCTGTTAGGCCGCATAATCTCATGTTATTCGTTTTAGCCAAGGACATCTATTATTTTATTTTTTTCACCATACTCCTTGCTTGTCTTCTCCAAACAATATAAATAAGAAAACATTTTTTTCATCTCACCTAAACGTGAACCACAAATAAATAACTATTTAAAACAATTCATCAACACTTAATATTATGGTATTACCGTTATAAAAACAAGCTCATAAGAATATAATCATAAAGTGAAGAAGACAAGAGAAGTAGATGGAAGAAGAGGAATTTTCTTCTTATTCAAGTGTATATTACAAAGGTGAATGATATCTCTATTTATAGGTAGAGAAATCAACCAAAAGTTCACCATGTTAAATGTCACATTAGTAGATACATTTCTATCCCAAAAAGGTTTATATCACCTTAGGAATACATATCCATGATAAGGATAAATTTATGATAAGCTTAATGGAAAATCCACTTAATTCAATGTATTTATAACACTCCCCCTTGGATGTCCATAGATAATGTGCCTCGTTAAAACCTTACTAGGAAAAACTCTGTGGAAAAAAATTCTAATGAAAAAAAAAGAGTACACGTATCCTTTGATACGCACTGTTTGTTGCCTCATTAAAACCTTGTAAGGAAAACCCAGTGGGAAAAAAACCTCGATCAAGGGAAAAAGAGTGCAACGCGTGTTATACTCCCCTGATTAAAACATCACTTAATTTCTTGTAATGATGTCTCCAATTTTTGTACATTGTGGTTGGTATATTCTTTTTCAAAAAAAAAAACACACATTTCCTGAATATGGTGTGTCATTTATCTCAACCAGACGCACTTTTGACTTGCTTCATGGAGGGCTTTTATTTCTGCATAGCAGCATTGCTTCATTGATCGCCAGGATATTATTGTGCCTCCACATGCAAACACATAGCGTGCTTGAGATAGAGCTTTATGCGGATCAGATAAATATTTTTCATCTGTGTAACCAATCAATTTTGTCTTAGATTCCTCGAAATAAAATAAACCCATAACTATGATCCTTCAAGGATATTCAATGATGTTCTCAACACCATTTCAATGTCCTTTTATCGGGGAAAATTTGAATCTTGCAAGAATATTTACTGTAGAACAAATATTTGGTCAAATATTGTTAGTAAGATGCACTAGTGCCCTGATTGCACCAAGATATGGAGTTTCATCACCAAG
Source organism: Solanum arcanum (assembly GCA_027789145.1). Classification (NCBI taxonomy): domain Eukaryota; kingdom Viridiplantae; phylum Streptophyta; class Magnoliopsida; order Solanales; family Solanaceae; genus Solanum; species Solanum arcanum. The sequence goes on along the minus strand of CM050939.1, from coordinate 30,010,558 downwards.
AAGCTCTTCATCCTTCTTTTGATATCAAACTGAATCATCATTTATGTTAAGTGATCTCACAGTCATTGGGGTACTCGATGAATGTGATTTATCCATATAAAATTGCATCAAAATTTTTTAGTGTATGTGCATTGTTAGACAAATATTTCATTTTTCAAATTATCAATCTGTAGGTAAAGACAAAATTCTGTCTTACCAAGACATTTTCATAAAATACAAGAACAATTAGGGTCATTCTTCTGTACCCTTTTCTTCCTTTGCTCTATTAATCCATATAAGGATTCTTAAAGCTTTAGTGAAAAGTTTCCTTGAAACTTTCATATGCTTCAGACACCTCGATTGCTTCAAGAATTTTCATATAACCTCTATTGTCTAGCTAGGCATGACAATTATTCATTATATGCATTCAAGTTTTTCATATGTTTCCAGATCAAAACAAACCTCATTGCATCCACCATAGGAGAAAACATCTCCAATAATGTCAGGATTCTTGCGACAAACCTTTATGCCCCAAGGCACAAGTCATACTTGATATCTTACGATTATACTATCATATAATAATCTATTTGTACCCCACTGACATTATACCTTGATTTATGGACAATCAGTCCAAAACGTTACTTTTCGAAGTGAACTAATATACTTGAATTATGCATTTTACTTGGCCAACTATTTATATGTTCATACTCTATGACAGAATTGAATTAAAGATCCTCGTCACAATTTATATCATTGAACGCTACCTCATATCAAAGATATAGTCGATGGTTATTTTATATCGATTCCAATAAGACATAATTTATCGAGATCTCTTCATTTTTATTGTACCTGAACCTTTTCCGAGGTTATGAAGTGTTATGTCAATGTGCTCTTTTATATCACTTGCCTCAATATCATGACCATATTGATTATTTCCATTCTTCTTCAAGGAATTTTATATTTAGAACCGATTGGTCTATTACGCTTCCGGCATATCATAGACTCTGTCCTTCAAAATTTTACGTTGGAGCATTTGCAGCTGAATTATATCATAGAGTCACTAATTCATCTAGCAATTGATTTACAACATTATACAAATGAATTATCCCTTGAACATTAAGTTCATATATTTATTTAACGAGGATCTAGATAATGCACAATTAACCTCACACATAATTTTCATTTGTCAATCATCTCTCCCCCTAATGTCAGAAAATCTAATATTCATCCCAACCTTATTTGGGAATTCATCTTTGTGCGTGGTGGAGCAATTAAAATCATATCTGTACATCCAACATTTTAGATGAAAATTATATGGTTCCTGACCCTAAACCAATTTATGGGGGAAATCTTGTTGGCTTGATGCATACATGTGTTGCTACATGTTCAATAAGTTTATCTCATACCAAATTTTATTTGGGAGCTTTGTTCTCATAACCATGATTTAGCTATAATTGCAGGAATACAATTTTTGTTAAATCAACCCGCATTGTAAATATAATTTCATAATTTTGAACTATGCTCTAAATTTAACAATTCGAGCAAACAACATTACAAACACCAATTTGTAAGTTGACAACAAAGCACATGTGATCATCGCATAGATGCATCTATCATATAGTTACAAATGATCCACATGGCAGGTGAATGAGCCCATATTCACCTTTTTATATGTTCCAAAAACTTCAGGGATTACAACCCCAACCTTTGCTGGTACAGTGAAAACAAGAAACACAAGAGAATTCTTGAAGAATCTTTTATTTCTTCATCATATAAGCCACATAAATTCTCAATTATATTTGCATCACATCCAAACCATGATGGTCAACTAGTCATGCTAACTGATATTTATTTCAGTACATGTATAATTTACTTTTGCATGTGATTTTATCAGCATGTTTATGTTTGTCTGCAACAAATAAGAGAAAAAATGGGGTAATCTTTTGCATAAATATTTGTAACCCTCTTCGGTTGTAATGATTTATAGTCTCAATATTAATTTTCAACTCATCTGAAACTTAAAAAGTTTCGTTTGAGACTTACTACAACCCCAATATTATTCCTCTGATAATAGCACAACTTGTTAGAGCTTGCATTTAATTTTGTGTAATATCACATATTGCATGACACCATCCCTATGGTGAGCATCTCCTTCAAGGAGGAAATTATATTATTATTGTCATGGTCAAAATCATTACGAGCAAGACGTCTTTCTTGATTTACTTTTGTTGTACCATAGGTACACAACCAATGACAAATTTGTATTGCCATCCGATAATGACCAGAACCCTTTTAGGCAAGAACCATTTCTTTATTTTTCCCTTTGGATAGTTAACAATAAACATGCTATAGTGAGGTATAAATGTACAGTACGACTAGCCATTTCTGGCAGATAAAATTTATTTCCTCTCAAACCTCCTGTAGTGGTGAGTTTTGACATATATCATTTTTTCTCAAACCTCCCATAGAGGTGAGTTGTGGTATATATTCAATCCATAATGATTTTACCACACATTGACCCATTCTCTTATAGAATGGTCGAGCATTCACGATACTCATCACAAGTCACATTCTCTTCAAGGAATGGACTAACCATTTATATGTGCTTCACAAATTTTCATTATAAGTACATTGTCATGGTTTTAAAATTCATCATATTTCTATGACACACCTCTACATCACTTTGAAAGATCAAGTGTACCTCACTTATCTTCTCGTCTTTTGATGTATGATTTATAAAATTGTCAAATTATTCGGTCGATAACATTCACAAGTCCAATGTCCTTTCATACCATTTTGAAAATGTAAACTACCTTCACATTTTGAAGGACTATTTGGAGAACCTATAGTGTTCTTCCTTTTATAATTTCCACAATGATGACTATTGTAATTCCGTCCCTTCATGCCTTTTTTCATATCGTTAATCATTTGTCATCTTTCAGACTAATTATTTATTGCTACCACATTCATACGATAGAATGGAGCAAGTCAACATCAGATTTCAAAGTTATCATATATTTCTACTACATTCTTTTCAAGGAATGGAGCAAATTTAATGGGAAAAATTTCAAGGATTTTCATCAAAAATATATTATTTTTCTTAGTCATCATTTTATCATTGCTGTGGTGCATTGGCTCAAACTCAATACCCATATAAGGCATGTTACGCCATAATTCTATGGGACTTGAACCCAATCACTGTGCATCAAAACTCAAATTGATGTCTTACCCTTTTGGTGCGATAAGATTTGAATCTATCGTCTTATTCTCAAATATTTTTCATTATATGCATCTGGACTTAAATTGATGTCTTGCCCTTTTTGGTGCAATGAGACTTGAACCCATCGTCTTACCTTAACCAACGCTATAATAGACCGAAGCACAACATGACTCACCCTTTGAGTCTTTCAAAACAATCAAAATAATATTCAAACTCATGATATTAAAATTTTATACCTTCTTCTATTTAAGAAATTTTGTATAGCATGTCATATTCAACCAATAGTAGTATATGTCTGATTTTATGCATATAATACCTTGATTTTCATAATGATATCAACCAAAACATGAGTAAAAGAAAAACTAAAAATCAATCTTAATTGCCTAGAGATTCGTGCTGATAACGTGTAGTAAAATCAAGCTCATAAGAATATAATCATAAAGAGAAAAAGACAAGTGAAGTAGAAAGAAGAGGAATTTTCTTCTTATTCAAGTATATATTACAATGATGAATGATATCTCTATTAATAGGTAGAGAAATCAATCGAAATGTCACCATGTTTAATGTCACATTAGTAGATACATTTCTATACCAAAAAGTTTCATATCACCTTGGGAATACATATCCATGATAATGATAAGTTTATGATAAGCTTAATGGACAATCCACTCAATTCAATGTATTTATAACAATTACTATATATTAAAAACTTAAAATCTAATTTTTCTACCAAAACAAATGACAATAATAATAATACTCAAATTTTCCTTTCCTTTTTTTAATAAAAAAAATTTGTTAAAGTTTCTTATTTAGAAATTTATTAAAACAAAGGATGAAGCGAAATTATAGTAATTAAACTTTTTGAAATCTCTCAAGTACACACAATATCTTATATTAGTGGAAGGTTTATAAAAAATAATCTCTATGATATAATAAGGGGTAAGAATGTGGGCATGCCATTCTTCCTAAATTTTATTCATGAAATAACATTACTTTATTATTTCAACATATTTTTTTCTTGTGAAAAGGAGATCACTATAAATACTAAAACAATTGATGTGTGCGCGCATATGGAGTATATAAGCGAAACAAAATAGTACTCATATTTTCTTGCTGTAATGCTTTGGGCGTTTTAAATTTTCCACTTCAAAAGATAATAAATGTTCAAAGTTGAGTGATTTTAACCGGAAAGAAATATGTATTGTAGAATAAATGTGTCTTGCTTGAATGATTATCTAATTTAGAAATATTTGTTGGATATGAATTATGATGGGGAAAAGGTTACTCGTAAGAAAGCAACTTCCACAATGGGGAAAAGAAGCTAAATAATGTCACAAATGTTGCAAGGTATCAAAAGGCAACCTATTTATATTAGTGTCTATCTAGCCTCCTTTTATTTTGTACATGAACAACATTCTTTTAAAGTGGAAACACGTAGATCATCCTTAAGACTTCCTTGGTCTCAAGATGAATCACCAATCCAACCATCTACTCAATCCAACGCTAAAACCACAACCACAACCACGAACCTGACTGGTGAAACCCAAATCCCTTCTCAACCCTCTAATATCAACTCTATCTCCACAAATTCTCCGTATCAAGTTACTACCAGACCGAAGATTGATCAGAGGCCACCGTTTAGGCCAGCTCTTTCTCCAAAGAATCGGGCATCCAGGAAAAAGTCTCAATCTCCATCACCATCTCAACCACTAGTAAGTACTGCTTAGCTTCACCATCAAATAAGTCTCGTTTGTCTCAATCTCCATATTCATTTCGCTTAACTCCTCAATCATCCACCCCAGCACGCAAGACTCCCAATGTTCTTTCAACTAAAGCAAGCCAAGGGTCTGTTGTGAAAACTACTCAAATGCAAGAAAAGAATCAGGCACTACAACACATCGCTTCCGAATCTACACAAGCACAGTCACCCATTCTGGATAACAAAGAACAAATGGAGCTCCAAACTAAGAAACTAACTTGTTAGATGCTGTCTCTGAAGCAAAAGTAAGTTCCACAGGCAAGACAATGCAAAATATGAAAGTATTCACCAGCAATACTGGTGAATCCTCTTATAAGTTGCTCAACGAGTCGACTAGCAACATTCACGAAATCAAATAAGTGGTTCACGAGGCAATAGGTAAGGAGTATGGTGCTGGAGAACAAGTTCAACCAAAATAAGCATATCTGGTGAAACAAGAGGAGGCTACTAAATATCAAAATTTAGTGAACCCAGTAAGAAAAACGAGAGCAAGTGCATCTCAGAACAACACTATATCCATTGGTTTTAGTTAGAAAACTGCAGCATCCAATGAACCACATATTCCCCTACACAAAGATAACATCTTAAATGTTCTTAATAGAGTAGTAGTTGGAAGTGATAATTAAGAAACTGCAGGAAAAACACCAATGAATGTGATCACTCTTGCAGATAACAATCGAGGAGCATCTATGCAACTTGGATCTGACTCATCCACAAAAGGAGGGCGAATCCACATTCATAGAGGATACAAAATCAGCCCTGACGAAAGCATTGATGCAACCACACATGAATAGGGAAGAAAATCGAAAGATGCATATTATGATGCTATCGAGGATCAAACAGTAGCTGCATACGTAAATTGCAATGTACACGGCATCAATAACTCTACTTTATGTAACATTACCATTACATAAAGAAATCCAGGTGTACATATGTCGCTCCCACGTATGCCTTCAGAACCTGTACAACCAACAAGACAATTGAGGCAGAATGCAGTGTTATACCTGTAAGAACAATCAAAAGAAGATGTCTCAGAGGCCTTTTCCTTGAATCAAGTGATTCTGATCCAAATAAACCTTGCCGACATGGTTGTCGCGTTGGATGCAATGATAAGAAAAAATAACAAGATAAATGTTCTACTATAGTTTTTCTTGTCAAGGTAGAATGTAAAAGAGTTCCTTGCGTACATATTTATAAAAAAAAAATAGGCAACCAAAATGCAATAATATGTGAGTGATCGATGAAATATGCCTATTTTAGCAGATTTTGTCACAAAGACAAGAGCAAAAGAATATACTCTCTATAATTTAAATGGCAATCATATTTCTTTCAAGTTGAGTAATTAAACATCTATCCAAAGAATATACTTTGGAATTTAAAGACAAAACCCCGATAAGTATTATTTCTTCATTTATCTAGATTTATTTCTCTATATTATTTCTTCATTTATCTAGATTTATTTCTCTTACTTTCTTTTTATTCCTTTTTAAAAAAATATCTTTCCTTTTTTTTGGGCAATTTTTGGATTTGAACTTTCACATATTAGCATATTCAATACGAGAAAATTAAAAGACATTTTGATACATTCTACATATTTTGATTTAAGACGGCATGATCAAAAGACTTATTAGTTACTTTCTAAAACTTCGTGTAAAGTAAAACACCAAACAAATAAATTAAAACCAACAAATTAGGAAGTTATATACAATCTTGCCTCATACCCAAAATTAAACCCCTTCTTACTCGAGGGATAATTCTGTTATGGTTTTCTAAGTTTCTAAAAAGAGAAACCACTAAAGATGGATCAACTGTTAAACTAATACTGAAATTCACCTTTCTTGTTATGGTAGAAAAAAGAAGAAACAAATTTTAATGGGATGGCGGAGAAAGTATTTATGATTACTGTCAATTTTTTTCTCTTAGTTCTTCATATACTAGATGGGTGATGCCCGTGCATAGCAACAATTTCAAATTTCAAGGACCATTTCAACCTTCACTAAAAGATATAAGATATCTCTTTTCTCCAAGCTTTTGTAGATCATCTTTGAACCTGCGTAGTATGAGAATCTTTGTCAAGAAAGATGACAAAATCAATAGTGCAAATGTAATCCTTCAGCAACACATATATAGTTACCTACATCACATATTCACCTTTTCATTAACATAACTATAACAAATGAATGATATCCCTCAGTAGCACATGTTTAACAATTTTCACTTTCTTGTTGCTCTCTAACTTGTAAAGAGACACTAGGCTAAAATTGACAAATAAAGTCCAAGAACTATGCATTTATCCATAATATGATAGGAGATTGCTCATCTAAGAGGATTTACTTTAAGAAAACAATGATGTTTATAGCATTATAAGCCAAGTCTAGAAATTCAAGTACTTGAGTTATGTGGCAAACATACAGTACAACATAATGTGACCAGGTAACATGACAGATAAAAGAGAAATTACAATTTGATCTGCTATGTTTCAACTGCATCAAGTGTTTCCGTAATGTAATGTCTTTGTTGAATTTGATACACAGCCATCAAAATAATAAACATAAATTTGGTTTACAAAACGTACAAAGGGAAAATCATCGACGCAGGGTATACATCGATTGAAACTAATCATCTTGCAAAATAAAAACTTAACCCAAAATCTACTTAAATCAAAAGGCTTGACCCGCTTATCCTGTTTGTGCTTTCTCATCCCTCACTCAGATAAACATTTGTCCCTTTTGAAGGAGATTCCGTGAAAGTCGTGTGCATCAAAGAAATGGGAGGGTTGTGCCTCTCTATCTTTAGCCTAACTCTTCCTAGCTTGAATGAATGCGTGAACTGAGAAGCAACCCACACACAGAGACATTATAGTTCGGTTAAAAAGGAAATCACACACACACATACACCACACACATATACACACACACACACAAATATATATATATATATATATATATATATATATATATATATATATATATATATATATATATATATCAACACGACTATAATGAATGAGTCTGATCCATTAGGAGCAGATGTTTGGTACTATTACACTCGTTTATTGATACTCCAACTGTACCATTCTTAAGGAATAATAGTTTAATCTAACTGGATAAATGACTCTGTAATAAGAGGAGTGAAGATAGGCAATGTGTGTTAAATTATGATATTCTGAATAATGACAAGCTAACTCATAATCTATTCGCAGGAATTAAAAAGGAAGCAAATCAAGCAGCTTGCAAATTAAGAAGGCTTGGAGATCCCATAAGGAAAGGATCCAAGTAGAACAACACAAACATGGAATGAGATATGTTCTGATCCTTACAACTCTATGAAAAAGGAAGGCCATAATCGAAGGAATTAAGAATAATTACTAGACAACTTAAAGTTGGCAGCAGATCAATTAAGCAAATTGTGATTGATAGGATCAGACTGAGAAAATCATCAATCAAGACAGGAGTCAAGATGAATTGCTGGCACATCAAGAAATCATAGGGGAACAAGTCTGCGACGCAGAGCTGCTCCCGCATGATTTTCAATATTATTTTTTGATACAGTGGCGTCTGCGACCTGCCCGCAGTGTAGACTTGAGCATTGACCCAAGGCCACCCAAGTCTGCAACGCGGACTTGTTTCTGATTAGTGTAACTTGACTGCCGCTTTGGCAGTTTGCCAAGCCATGTTTGGGGTCCCTTCGTTGACCCTTTGGGCGACCCTTCGGGGGTTAGACCTAGATGTTTACGCCATATATTCATTGATTTACTTATCCAAAGTCATTTTATAAGTTGTAGACCTCATAAAACACCTACAAACCCTTCCGAAACCTAAGGATGTTTCACTAGTTAAATTAGACTAGCTTCTAGACGTCATGGACGTTTCTTGATGTCTTGACTCCAAAACTTCCTAAATTTTTTATAAACATTATTTTAGGCCTTGTTACATTGTTACTAACCTTAGATCAACATGTGAGGTTGTAGCTAAGTCTTGGAATGTTAGAGTGTTATAATGATACAATTGAGTTTAGATTATGTTGTAAATGTTGATTTCTATGGTTAATTGTGCTATTATATTGTGAACTAATGGAGAAGTTCAGGAATGGTGATCTTGCCTATTGGAAGAAGGTAAGTTGACCTAATTCCCTTAGGTAGTATTGAATTACTCTAGAATTGCTATTGATTAGTATGGTCCACTTATGGCGGAGGTCCATATGTATTGTATACGATTATGATCATGGCCTTGTAGACATTATTATATGAATACTATTAGTATTATGTTAGGGTTTATTTGAAGGTATACCGTGAATTTGTATATGAAAAGTCATGTTACTATATGCAAGGTGTAACGTTTAGATGAATATATAATGTGAAGGATGATGTGATATCTATATGATTTTCTATTGGTGCTATAATGTTATAATTTTTCTTTAATTGATGTTATATGATAATGAAGTACTAAGAAGTGTCCTTATACAATAATGTGTTATCTTGTGTTGGTAGACTTAGTTGTCCCTACTTGGTACTTGAATGATATAAGATAAATGATATGATGAATGTTATGTCTTGATTGGTAGACTTAGGTCCCTCTTCCTTGTACATGAAAGTTATGTGAATCTGATCTTTTGACTTGGTAGGCTTAGGCGCTCTTGTCATGTACGTGTATGAATGACTGAAAGACTGGAAGTCTTAGTATCGGGAGACCTAAAGTAGGTGCCCTTCTATGAAAGACTTATATATAACCTTGAATCTGACAAGAAGGTTAAGAATGTGAGACGTTGAATAATAAAAAGAAGTTTAATGATAGATCTTGGATCGGTAGGCCTAAGACGGCCTTTTCAGAGTAGTCAAATAAGCTATCCTAACCTTGGTTGGTAGCCCTAGTGAACCCATCCTTCGGAGAAAAAAGTATTATGAGTTGGTAGGATTTAGTAATGATACCTCCTCTAATAGACCTAGGGAATGATTTACTCTATGAAAACAAAGGCAAACCACCGAGTGGATATTATTGTGGTAGTGGCTCTACTTGAGAATGAGACTAGAGTAGAAAGAAGCCCTTTATATCCTTGTTCCATGTGCCGACATGGGATGAGTCCTAGTTCAACCTTTGACAAGTAGAACACCTTCTACAGTGTGAGGTATTATGATATCGGGTTCCATACTAACTCGTATAGTCTTGGGTTATTTCCTATTCTCATCATATGGGATATACACTCTAGTTATTGGTTAGGTTTTACAACGTGTGCGTAGTGGAATGAGACACTATTTACACATTGCACGAGTAGGCTTTGAACATGCTAGGTGAGTTACCTAGGTCCTTCACGACCATTATTTGAAGTTCTCTAATTGATTACTTTAGTATTGAATGGTTTTAATGAATAATGTTGACATAGTAAAAACATGTTTAATAGAAAGGTTCTTATCTAGGGTAGCTTTGAGGATTGCTTAGGTGTGCTTGAAGAGGGTGTATGGGTGGTCTCTTCATGTCTAACCTAGGTGAGTCTTTGAATACCTTAGGTAGAGGGTCTAAATGATGAAAAGATTTACTTGATGAATATGGAACTTAGGGTTAAGTGACTAAAAGGAAATACCTTTACTTTAGGTAGGCTTGAGGATCATGTACGTTTGTGTGAAGGGGTTGTATGGGCAGTCACTTCATATCTTGTTTAGGCTGTTTTCAGGATAACCTTTGGTAGAGGTTTAAATTCTTAAATGGAATCAAAGTGATTATGTTCATATCTTGTGGATTATTTGGGTATTGTCTTATATGTGATTGTTGAGTATTATATTTCCTACACCCTTATTATGAAGGTTTTTTTTTATCAAAATGTCATGAAAGCATGTTCAATACTAAATGTCCCATTTTCATGGTTTTTGCATGACTTTAATACTTAATGCATTAAATGTGCTAACCCCTTATTTTCCCTTTTGACTATAGTATAGGGATTGGAAGTCATGATATACCATGGATGATGGATAGGTTTCTAAGGGTTGAAGATGAAGTTTTTGTGAGTCCTCCTAGATTCTAGGACAAGACCCACATGTTCCTTTTATGGTCTTTTAGTCCTTATTTCAATTCTTGTATTGGCTGAGTCCAAAATGTTGTATCATAAAGTATACATGGTTTAATCAAACATTGTATAGGTAGAACATTTTTGAAAAGTCTTCCACTTGCTAGTCAATGAAAGTATTCTTCGTGTGTGAAGAATGTTTAAATTCTTATTTATGTTGAGTATTTTATTCAACGAATGATACAAGAGGCTTCTATGAGACTTCTCGGAGTCTTGTCGCCGGAAACTTGTAGGGGGTGCTCCCTGGTCGTTACAAACTTTCTATTAGAGCATAAGGCTTGGGAGTGTCTTAGATTGCCTCAAAAACCACATCTAATAGAGTCCTGTTCATAATGTGAAGTGCGCAACATTATGAATAAGAGTCTATTGGGTGCTACGAAAGTTTCACTTCTTCGTAATTCTAATCGTGCCTAAGAATTTGTTTATATGATGTCTTTCACTTGTTCGTTCTATGATAGCCCTTAGAGTGTAGCCTTTGAGGAGTTTGGTTGTATAGGTTGATGGAGATCAAAAGAGGTCATGCGTGTCTTGTTAGATGAAATATGGGAGGTTTTGATGATGACCTTAGTGTGATGAGTAAAGACGTTTGATGTCGTTTTAATCTGACCTTAGAAAGGATGGAGGTGATATTTGAAATAGTAAGTTGGAGTTTCTCATGGTAGAGGATGTTGTGGCTTGATGATGAGACTTTTGAGATTCTTTAATGATCATGACATAGGCTTGATGTTGTTGTTTCAAGAGGTCCAATGAATGGAAGAGTTGGGTGAGAATTGTGGTAGTAAGATTGATAATTTCTTGATTGAGATCCTTATAGTATGTTCATGTTGACCTTAGATGGGTTTATCATAAGTGGGAAATTGTGGTGAATAGTAAGGGTGTAGGGAGTGATATATCATTATCTTCTCTTTATGTTCCTATTCAAGCCTAAAACTAATAGTTCCTAGTATCTTGGTTTATGTCAGTCTTTTATGACATGAGTTTCCAAATATTCACCCCCTTGTGATATGCATGCTTTTATTGAATTCCTGCTAAAGGAGAATAAGCCTCTTTAAGGGGAGAAGACCTAGACCAACTTTCTTTTCAAGACATCAATAAATGTCTTCAATGGGTCCGTTATTATCACTTCCAGTACTGGTAGGGCAATTATTATGCTATTAAACGATTGAAACTTTAAAACAACCTTTTTTGATCCAGCTGGAGGGGGTGACCCCATATTATGCCAGCCTATCTTCTTGAGAAAATGAGTTTTCATTCATTGTATTCCCTCATTTTCATATGCATTTAATGTAGATTGTCTATTTGGTTCATAAGGTATAATAGTGAGCATGCTTATATTTTGCATGAGTTAACTTGGTGAGCCTTATGAAGAAGTTGCTCTAAATGTTCCTTATTGAAATGTTGCATTATTATGATATGATGAGAAATTTCATGATGTTCTTAGTAATGTTTAATTAGCATGATGTAACTTGGAGAAAGAATTTCCTCCAATATCATGAGAAATGGTAAAGAATGATGCATAAGGAGTTGGTAGAGGTAGTTCTACTTTCTTTAATTGCATGAAGTTGTCTGATGCCTTTTATGTAAAGTGATGTTCCTCCTAACTATGTGTATGGTTTATGATATTGTATGCATGAGTATGAGTGGTTTTATTTGGTTACTATCCCTTCAAGTGCGAAGTGTTATTTGAGGATGAATGTTCCCAAGTGGGAGAGAGTGTAACAACCCTAAAAATGAACTAGGTTGAACTAGAGATTCACTTGTGTTTTATAGGTTGTTAACTGGCTTATTTAATGTGTTAATGAGTTTCTAGATCAGTCTGGATGAGTTTGACATCAAACGTCAAGGAACGACTAAGACGTTCAATGACTAGTCCTTTATGTGTTTGTATGTGTTCTAGTGTGCCTTTGCATGTTTCATGAGTTTATTGGTGTTTAAAGTGATTGGAGAGGACCCTAAGACCTAGATAAAAATTTTTGGGGCTTAGCATCCGGGTATAAATATACCAAGAACCCACAAGGGGCCTAGAGGAGGACCCCGTCTCTAACCAACATGCTGCCAGGCAATGTCAAACGATGGCCACAAGGGACAGCCAGTTGTTCAAACGACGACCAGTTAACCTTGGGAGTTGATTGGGCCTGCACGTCCTGCAAATGTTTGTTATCTATCCCCAATGACGGGGCGTCACTCCATCTACGACCAGTACATGGTAGGGCATCATTTGTAGCATGTTTTCCTGCAACAGTTCGGCCAAGCTTGGGGTGATATTGAGAAATATTGGACATAGTATAAAAAAGTTTTCTATGAATATTACCGAATTTTCTATATACGAATAAGAAATATACTTTTTGAGTTGTCATACACCATTCCAAGATTGATGTTCAACAAATGTACCTGCAATGAAGACCATAAACTAAAATACTTTTTCCTTTAACTCACAAAAAGGTATGAGGCATCCAAGTGTCAAGCCTAGATACCATGTCACATGATCAATTAAAATGATCATGTAGAGTAAGTAGTGTCCAAGGACAGAGTGAGAACCCTTGGGACAATAAGTAAACATTCTCAAAGGAACCATAAATAATAGTTTGTTAAGAATGTACAACAAACCCATGTGCAAGCATATGTGCAAGACATGTGAAGAAGCACCAAAGGAGGGGACCACCCTAACCGAATTCGGTTAGGATAGTTAAGGAGACAAAAACGTGCATAAGGGACAACTCCATGTGGGGCCTAACTTCTGAACAAATTTAGACTCTAAACTAATGCCCCAAAGAGCTAACTAACTTACGACTAACCAAAATGGACCCACTAGTGCACCCGAAAACCTATGACCAAAACCGGGTTGACACTAACCTAATACTAGTTAAAGAGACAACCTAGTACCTAACCTAGGATGGTCCAAAAGGATTAGTTATGGTTATAACGACGTAAGGGTACTTTAGTAATTACCCTAGGTTACTTAATTAATTAAATTATCCATTTATTTAATTAAATTAAAGGGGTGAAACAGAAATTCTTATGCTAACCTAGTGTAATGTAAGAAACATCCTAGTACTTAACCTAGGATGGTCCTAAAGGATTGATTATGGTTCCAATGATTTACGGGTACTTTAGTACTTACCCTATGTCCCTAAATTAATTGAATTAAGGATTTAATTAATTAATATAAAGTCAAAATATTGACCTAAACCATAGTCAACACCAAAATTTCAGATTTTCGGTCATGTCAATATTCTTCAATGTATAGTCAACTTAGGAGGTTTTTTTTAGTAATTAGTTAATTAATTCATTTAATTAACTTATTAAAACCTAAGTTGAATAATTCAAGGTCAGTTACTAAACCTAAAAACTACGTTCAAACTCAAACAAATACACGACTAAAACCAGAAAACAAGCGTGACAAAAACAGTGAACAAAACGTAAAAAAAAAAAATAGAAAATTTCTTAGACGATTTTCAAGGTTTCTTCAAGGTTCGTTCAAGGTGGTATTCATAGATTAAGTTCTACTTAAGGTATGGATTTCTATCCTGGACTTTTTTCTCCAAGAGAACTTTCTTTCGAATGATTCAAGGATCTTGAAAACTAGGGTTGTTTCCAGTCATTCTTGTCGAACTTCTTTCCCTAGTATCCTTGTTACGATTTTGATATTGAATAGGTTAGAAATCATGTTGTTGGTATGTGGTGCTGGATGATATTAATGTATATTTGATTAAATAATGATTGAATAAATCTATTAATTAGACTCATTTGATGCTAAATTTTATGATGTGAACTAAAAGAACGATACAATGTTAAAGATATGTCCAAAAATATTATGCATGAAGATGTTACGGTCTATTTTGCATACTTGCTGTTAATATGACGTTATAAAAATGATATATTCATCAAATTCTAATATGATGCTGTCCAAGATGTTTAAAAAAAGGTTATGCCTAAAGTTATGTTATAATATTAGCAAAAAGGATATCTGTGAAATCATAATTTGAGTGAACGTTTGCCTTATGTCAATAAAATGGCTGACAAAAATATTGTTCAAAATTTAAATGGAAATTAGCTATAATGTTATCTTTGAATAAGTAAAAGATTGGCTAATGTATAATGTATAAAAACTTAAGCATGTTGCCCATGAAAATTGGCTTATGCCAACATATAGTTATGATATATATGCCTAATTGTTTATGCCAATACTAATCGTAGGCCAATAAAATGGCTAACAATACATTGTCTAAAAGTGATGCATGTAAATGGATATAATATTATGTTAAATAATTGAAATATTGACTAATGGTTCATACATATTAAATTTTAATATGAACATACGTAGGATTGGCACATGCGAACAAAAATGGTTATGTAGTTTAATATTCAAAGTTTGAGGCCAATACTAATCATATTTCAATCTTGTGAAGTTAGAGTATCAAATGATAATATAAGCGCTTCTAAACTAATTCAATGAACCCATAATCAAGGGCATGCCACTCATTGGGACAACTCCCAACATGCTCTAAAAGAATGACATATGAACTCCTGAAACTCATTGAATGAAGTGCTCATTGTCCATAAACGATGATATGAATTTAGTACACTAAAGTAAGTAAGTAACTTGAGTTATAACATAATTAAAGGGGTCTAAAGTAAGTAAGTGGCCAGAATGGCGTGTTAAAGGAAGTGAGACAAGTCTCACTTAAACCTAAGCTACTATGTTAAAAGAATACTCATGTATGAAGGTGTTAGAAGGTGTGATCCAGTCTCATTAACAACAAAAGATGGTATGTAAGAAAATTCATATTTTCATCAATATAAAGTAAGGATGACCAGTCATCAATAGAGTAAGTAAATCTCAACCTAGAAGCAAGCCTCCATATTGCTTGAGTCAATACTAGAAGATAAAGAAGAAATGAACATTCACGTAAAGGGTTGAGTAATTATGAAAAGCAAATATGCTAATGTTAATGAATGTGGTGACAACAGCATAAGAGGATAATGTGAAACATGGGAGCAATCTCAAATGAGCCTAAGTAGATGTTACCAAAACGTACTCACCTATGAGAGTGTAAAGATAATGAACAAACCAGTCTCTATGTACACTCTAATGAAAGTATTGAGACTTATGTATACTTAATACTAATGATGAGAAGAGAAATCATCAATTTATCTTTGATGTCCTCATACTAGAAGCCAGATTACATTACGTATGAGTTGAATGAAAATGGAACTTTACACTGAGCACTGATAGGATAGCTATGAGAGGTGATGCCTTCTTTCGGGAAGGACGGAGGTTCACGTAACTCTCATGAGATTAAACTGTCCGGCATGCTGGGTATGAGTCTCCTTATATCTCCTTGTCTTCAAACCTATACTGCCAATATGGGGATCTGGCGGGATTCAATTTCCATGTACGCTAGCATTTTTTGGGTCACTTTGACCGGTGATTCCACCTCTTTTTAGTGTAAAGTAGACATTGGATTTCATGATGCTCACATGATCTATGTCGGTTAAGGTTGGAGTTCCTCAAGAAATTCAGGAGGTGAAATCAGATTCAAGTAATGACATTAGGTCATTCTTGGTCATTGCACTTCATGATCCCGATGAGAGTCTTAAACTTCATCCTAGGAATAGCTGGTGTTTACATCAGCCTACGAATGAATGAAATGAATAATGTGAAGACAAATGAACGAATGAAGCAGATTCTGTGTTTGCTAAAGAAGACCCTCGGGTTGAGGTTCCATATGTTGGGCCCTCACTTGAGATGTCTTATGCTACATCAACAATTCCAAAGTCTCATTTATATGAAATGTATAATGTGTAAAACATGAAAGTAATGAAATCAATGGCATGATCAATAGAGAATTGCTTATGAAAGGTAATGAATATATATTGTAAAGAATGACTCAATATAAGGCAGGGAAATCATTGTTTAGTCCTTGGATTACTTACATCGATTCATTATGGGTATGGGACTACAATGAATCATTTCATTTGAAAGTAAAACATAGGACCAAAGGAGCTATTGAACTACACAACAAGAAGAAGAAAAAGACTGAAAAATAATCTAAAGTGTACAAAGAGGAGCTCTCGTCCTAAGAGGATCAAAATCTTAAATCATCGCGCAAGTTGTTCTAAAATTATATGGATGATACTAATGTTTTGTAATCATATAGAAAATGAGTTGTGTGCTTTTAATGCATCAAAATACAGCATATTTATACCACAATTCACATATAACGATTTAGAAAACGCTAGTCACTAGGCTTTCCAGAAATAGCATGTTGTTTAGGAAGAGCTTTCTTTGATCATGAATAGCCTTATGTGTATGTGTGCATACACCCATACTTAGTACAAGTGGTGTACTAACCCCTACTATTTTCTATTTTTATAGGTGCAGGTCAGAGGACAGGTTGACGACACTTGCAGCGGTTTGGACTTCAGCGTTTCTCCAAAACATTTGATAGGTCCTCATGATTTCGAGGATGCTACAGATTTAGTCTAGCCTTAATTTTTGACATAGCTAGTGGATGTTGTTCCTAGCGTTTCTTTCGCACCTTCATTACGAAGATTTGTAATAAAGCCATGTTTGGCAAACTATTTACGATATATTCATCTTCAGTTTTAAATTGATTATTTATGTTTGAAGGTTGTTATCTTATGTTGATCTTAGTATATGTTGTATCTAGTTAATAATTATATGAAGTCTATGTATACTTCATACATATAAAAAGTTTTAAATTTTCTTAAAATTTAACTAGATGAATGTGATGAATGCAAGATGAGGCTTGTCTGCGACCTCTTAGATGTCAACGATGCCGGTTGCTATCCGAATTTCAGAATCCGGGTCGTGACATATATATATATATATATATATATATATATATATATATATATATATATATATATATATATATATATATATATATATATATATTTGTCACGTGAAGGTTGTTATACGTGATGAGTTTATATGACATCCATTTGTTTTTCAGTTGGTGCTTATGTTGCTACATATATACTTATCTTGCTATATATATATATATATATATATATATATATATATATATATATATATATATATATATATATATACGTGCTGCTCTAGAGATTTTATGAAAGAAGTAAAAATAGTAACTCTCTTTCTTTTTATATACAAGTGAGAGTGAGTAGAAAAGTTATTAAATAAAATAAAATAAAAATGGGTTCCCTTATGGCTGGTTGGGATAGTTATATTCCGGACCCCCAAGTTGGTAAGTTGATTAATATTGGATGTCCATATGTAATAATTAGAACTTAATTGGAAAGAGTGTAATTGTTGGGATGGATGGATGCAGCGAAATATAAAAGAAACAAGTCCTTAACAAAGGAAGACATAGAGGTATTCTGGAGATCCAAAAAACAAACACATGAAGATGATGAGGTGATTACATCTAATTGTATGTTATCATCTCAAACCCAAATTCATCACCACAAGGTATACAAACTCAACATCTGCGTATATCCATAGTCATTCTTATATATATATATATATATATATATATATATATATATATTCTCTACTCACTTATATGTTTATACATAGGGAAATGATGAAACAACAAACTTCAAGGATTATGATGAGGAGAAACTCATCAAAAAACATGGCTCGTACGTACATATCTTATTAAAGTGAGTATGTAGTATTAAAATAAGGGAAAAGGATAGATATTCTTTGTCACAATTTTGGGATATTAATGTCCCTGCTGTTCAAAAGCAAGAGCTTCACTCTAAATAGACACGTGTCACAATCTTATCCATAGATATGTTGTCTGGCGGTGGATAAGATTACGATACATGTATTTCCATAGTATAAAAGGATATCTATAATATAGTTTTTGTGGTACCAATATCTTACGGAGGACTGCATTAGTTTGGGAATATATTTGAATGTTGGAGTTTTGATCTTATTGTGTGTATATACAGATGGGTAAGTAGCAGTTTGGCACATTTGAACATATATATATATATATTTTTTTTTTTTTTTTTTTTTTTTATGTATGTATGTATATATTGATTTGTCCTTAATTACTTATTTACGTAATCCCAACTTATTCAATAATTAAGTGGACAAAGTCTTTGTAAATCAACAGTAGCGACGATATTATAAATTGATTTATTCTCGTTTAATATATATATATATATATATATATATATCTATATATACTTTGAACCTACATTCCTTATTATTATAAATCGCAACAATTAGGTGTCTAAACTTACTGCCTATTCCATTCTCTCATTACATATCTTGGATATATGAGTCCCATATTTAGACCCCTCGCACCATCAACCACATCCATCTTGCATTCTCCTCGCTTCACTAAAAAAATAGTTTCAAATAAAAGTATACATAACAAACTTTTTTAAGTTAAATTTATTTAAAGTTATTTTAAATTTATTTTTCACTTTGTCAAACATTCACAAAAGCTAAAAAAGAAAAAAAATTAAAAGTAACTTTGATCAATTTTTAAATCAATTCAAATAGCTTTTAAATTCACTATAATTTTCAAAATGATGATATCGTAAATTGTTTGTCATCATGAACTCACATAATAATCCAGAATGGTGACATGGAGATTGATGTAGACATACTGGTAAAGACATAGACTAGATAAAATTAGAAATAAAGATCCTTTTTTGGCTTTTGCTGAAGACATCAAAATATCTAGAGAGTAAGTGAGAGAGCCATCGATGATGGTGAGTGTAACGAGAGGTATGTAGAGAGCATGTCAAAAAAGGATTTTGCAAATGAGTTTTTAAGTTCTTTGAATAAGTTTAATTAAATAATGTGGTTTAGTTAGTGAGTTTAGTTATTGATATTAAGTCAAAGATAAATTAGTAAGAGTCAAAAGTTGTTGAGTAGTTTAGATGAGTTAAAGCAATGTGATTTAGTTCGTTGATTTAGTTGTTGGGATTAAGTCAATATTAAACTAGTTAAAGTTAAAAAGTAGTTAAGTTGTTAAAATAAATAATGTGATCTAGTTGGTTGATTTAGTTGTTGAAATTAAGTTAAAACTGACTAGTAAAAATTGTTAAGTTGTCAAGTTGTGTAAATAAGTTCAAATAAATAATGCGATTTAGTTGGTGGATGTTGTTGTATTGAGTCAAAATTAAACTAATTAAAATTTTTAAGTTGTGAAAATAAGTTCAAATAAATAGGTTAGTTTAGTTGGTGGATTTAGTTTTTGTAATAAGTCTAAACTAAACTAGTTAAAAAGTTGTTAAGTTTAACTAAGTCAAAACTAATTGAATATTTATATTTTTGTAGATGAATCATCGTTTGCGGATGTAAATATGCATTTTGAAACAGGTGGTGATTTGAAAGCTGAGTTTATTGCCGGTGTTAGAAATTTTATTGAATATACAATGAAACTTGAATTTTCAAGAATAATGCATTTGGTTAGGTATCCTTGTAATGTATGTAAGTGCTTAAATTTTTTTTGAACCAAATAGAGTAATAGTTCATTTGTATCGTAATAGATTTAAGCCTAGATATTTTGTATGGATTGATCATAAAAAAAGCCGTGAATTGAATTATATGTTTTATAATTTGATGCTTGTGGATGTATATAATATGGTTGAACCATATGGTCAAATTAGGGTTGAATAAGTTAGGGCTGAGTATGATAGGGTTCATGAAATGATCAATGATGCTTTTGAGGTTAAAGTTAGGAAAGAACCGGAACAATATTTTGATGAAACTCCTAGTGATGAATCCAAAAGCTTCTATGATCAATTAGAGTCTAGTCGTCCATGATGTGAAGGGAGTTTGCATTTTGTCTTGTCAGTTGCGGCTAGTTTAATGAATATTCAACAAGATTGAGATGTTCCTAATGCAAATATTGACGAAATGGTTGATCTTTTGAGTGAACTAGTTAATACGGAGTGTAACACACCAAAGAATTTCTATCAGACAAAGCACTTGGTGTCCAAGTTAGGATTGACGTATGATAAAATTCATTATTGTATTAATTGATGCATGTTGTTTTACAAGACTGAGAGTGAATTAGAAAACTGTATGTTTTGTGGACATACTTGTTTTAAGAGGAATACAGCAGGAAAGATTGTCCCAATTCAAGCTATGCATTATCTACCTCTTATTCCTAGGTTAATGAAATTGTATGTATCGATGGGGTCTACCCCACATATGAGATGACATCCTAAATATAGAAGGCTGCCGAGAGTCTTGTCTCATCCACTTTATAATAAAGCATGGAAACATTTTGATAATGTGTATTCTGATTTTTCTAGTGAACTAAGAAATGTTAGATTAGGGTTATGTTCAGATGTCTTTACGCCATTCTCAGATGTAGGTTTGCCTTATTCATGTTGGTCGGTATTTCTTACTCCGTATAATTTTTCTAAGTTATATTATTTCAGGTCCCCATAATCTTTCTAAGTTGTGTCTCATTCTATGAGATGTACATGACCAACCTGTACATGTTTTTAAGTTGCGTTATTTCAGGTTCTCGTAATTCAAAAAGTTTGATTGATGTATATCTACAATCATTGATAGATGAACTCAAATAATTGTTATTTGAAGGCGTTCTGACTTGTGATATATCAACTAAGAAAAATTTTATTATACATACTTATTTAATGTGAACTATTTATGATTTTCCTACATATGGAATGTTGTCTGGTTGGATGACAGCTGGAAAACTATCATGTTTGTATTGCATAGAAAATAGTAATTGGATTCACTTTAAAGTATGACAAAAAAAATACATGGTTTAATTGTCATCGACAGTTCTAGACAATGGACCATGAGTTTAGACATATAAAAATGCATATACAGAAGTTTCACCTTCTAGACTTTTTGAATATGGTCTTGAACATAAATGGATCGAACAACAAATATTTTGGGAGTTGTAGTATCGGAAGGACAATCTGCTACGACATAATCTTTATGTACGCACATTGAGAAAAATTATTTTGACAATTTGTTTAACACAATGATGAATGTTAAGGTTGAGACAATAAACAATTCAAAATCCAAAATGGGCTTAAAGGAATATTGTAGGATAACGGTAGAATAGTTAAGTCCAAAGCCAACTTTTCATCACGTTGAACGAGAAATCTGAAAATTTTCAGTGGGTGAAAAATTTAAGGATGTCGGATGGCTATGCTTCGAATTTAGGTATGAAAAGTCATGGTTGTCACGTGTTCATGAAAACTTTTGTTCCTATCGCTTTTAGCCATCTATCAGAAAGGATATGGAATCAATCACAAACGTAAGTCTTTTTCTAAAAGACTTGTTTTCTGGAAAGTTGTTTGAGAGTAGTTTAGATAAGATGGAGGAAAATATTGTTTTAATTACTACTAAGTTGGATAAAATATTTCCATATGGTTTCTTTGATTTGATGGAGCATTTTTCAAATTAACCTTGTACTAAAGGCCCGACTCGGAGGTTAGATTCAAACAACATGGATGTATCCATTTTAGAGGTATCCATTTGAAATATTCACTAAGTTGTATATATTGTATTCGCCAATTCATTTATTAACACATATATACACATATACATGTAGGAAAATTGACAGATCTAAGAAAACAATTAAGCAAAGGGAAAAGATCTAAGGATCATTTCTTCAAGGTCATATTGGGAGAGAAACTGATGATTTTTTCTCATGGTGATGATGTGTCATGTAGGAGAAAAAAGCCCAATCGCAATGATGTAGGCAATATTGATCCTTCATTTTCATGATATCAATTTTTAATCAAAATGATCGAGGATCTAAAAAGCGTGAAAAGCGAGAATTCACTGATAAGGAAATGCAATTTCATGTGACACATATTTACTTAATTGTCAGATATTCAAACATATCTCAAGTAAGTGCGAAAAATATGTTATCAAATTACATATTAATAAGTGTTCATTAACCAACAAAATACTTTAATGTAAAATTATCAGCCTATTCGTAAACACATGGGGTAATGAAGACCTCGATATAGAATTTTCCAAATAGCTATACAATTAACCCCAAGTCACTAATCAAAACAAAACCCTCAAGTTGAAAATCAAAATCTCTCCATTCTCTTTCTCCAAAAACCTCCATTGATGAAGCTTTGAAGCTCCAAGGAAGAAGGTAAAATTCTCCAAGTTTCAACCCTAATTTCATGGGATTTATACAAATAAGGTATGGTGATTTCATCCTTGATTCTTCTATCATTCAAGGATCCAATTCAAAGACTTATTAAAAGATCTCAAAATCGTAGAAATGCTATTTCAAGTTCTAAGCATGGGTTCTTGCATTAAAATGTTTAAATTGATGATTTATTCAATGTTAATTTATGGTTTTGTTATAAAAATTTTCATGAAACCATGTATTCCTTAAATTCCTAATTTTGGCTCTAAATTGGGTATTTTGATTATGATCCAATTATGTTGAATTCATGTTTAGATTGTTATGGGTTGTTGAGTTATATATTGATCATTGTTCATAGTTTGGTTTATAGTATTGATATCAATATTGGGGTTTGTTAAATCATTGACATGGATTAATTGGTGGCCTACTCTCATGGACATTGTAATTGGTAAGTTCTATTAATGTGTGGAATTGTTGGAGATGTTGAGGGATGGTGATGGTGGCTATTGTAAGGTGGTAAGTTGACATAATTCCCTTATTTAATGTAGAATTTTTATTGAATTGCTATTGATTGGTATGGTTCACTTATGGTGGTAGTTCTCAATTGTTATAATTGCTATGAACATTGGCTTGTCGGCATTATTATAAGAATGTGTAATGTGAAGGTGTTCATGTGATCTTGAGGAATATTATATATGGCTATGTGATGTTGTTAATGAAAGTATGTTACCTCTAAATGTTGGTATGTGATGATAATAGACTATGAAGAGTCTCTATACGTTGATAAGGTGTCTTATTTAGGTAGCCTAGCTGTCGCTACTTGATGCATGAAAGTTATGTGAATGTGATATCTTTATTTGGTAGGCTTAGGCACCCTTTCATGCATGTATGAACGAATGTTAGTCTAGAATCGGTAGACCTAAAGTAGGTACCCTTTTATAAAAGACTAATGTGAGACCATGAATATGAAAAGAAGGTTAAGAATGTGAAACCTTGAATATGAAAAGTAGGTTAAGAAAGAAGCCTTGAAGTGGTAGACCTAAATGATGCCTCTTTCTTGAGTGGAATAATGATCTTAGAGGTAGGTTGACTGGAACGACATTAAACCATATCTAAGAAAGTCATAAGAGCTATCCTAATGAACTTTGGTCAGCAGCCTATGTGGACCCCTTCTTAGAAATGGTATTACGAGTTGGTAGGACTCAGTGATGGTACCTTCTCAAATACACTTATGTGAATGAACTTACTCTATGAGAACTAAGGCAAAACACCGAGTGGATATGCTTAAGGGAGTAACTCTACTTGAATATGAGGCTAGAGTACAAAGAAACCTTTTGATATCTCCTAAACCATGTGCCAACATGGGATGTGTCCTAAAACTACCCTTGGCAAGTAGAATGTAATACCTCAAAAATGACTTAGGTGGAATTAGAGCCTAAAATGGTTGTCATGATGGTCTAAGGTCCTAAATTGGTCTAGAATGTAGTATTGAGGTAGTGTCTAGAGTTTTAGGTGCATTGGAAGTCAAACGTCAAGGGACAACCAAGGCGTTCGACGACTAAGACACCTATGTGCCCCATATGTGTTTTATGTGTTTATGTGTAATTCATGAGGTTATAAGGTCCTTAAATGAGTTATTATGGTGTTTATAGGAAGTGTGTCATGTTTCGTGAAGTTTGGAGGTTAAACGTCCAAGAACGTCCATGACATTCAAAAAGTTTACCTTGAAACGACTTTGTGTGTCTTGGCATTTTTCGTCGAGTTTTATGTGTTCGTTTTGGATGAAATTCATGTGAGAGGTCATAAAATCATATACGAACATATTTAGGTTGGAAACGTCGGGGTGAAAGTCCCCAAGGACAAACCAAGGGTCCTTGAGGAAGGACCCTTTCCTTGAGCCAAGACAGCCCCAAACGACAGAGGCAGTAGACGGATCGTGGGATATTCGATGCCCCATCGATGGGTGTCGTGGGTGGAAAATTAGGCTTTGGAGGATAGAAGCCAAAGACCAGCCTCAGTCCCAAACCACGGACCAACAGGATACTCTGTTGGTTGGGAAACGGGTCATCGATGGCCACTCGTTGGTTGAGGTTGTTTCTGAGCAGGTTACCGTAATGTTTAGGGGTGAATTTACAATTTCACCCCACGTCCAAATAAGAGAAAGGGCGGTTACCTAGTTTTATTTTGGGTATTCTAAACATGTTTATAAGTCTTTAACACTTAGAAGATTTCATTCTTCAAAATCAAAATTCAAATTCCATTAGAAATGCTCTTAAACTCCACTGGAGACAAAACTCAAGGAAGGGCTTGGATTGGAGAACTGAGTGGAGATTCTTCATCAAATTGGTGGATTAGCTTCAGTGAGGTATGGTTTTCTTTCCTTGAAACTCTATTCATCAAGGAGCTCAAATTCAAAGAAGTTTTCTAAAAGTTTTCAAAGATGAATTGTCCAATTTTATGATCTATCCATGGGTTCTTGCATTAAAGGTTTTAAAGCATAGTATATTGATTGAATTGTTGTTAATTAGATGATTTTAACTCAATCAACAAATGAAACCATGTAATTGATGAACCCTAGTTTTTGACTACCTTATGGGTAGTGATTTAATGCTTATGAATTCTAGTGTAGTTTTTTATGCGCTATTGAGTGATATAAGAATTGTATTTGTTGATGTATATGTTGTCTTATATTGATAAATATATATTGAATTGACATATATTCATTGAGTATCATAGTTTATATTGAATTGATGTTCATGGCCATGGGTAAGGGTCTTATCGTATTGAATTGAACGATTTAGAATTGGATTGAAGTGTTGAGAATGGATTGGGGGTACGCTACCCTAAATTCTATTTATTTTATGTTAATTAGACTTCAATTATGTTGTGATTGGTATGATCCACTTATGGTGGCGGTGCTATGTGCTTTTTTTGCAATTGATGTGGCCTTGTCGTCGTTACTTTATATATTATGACGATCATGGCCTTGTCGGCACTACTTCAAGTACTATAATGATTTGTGAATTTGACTTATGTGAAGTATGATCTTATCTATCCACATGTGAAGTAATATGAGAGTATATGTTCTTCTATTGATATTATATAATTATGTTAAACTATGACTATGTCTTTATGTATGCAGTTTTAGGGTTGATGAATGATTCTTCTTAATTGGTTATTGAGTCGTATGATGGCTATATTTATGATGTTATAGTAGTGTATAGGGTGATCTAAAGGTGATGAAGGTTGGGCCTATTTCCTACTTGAATATGATATACAATATGTGATAGAGTAAAGTCCTAGTGTGTCTTATGTGGTAGACTTGTGTCCCTTACTTGTTGCATGTATGAATGTGAATATGAGATGTCTTGAATTAGGATGCTAAATACTCTTAGTCTTGTATGTATGAATGACATGAGACCTTGAATGATACTAAGAGGGTCCTTTATGTGAAACCTTGAACCTAGTGGTAAGGTTATGAACCTTGATGGACTTAAGGTTGGTTGGCTGGAACGACATCATATAAATCCTTAGGAAAGTCATTATGAGTTTCTTGTCGCCATTGTAAGGTATCCCTAGTGGACGTCTTTGGTATGGTAAATGTTATTGGGTTACGAACTTGATATGGAACCCATTTATATGAACCTTTAGTGTAAATTACTCTATGAGAACAAAGGCTAGCACTGTGTGAGTATGGTAAGGGAAGTAGCTTCAGTTAAAGGATGAGACTAGAGTACAAAGCACGCCTTTCATATTCCTTAACCATGTGCCTACATGGGAAGTGTTCAAGTTTTACCATTGGCAAGTAGAACACCCTTTATCAGAGTAGGTTACCACTCCGGATTCCATGCTTTGCTGCCATGGTCTATGTCTGTTATTGCCTATTTTCATCATGAGGGATACTTACTAGCATTAGAGAACTTCTATGAAGTTTAGGTGGTGGTATGAGACGCTATCTAGACATTGCACATCAGGCTTTTAAGGTGTTAATTAGAGTCCCTAGGTCTTCTCCAAGACCATAACTTGAAATGTCCTTATGTTATGAATGTATCCTAAATGAACTAAGCAATGTTATGACTTAAGTTAACAAAACATGTTAATTGAATAAGTACTTATCTAGAGTAGTTAAGGGTTGTCTAGTTAAGGTGTTAAGGGGGCATAGGAATGGGCACTTCGTATCTTACCTAGATAAGTCATTAACACTCTAGTTAGGGAAGATGATTGATTATGTAGACATGTTCTAAGCCTAAAGTAGTCTTAAGGATTATTTAGGTAATCTTGAAGAGGTTAATCATGGACGTTATCTTCTTGATTTATTTAAGTAAGTCTTTTGATAGCCTTTCGAAGAAGAATATCATATTATTTATATTGTAATGTATTAAGTGAGGATGATTCTATCTTAGGTAGTCTATAGGATCTCTTAAGTGTGTGCAAGGGATTGTATGGGCGGTCGATTCACAACTCGCTCAAGTGAGACGTAGAATGACCTTTGGTAGAAGGTTCTCATGTTCATGTGATTGATGTATTTGTAAGTATGTGTATCTCATTATAGGTGGTCTTAGGGCTCATTTAGGTGTGCCTACAAAGATTGTATGGGCGGTCTCTGTTTGTGTTACTTAAGTGAGTCTTAGGATAGCTCTTATTGAAGGGATTACATGTTAGAAAGTGTCTAAAGTTAAGATAAGACACTTCGTTGTACAGTGAAGGAACCTCACTGTAACAGTGCACTGTAAAGTGACTTTAAAAATGTACTAAATTGCTGAAATATTATCTTATTTGTTTCTAAGGTGTTAAATGTTATTCTTATGATTATGATATTAAAATAAAAAAGACACATATTTCCAATAAATGTTCATTTTTATGATTTTTATGCATTATGTCATACTTAGTACATGTGGTCGTACTAATTCCATACTTTAATCTACGTCTATAGTGATTGGTAGGTGAAGAGCATTTGAGAAGCAAGACTTGGATCGTAGTATCATTCAAGTGTAGTGACGTATGTCCTCATTTGATTCGAGGGCATATATATCTTTTATTTCTTTTATTGAAGTATTGTAATAGACTAAGTATTTTCATATTCATATTGTATGGGCCGTGTCCCAAAGTATTCTTGTGTTTAAGATTTGATGAAATGAGACTTAGTATTTCATATGAGTTTTATATGAAAGATATTTTAAAGACTTATAGAATGTTTATGAAAAGTTTTAATTCCACACTATTTTTCATATGTTTATATGCAATTAACGATACGAAAGTGTTTGTACAAGACCTCAGAGAGGTTGAGTTCGGTTTCACTCCGAGAGTGTCATATCTTCTAGGGTTTGGTCTCGGGATGTTACATAGAACACCTTCCATGGTGTGGGGTTTTGATGACACCCGATTCCATACCTAACTAGTGTGGTCTATGTTGGTTAATGTTTATTATCATCATCTGGGATGTGCTCTCTAGTTATTGAATAGGTTTTACAACGTGTAGGTAGTGGAGTGAGAAGCTATCTACTTATGAGACGAGTAGGCTTTGAAGATGCTAGAGTGAGTTCCCTAGGTCTTCCAAGACCATTATGAGGAGTCCCCTACTTGTTAGTTGTCTCTTAAATGACTTTAATGATTAATGTTTACTTGGTAAAAATATGTTGAATAGAAAGGTTCTTATCTAGGGTAGCTTTGAGGATCACGTAGGTGTACTTGAAGAGGGTGTATGGGCAGTCTTTTCATGTCTTACATAGATAAGTCTTAGAGTAACCTTAGGTAGTGAGTCTAAAGTGATGAAAATGCTTGCTTGTTGAATATGGAATTAAGTTCTATATGGGGATGCTTGTTGAATATATCTTATATGTGATTGTTGACTTGTATTATGTCTCTTAAACTCTTATGATGAAGATTTTTATTAAAGTAGCATGAAGAACATATCTTTAAGTAAATGTCCCCTTTTGCAAGGGCTTCTTGCATGTTCACCATACTTAAAACATTAATTGTTCTTAATTCCATATGTTTTCTATGTCTAAAAGTGTAGGTGGTGGCAAGTGGGAAGTTGATTTCTCTCAAGATTGGTATGTCCTCATATGATCGAGGATATAAATTTTAGTTCTAATTTTCTTTTATTAAAGACTTTGTATTAGATATATGTTTTCCTTTAAATGAAAGGGTTGTTACCCTATGATATTAACATGTGTCTAAGATGGCTTATGATGAGACTTAGTCTTCTTACGTTTTATAAAAGAGTTTCCTTATTGATTTTATATGAAAAAAGTTTTAATTCCGCACTACTTTTCGTATTTATATGAGAAATTATTGCTAAGAGGCTTTTACAAGACCTCCGAGAGGTCATGTACGACGCGTCACGACTTGGGAGTGCTCTCGGTTCGTGACAATTAGATGTGGTAACTTTTTAATTTAAAAAAGAGAACACTTTAAAATATATTTATATTTCTTAATATTTACAAATTGAAATTGAAAATGACTAAATTATTTTAAAACTTTCTTTTTTAAAAAATATAACATTGAGAAATTTCCTAGTGCTTTGTTCATAAGTTTTTAATTATGCATATTAATTGTTTTTTAAAAAACTCAAAAGTATATGTATTTACCATCCACCCCGCTCCGAAAATGTTTATATATATATATATATATATATATATATATATATATATATATATATATATATATATATACATTTATAAAAGAGAAGTTGTGTTACTCTCCTGCAATTTGATAAACCCTAATTTGTTTGATCTGAATATGAATATGAAGCAACTAATGAGCAAGCGAACTATGGAGAAATTGTCAAAACTCAAAGCTACGCAAATTCTATGTCATTTTCACTCAAAATCCTCAATCCCTACCTCCTCTCTTCCACCGTCCACCAGTTGGACCAAATGCCGATTTTTCCAAATTCACAACACACCAATTCCAAAATTTGAATCTTGGAGTGCTAAAAGATTGATTCACACAGATACAGTTACTGATACACCTGAAGAAATGGTAATTGAGACTGAGGATGATATTACAATGAATGACTTCTTGTCAAGATTTGTTTGGATAATGCGTGGAAAACTCAAGCAAGTATATCCAGATTTTGAGAAAAAAACTATTGATGAGATGCTTTTGGTTATTGTTGACAAGGTTGTTTCTGAGCTGGAAAAGGGTGGTTTTGATCAGATTGTTGGAGGTAAGTCGTCGGATGATGATTTTAGTCACGATTTGTGGAAGACAGTGTGGGAGTTGAGTAATGTGGTTTTGGAAGATATGGAGAAAGCAAAAAGGAAGGATAAAATGAAGAACTTTCTTCAAGCTGAGCAAGTTAAGGAGATGTGTAGGTTTGCTGGTGAAGTAGGTATACGTGGAGATATGCTAAGGGAGTATAGGTTCAAATGGGCACGCGAGAAGATGGAGGAGAGTGAGTTTTATCACAGTCTTGAACGTTTTAAGGAGGAAGAGCAACAACAACAAGGGACCGAACATGATATTGGTGAAAGTCGTGCTGAGGACCCTAAACTTGTCACTCTTCCAAAAAGGCGTGGCAAAATTAACTATAAGATTTATGGACTTGATTTGTGCGATTCAAAATGGTCACAAGTGGCTGATAAGATTCATGAGGCTGAGAAAATCATATGCCCTCAAGAACCAAAAAAAATAGACGGCAAGTGCAAAATTATTACTGAAAAATTACTTTCTTTGCAGGAGGAAGATGATTATTCTCCACTAATAGCAGAATGGGTACAACTTCTCCAGCCTAGCAGGGTAGACTGGATAAATTTACTTGATAGATTGCAGAACCGAAATCCTAGTCTATATTTGAAGGTAATATCTTCTCCAATTAAGTATTTTCTTATTAGCATGACTTCAATTTCTATTTTTATTTTTAACTTTCGTTCGTCCCATTGTCAACCGCAAGAACTGGGGACTTAAAGTTAATATTCTTAATGTCACTTGTTTTTGAATGCTCGTTCTTCGTACTGTTAATTTATAATAGTATAAAGCAAAGGTTGTCACAAATCTGAATTTGAGTCTGGCTATAAAAGAAAATCTGAATTTAAGTTGTTTTTTAGTATTAGCTAACTCCGACTTTTTTGTAAACATGTTAGATTGCAGAACATGTGCTTGGTGAAGAGTCATTCGAAACAAACATACGTGACTACTCAAAACTCATTGATGCCCATGCTAGAGATAACCGGCGAGAAGATGCCGAGAGAATTATCCGAAAGATGAGAGAGAATGGAATTGTACCTGATATTCTCACATCAACAACCATGGTTCATATGTACAGCAAAGCAGGTGATCTGGATCGAGCAAAAGCCGCATTTGAGAGCTTGAGAACTCAAGGATTTCTACCAGACATGGGGGTTTACAATTCCATGATCCTAGCCTACGTAAATGCTGGCGACCCGAAGAAAGGTGAATCATTGATGAAGGAAATGGAGGTAAGAGACATGAAACCCTCTAAGAAGATCTATATGGCCCTCCTAAGGTCATTTTCTCAGCATGGTGATGCTAATGGAGCCCAAAGAATAGCAACTTCAATGCAATTTTCAGGATTTCAGCCCACTTTAGAGTCATGTATGTTACTTGTTGAGGCATTTGGAAAAGCGGGTGACCCTGATCAGGCAAGGCAGAATTTTGATTACATGATTAAACTTGGACACAAGCCAGATGATAGATGCACTGCTACCATGATAGCAGCATATGAGAAGAATAACTTGCTGGATAAAGCCTTAAATCTTTTAATAGAGCTTGAGAAAGATGGCTTTGACCCTGGGGTGGCTACTTATTCGGTTTTGGTGGATTGGTTGAGTAAAATGCAACTAATTGATGAAGCGGAACAACTCTTAGATAAAATTGCTGAGCAGGGTGAGGCTCCTCCATTCAAGGTTCATATTAGCCTATGTGACATGTATGCAAGAGCTAATGTTGAGAAAAAGGCTCTTCAAGCTCTTGGAGTTTTGGAGGCAAAACAAGAGCAGTTGGAACCAGAAGATTTCGAGAGGATTATATGGTCACTTATAGCTGGTGGATTTGTACAAGATGCTCAAAAGTTCCAAGGATTGATGGAAGCTCGGGGATTTACAGTGTCTGAGCAACTTCAAGTGACACTCATGGCGTCTCAAACTTTTCTTCGCAGAAGACCATCTGTAAGATAATGTTGATCGCTTGCATAAAAGGTAAGTTAGTGCTATCTATCTTGGGAGTAGGCTCATGAAAGTGTGTTTTAGTGTTCTGAAGCCTATAAGAATCAATGGCCTCATTGTGATTCTGGAATCACCATGAATTGTCTCCATTCATTTAAAGCAGCAAGATGATTACTGTTCTTGTTTTCCTGAGCATTTTACGACCATGCAGCCTATTTCTTCTGACTTGTCGTTGTTCTTCAACACAGAATAACTAATAGATTTTGACTTATAAATGTCTTCTCCATTGTTAGATGCATCAATTGTGGTTATTATGATGTTTGTAGATCTTTCATTTTTTGAACCCTTTTTTTTCATATCCTTGTTACTACTGGGAGTTGAATTGCCACATGATTTGGATTTACTTTGAAATGAACAATAAAAGACTGATAAACTGATTTGCTTGTCCACTAACTGCTTTTGGTTTTAGTAGAAATATATTTCTCTTAAGCTTACAATACTGAGGTGGTGCTTTAGCTTTTCATGGTGTGATCTAACCACTTGCTATTGTTGCTGTAGAACTTTTTGCGTGGTGAAATGTGGTGATTAGGGGGCAGGTGAATTGCTATCACTGATTCCTAGATTATTTTACGGAACATTATATATTAATTTAATGCTGTAAATAATAAATCATTGAGTATAGCTGATCCGATGATCCAGATGATTAGCTGCTTTTCTAGTAGTAATTGATGTTCCATTGCTGTGTCTATAAGAAATGGTTTAGGTAATTTCACATGGTATAGTAAAATGAAAATTTCTGTGGTGCTTAGTACTATTTGTGCTGCAGAGAATGTTTATAAATCGCTGTGTGAAAGTTGTTTCAACTGTGAAGTGCAAAAGCACTGGTTGTTTCTGGTCTCTGCTGATGCAACATTATGGACTGATTGGCCATGAGAATATTGCAGTTTTTTCTAGAAATGTTTTACTTTATTTGATATCTGCATTTGAACAAAAAATGTTACTTTTTGATTAAAAAAATATCATAATCATCAAGAGTACCATATAAAAAATCATGAGTAAAAAATATTTAATAGCACAATGTATATCATAAAGTCCAATAAGTATGATAGATACTAGATGGAAAATAATAAATAAGGTATCAAAGTATCACCACCTAACATATATTTTGGGTAATTAGGAAAAAACTAAAGAATTCTTATTTTGTTCCAATAACCTTGATCCAATTGTCTAACTTGTGAACTTTCTATCGTCAATATTTCTTTTTTTTTTTTAAGCGGACACTTTCACTAAATATACTAACACATGTATTGTATAATGACTTGCAATCCAAGTCCGTCTAATTTTTTCATATATTCTTTAAATGTAGGTGCATTATTTTTTTAATCAATAACTCCAGAGTAGTAATCATCTTCTCATCAATTTCTAATTCATACGAAATAAGTTTTTTTCTTTCCAAAGTATTTTTTTTTCCAGCTGAAAATGAAGATTGGGATGGAGAATTATTAGGAGCCTCATTAATTAGTTCAACGACAATAATATATTAGTGAAATCTACCAAGTAGGTTTGATGATGAAAGAGTAATTAAAATTATTGGCCCAAAACGAAATTCTAATAAGTGACCTCAAATATGTATTCATAGTTATTATTTTTAATTATTAATTGTATTTTTTTCCAGATAAACATCAATGTACTAAAAATATTATTGAACAATTGCTCTTTACAAACATTCAATACACCCTAAGAAATTTATTAATATAATAAAATACTTGTAAAGATTATGAAAACTTACCAGTTCATGGGGAAAAAAATGGTGTTTGATTGAGAAAGGGGAGGAAAGTTTATAATTGTGAGAGAAAAGTCACCCAAAGACAGAGAGAGCTGAACAATATTATTTCATAACTTATTAAATAAGTCTAAATCATGTTAAAACTCTCTTGAAGATTTGATCAGTTCAGACCTTTTCAGGTTCATTAAGAGGCTTTTTGAAAAAAGAAACAAATGAACTAAATTAGCTGAATCTGAATCCATTAGATTCAAACCTAAAAATCAAACACATTTAATGGGCTGATTCTGAATGATTAGATTCAGGCCTCCATTAAGTGCAAAATAAAAAATAAAAAATGAGGCCTTAGTCTCTAGTATGTAACCGTCCTTCTTTGTTAGCTGCTCTTAACCCCTTAGAAATGCATATATCTTCTCTTTTTCCTTGGCTATTCTGATACTTTCACAGCCAAAAAACCTGCCTTTGACTATCCATCCAAACAAGATGGGTCTCGGAGCTCAACAATCTCAGCAAGCTTCGAATTCCCATGAATTGTACACGGATTCGTCATGGTTTCCCATACTTCAGTACTTGGCTGTATAGTCATGTTTCAATGAACTCCATAGCTTCATCAAGATATCCTGTACTTACCACATATGGTTCCATAGAGAGAACAATGTCATAATCCTTACTCATTGATTCGAAGTGTAACATGCCCTCAACTATATAACCAACAACACTACAAGCATGGAAGACACTAAAATTTTTGGCGATCAAGTTTCATCCCAGTTTTCTTGAATTACCCAAACAATTCTATTGCATCTTCTCTAAGACCATCTTACCAAGCCATGTAATCATTGTGTCCCAAGAAGTCAAATTATGTTGAGGAAATTATCGAAACACTAAGAAGGCATCATTCATAGAGGCAACATCTTCCATACATTTCAAGAATCTTATTGTACATTTTGATGTTAAGATGAGGATGAGATCTCAAAAAGGTATTCATGAGTTGATCTAGCATCCTCAAGGGATTCATCTTCATCGCATCCATCCATCAACATAATACATTGAGACAAAATTGACTGTGAAATATTACATCTCCAAGAAATGCAAAACTTCTACTGCCTTCTTTATGTTGCCTTATTTACAGAAGTCACCGAGCTCATCAACTGAACCTTTTCTACAGCTGCTATCAGCAGAATCAATCGACTGTTCTGTTGAATTTGTCATTTATTGATGGTCTACTATTCCATTTTGAGATTGATAAGAAGTTTGAAGTGATGTACAACACTAGAAGGGTTAAAGCGGCTCAAGTTTTGCTGAAAACGACCCATCATCTCCCTCTAGCCACTTGACTTCTTATGCTTTTCCATGTTTATACTGGCTTGCATTTTTGTGGATACATTTCATAATTTTTGGATTGAATATTCCTTACATTTCCAGGGTTATAACTGGGAAACTTTTCGCTGAGGCACTCCTACATTTCTCCGGTAATTGCCACAAAATTTCTACTGTGACATTTCACTGTTTCCACCATTTAAATTCTGTTGATACTGCCCATATACTCCACTTTTTACTCGGCTGACCTTCTAAACCTCCCTCAAACCTAGATCTACGCATGAAATTTGAAAAATGGTAATCACTATTATTTCTGTATATTTTCCGCCAAACCTTATTTTCACTTTTTCCCTCGCAATTTTTTTTTTCAAATTTTACTTTAATTTTTTATTTCTATAAAAATGAGTATCTGAATCATATTTCATTTTTTAAAGAAAAGTACAACTAAGAAGTATCATTTAAAAAAATTATTGTGTGGTTAGCATTTTATGTAAACCTAGTGCCTTACATTTCTGATGTAAAGCTCTATTACTTTTGATGCAGAGAGTTATGAAGTCCAGTGGTCGATAAATTGAAAGGGAGGTTATGCAAGAAAACGTAAAACAGTTGAGGATTTGCCATACAGACTTGTTAATTGATAGTGATTGTAGCGATGACATTCCTTTGTAGTTTTGATTTTGTCATAAGATGTCAGCATAAAGGGAAGCAATTTTCTTGGCTGTTGTGTGACATTTGTGATTGGTATCTTCCTCTTTCACATTGTAGTGAAATGATTCTTAGAGGAGGAGAAAGGAAATATCAGGTTTTCTCCTATGCATGATATAATTTGTTCCAAACTGCTAACCTTATGTCACTTCAGTCAATTTTGAAGTTTTGCCTTAAAAGAGACGCCTGTAAAAGCCCAATGAGGTTTGAATCTACATTACTTTTCTTTTCTCCCATTATCTATAGAGTCCTAAACATCCTCAGTGAATCTGTGCTCCCTTGATATGAGTATGACGTTTTCATAATGCTCAAATGTCAATGAAAAGGGACGAAGCTCGCCGTCAATTAAAACCCAACAAAGAATTCTGGGACTAGTATATTGGTAAGAATTCAATTAGAGAATTTACTAGAAATTAATTTCAATGAAGTTCAAAAAGCAAAGAGGTGGAGAAACCACTAATTTCAACAACACTGATTTTAACTCCCAATCGACAAAATCACTATAGTTGATGATTCAAAGAACTAATTGTCTATAAGGGTGTGGAGATGGAATATTTATTTCATTTTGGGTACTGTAGAATTGCTCATTGTAACTAACTAATCGCCAATAAGTAGGTTACCATCGTTGATGCTAATCTTCTTTCAATTTCAAAGCTTTCTTACATGGAATCTTCGCTCAGTCTCATCAACATATCATCTTGATTAACCAAAAAATTTATAAGTGTACTTATTACCCACTTCTATGGGTTTTTTTCGAGTACCAATGCAAGAATGAAGCTAAAATTGAGTTGGCCACCTTAATGAAAGAATTGATCAATCGACAATTAGGGAATTTTCATAATAAAGAGCAATTCAATGAATTCACTAAATTATATCAACAATCAATTCCGTAATCACACTCCAAGAGTTTGGAGTTTAAGCCACTTTGCAAAGTGTACAGAAATTATACTTTGCATGCAATTAGCCATGGGTAACATGAGATTGAACACTTAAAATAGCAAACCCACTTCAAATCCGGCTTCAATTTACCCAATTCAAGTTTACAACTCTAAAAGAGATTCAAAACTATATTTGGGCCTGTTTAGAAAGTCACTTGGTAATTGAAATTGGTGTAATTATTAGGGTAGTAATTACTAGCCTAGTATTTACACAGTCTAGTAATTATACGGACATGTTTGATTATCATAATGTAATTACACACGTTCTGTAAAATTTATACTAGACAAATGAGAAACTACATAAATGATATTACATTAAATAATTAAAATATACATTATTTTTAAAAAATATATTAATTAATAAATTTGTGTTCTTAACTAATATTTGTTGAAGAATAAGGAAACTAACGATGGAAACATATCAAAGGAACAGGTCCAACGCAGTTGACTAACTTGTCTACAATAAGTGTTGATGAAGAAGAGTGCTTACGATTGGAACATGTCGAAGGAACATGTCCAACGAAGCTGACTGATGAGTTACAAAACTGATGAAGAATTAGAGTTGCACTAAGATTAGACTACTTATGTTAATTAGGATTATATTTCGTATGAAATTATTTTTATGATTAAAATTAAAGTATAACTAGGATTAGATTATTTATAGTTGCATTATTATTATTATTATAGTAGTAATATGTATTATAGTAGGACTCTAAGTATAGTTAACTTAGGACTCTACAATTATCACCTATATAAGGAGTATGTTATTAACATTATTATTTATCAACAACATCATTATTGATCAATAGATCAATATATAAATATTGATCGATATATCAGTTTATCAATATTGATCAACTTATCAATACTATCAATACTATCAATACAATTTTTGATTTCTCTAATTCTAAATTTGAGATTTTTACATGAATTTCTACATGGTATCAGAGCTTAAATCTTTTCCGTTCGCTGAGTATTGATAATAAAAAATGAAAAAAATGAAAAAAAACCCGCACGTTCTAATGACCCCTTCTACCAAAAACCATGTCAACCTCCTCAATTCACCAAATAATTGTCGGTTGCTCCATTAAACTTAAGCCAACAAACTATCTCATAATGAGGACACATATATCACAATTGATTCATATCTTAGAGAATGAACCAAGTAAAAGTAGATGTGCCACTGGAAAGACTGCTAGGGAAGTTGTAGCGGCTAAGAAGAATGCAAAAGCTAGTGACAACATTGATGATTGGAAGGACAAAAAGGTGTTACTAAGAAGTTGGATCTCGAACACCTTGATCGAGGAAAGCACAACTAATTATGGGCTACTCATCTGCCAAAGAGATGTGAGAATACTATTAAAAAAATTTATATTCAAAAAAAAAAGAAAAATTAATTTTGCTAGAAGCTTAGGTAAGACACCATATTCCACCCTTAATCAATATGTTAATGCTTTCACAGGCTTTGATATAAAGGAAGAGGAAGAAAAAATGTCATAACAAAATCATAACATGACATTATCTGCCCAAAAAGGAAGGGGAAGAGGAAACAACAACATTAACATACCGAAGCATAGACAAAACAAGTTTTTGCTAGGTATTTAAAGTTTTTTTTGTTGGATATTCGGGAAAAAAACGCAACATCAATATACCGAAGCATTGATAAAACAAGTTCTTTCTGTGTATTCAAAGTTTTTTTTGCTGGATATCCAAAGCAAGCTAGGAGTAATTGTTCCTCTACTCACTAGCTTGAGGGGAAGTGTTGAAGAAGAAGGAAACTGATGATTGGAACATGTCAAATGAACAGGTTCAACTCAGTTGACTGACTTGTCTATAACAAGTGTTGATAAAAAAGGAAGCTGAGGATTGGAACATGTCGAAGGAACAAGTCCAACGAAGCTGACTGGCGAGTTATAACACTGCAGAAGAATTTGAGTCGCACCAGGATTAGACTACCTATGTAAATTAGGATTATATTCATCTAGTATTATTTTTATGATTAGGATTATATTACAACTGGATTAGATTATTTATAGTTGCATGATTATTATAATAGTAATGGGCATTGTAGTAGGACTCTAAGTATAGTTAACATAGGACTTTACATCTCCTATATAAGGAGTATGTTATAAACATTATTATTTTATCAATAACATCA
Source organism: Solanum arcanum (assembly GCA_027789145.1). Taxonomy (NCBI): domain Eukaryota; kingdom Viridiplantae; phylum Streptophyta; class Magnoliopsida; order Solanales; family Solanaceae; genus Solanum; species Solanum arcanum. The sequence goes on along the minus strand of CM050939.1, from coordinate 29,971,398 downwards.
TTATTGATCAATAGATCAATAAAAAATATAAATATTGATCAACATGTCAATTTATCAATATTGATCAACCTATTAATACTATCAATACATCAATACCATCCTTGATTTCTCTAATCCTAAATTTGAGATTTCTATATGGAATTATACAATATTATGAACTAAAATAATTGATTTATATTAATTGAAATTGATACATTTCAATTGAACTGATCATAGAAACTCAAAGTATGAAATTTCTGCTAGAATTATGCTATTGATAAAATAAATATGACATAAAGAAATAGATAATACAAAAAAACTGCGTAGAATCACATGAATTAAGGTTGAGAACGAGAAGAAAATAAAATATAATAATATAAGTAAAAATAAAATTTTAGAAATAATAAAATAAAAAAGAACTTAAAATAATAAATGTAATTTTTTTTTAAAAAGATAGAATTTTTTTTTTTTAAAAAAAATTTAAAAGTAATTAGCTAATAATTGCATCATGTAGTTACCAACAATTCACATCCTATGGTTTGTGATGTGGAGAATTTAATTAACCCTTGCCAATTAAACCAACTACCTGTTGATATACCGTGGTTTCACGGTATTATTAATACTTTTTCCTTAAGTTTAGTGTGTCCAAAAGTTTTTTTGTGCTAATTTTTATATAAGTTTCTCCTTATTTGCAGGAAATCTGTCCAAAGATGAATGCGGAGGTTTGTGAGCGAAAAATTGCAGAAGAGACCAACTACGGAGCTTGTGACGGTCCGTCATGCTTGTGACGGTCCGTAGGTGGCAGCTTAGTGCAGCTGCTGAAGGAAGATGGGGATGTCTGACCAAGTGTGGGGTTACGGAGTCCATGACGGTCCGTCCTGCAGGTTCTTCATGAAGTTCAGAGAAGTAGTCCCAGTACCCATATTCGAAGAGTTTAAGTGTTTTGAAACGAAGACCCTCGACGGACCGTTGTGCCTGTGACGGTCCGTCATACTTGCCGTCGAGGGAATTAAGAGAGCAGCAGATAAAATTGCACAAGTATGGGACGACGGAGTCAATGACGGTTCGTCGTGACCACGACGATCCGTCGCGAGGTCCGTCGACCCAGCCGCGTTTTGACTTATTTCCAGCAATTATAATCCTTGTTTAATTAGGTTTTTGTTTTCTATAAATAGTTCAAAAAACCTTGTTTTTGAGGTTAGACTCTGGACCATTGTTAGACTTTTGAATATTGTGAGACTCTTGATTATTTTGTAGACTCTCTGAGAGATTATTGATTATCTTGAGACTTTTATCATTGATTGTTGGTGACTTTTACTGATTAATCAAGCAAACGTTCAGATTTTACTCTTTCTCATTGAAGTAAGTACATGAATTCTTATATAATATATTTGAATATTGTGATTATGACTATGGGTAACTAAACTCCATAACTAGGGTTGTGGTAACCATAGGCAAATAATGAGGTAATACCTAACTAAAATAACAATTCTAGAATAGTGTCTTGCATGTATTAATAATTCTTTCGCTTAGAAGTCTTTTTAACGGATGACCAACATTAGAACTCGCCTTAATGCTACTTGCCGGACCAAGGAGGTAGATAATTGGAAAAGATTATCAACATAGATTTAGTGTACACTATCTAATAGGCTAGTATTTATTGGTACGAGGTAATAACTTAGTCAAATATCAAATACGATGCTTAATATGAGGTAAAGATAAGGGTTAGGATAGCAACACACGTAGCCAGACAAAGGTGCGGAGTGTCATTTTTTAGATGCCGGACCAAGGATTTAGAAATACATAACTTATCACTTTGCATGCAAGATACTAGGAAAGAATTTTTATATTTAGACTTATTATGTTATGAACCAGTGGGGAACACGTAAACCCTAGTTACTTTGATTAATTGATTAAACTCCAACATTCGAAGCTGTTAGTTGTCTCCTTTTATTTCGCTAGTTATTTTCATTTATTTAGGAATAGAAATCCCCCTTTTTATCATTTTTGCTTTCCAAGAAAGTAATTGACTGAACATTAGTAGTAATAAATTGACGTAAAGTCTAAACTATTTTCCTCGTGGGAATGATCCCAACCTCACTAGTTGGGTTATTTACTTGACACGACCGCTTTACTTCTTATTTGAGAAGTAAGTTTGAGCGTATCAAATATTTGCGCCGCTGCCGGGGATTATAGCTTTTAGATTAACTTTAACTTATTACTATACTTTAGTTGATATTTTCGTGATGTTACTTTGTTTTTATTGTTTTTGATTCGTGCAGACCAACCTCCTTGTATGCTAAATACACGGACAAGAAGAGAACCCTTGTTTCCCTACGATCACGAAGTAGAGCGTACATTACGCAACATGAATCGAAACTTGGGAATCAATGATGATGATCCAAACCAGAACATCCTAGCTCCGGTTGATGTTCATGGTCAGTTGTTACCCGATGCTCTGGGTGAACACCAACAGAGGGGACAAAATCCCGTTCCACGGCCCCAAGCATACTACAGAGGATATGATAACATAGCAGAATCCGATGGGCCAGTTGTCTTGCCTCCTCTACCCAGAGGCCACACCTTTGTGGTAACTAGTAGCCTGATGCAAATGCTCACTGCCAGAGGTTTGTTTTCAGGGCTACCTTCTGAGGATCCACATGCCCATATAGATAAGGTAAGTGCAGTGTGTAAAAGCTATGTAGGGAGGCCTGATTTGGATTTAGATATAATAGGGCTCAGAGTGTTTCCTATCTCACTGACGGGAGAGGCTGCTATATGTTTCACTGAGCTCCCGTACAACTCAATTTTCACTTGGAACCAACTAAGGGATGTTTTCTTAGCACGCTATTATACGGTCTCCAAGAAACTAAACCACAAAGACAGAGTGAACAACTTTGTGGCACTACCAGGAGAGTCAGTTAGTAGTTCTTGGGATAGATTCACCTCATTCTTGAGAAGTGTTCCAAATCACCATATAGATGATGAGTCACTTAAGAAATACTTCTATCGGGGACATGATGATAATAATAAAGCGGTGTTAGACACTATAGTAGGTGGATCTTATGGGGAATGTCCTTATGCTGAGATTGCCGAAAAATTAGAGAAAATCTCCCGGAATAATAAAGCTTGGAGTACTAGGAAGTCAGATACAGGGAGAAACACCTTCGCAGTGCAGTCCACTCACAACCCAGCCAAAGATGAGATTCGCGAAGAAATGACTCAGATGAAAACTGAGCTTGGGTTGGTACTAAAACATGTCACTGGGGTGCTATAAAAGATAAATGCAATCAACTACTTGTCGAAACCACCGCCACAAAATGATAAGTGCTATTATGAGGAGGATTCCTATGCAGTAAATGAATAGACGGGGGGTTTCTGACCAGTTTCCAAGGCTCTAATCAGGAGAATTAGCGCCAAGGTCAAGGGAACGAAGGTCGGAACTATGGTAACTACAATCGTGAGGGTCATTATGTCCGAGATGGAAACTACAATCGCGACAACAACTTCAACAGGGGTAACTATGGTAATAGAAACAACAGGAATGGACCGTTTGTTCCTCCTCAAAATCGTGAAGTTACTCCTAAGGATGGTGGAGATAGTATGACACGAGTTGAGGATATGTTGCACAAAATGATGAGGAGGTTCGATGCTAGTGATGAGCACATTCAAGAGTTAAGGTGTGATTTAGCAAGTATTGGGCAAAAAGTTGATACACATGCAATATCGATTAAGCAGATCGAGTTGCAAATGGCCCAATTATCTGCGACAGTGAACACACGGCAACCGGGCACTCTTCCTAGCAACACTGTCCAAAATCAAAAAAATGATGCGCACTGTATGACAATCACTACTCGGGGTGGTAAGCAAACCATTGATCCACCTATGCTGTCTAATGAGGAAAATGTGAGAAAGCATGATGATAAGGTGGTAAAGGGTAGTGGTGAAGCAGAGGACAGTAATGAAAAAGATGTAGAAGTCCCTATGAATGTAATTCCCATGCCTAGGCCACCACCACCCTTCCCTCAGAGATTAGTGAAAAAGACCGATGGTAAATATCGGCGTTTCATAACAATGCTGAAGCAACTTTCTATCAATGTCCCTTTGGTAGAAGCTCTAGAACAAGTGCCCAGTGATGCCAAGTTTATGAAAGATCTGGTCACAAAGAAAAGATCGGTCACTTTCGAGGATGATGATAGACTGCATCATTGTATTGCTATTGCTACAAGATCCCTCGTACAAAAGAAAGAAGATCTGGGTGCGTTCACTATTCCTTTTACAGTTGGGTCATTACATTTTTGAAAGCATTATGTGATCTGGGGGCAAGCATAAATCTCATGCCCCTCTCGATTAACAAGAAGTTGGGTTTGGGGGATCAAAAACCCACTGCGATGTGGCTACTGATGGCTGATCGGACAGTGAAAAGGCCTATAGGGATACTCCATGATGATCTAGTAAAAGTGGAGTCATTCATAATTCTGGCTGATTTTGTTATTCTTGATTGTGAAGTCGATTTTGAAGTGCCTATTATTTTTGGGAGGCCATTCCTTTCTACAGGTAGAGCCTTAGTTGATATGGAAAAGGGACAGATGAAATTTCAGTTGAACAATGAAGAAGCGACCTTCAACATTTGTAGGACCATGAGGCAGAGTGGTGAGCTCCAATCCTGTATCCGCCATATCCCACAAAGAAAAGATGAAGAAGGAAAATGAACAAAAAAGTGAAAAATAAGAGTCTATGGTTGGGGATTTAGTGCTTTTAGAAAGTTCTGGGTCGCCTTGTCTTCTGGGCAAGCTCAAGTCCAAACGGACTGGCCCTTACTTGATTACCCAAGTATTCCCTCATGGAGCAGTTGAGTTAAAAGCCAAGGAGGGAGTGCGGTTTAAGGTGAAAAGAGAACGAATAAAACCCTATTTAGGGCATAAAGCATCGGGGAATGAAGTTATAGAGGCATACCATCTTGATGAAGTCTGAGTAATCAAGTGTCCCCAGTCGTGCCGCGACATTAAATCAGGCGCTTGTTGGAAGGCAACCCAATACTTATAGTCTTTTTAGTAATGGTAGCATGTTTCTAGTAATGAGTTTTAAATTTGCAGGCACATCACCAGGAAATTCTGCAGAAAATTACTCTGCAGCAGTCACTGACGTATACAGCGACGGACCGTCGAATGAATCCGTCGTGCCAGGTACGTCTTTCTGTTATTTTCAAACTAGGGAACACACGACGGAACCAACGATGGATCGTCACAACAGAGACAGACCGTCTTCGGGGAATCGTCGCGTCATTAATGAGGCGTACCCGACCCGACCCGGCTGGAGTTTTTTACAAAATCTTACTGTTTAAACTCCCAACCCCTCATTTAACCCCATTCCTTCACTACTCCTCCTATTTCCCTCCCTTTTCAACTTCCAAAATCTCTCCCTTTTCAACCGATCATTGTTCCCCCAAAATTCTCCGAAGCCCTAAAAGTTATCATCTACTAGTCGGAGTTGCTGCTGTGGGTGTCTTCTTGATCACCAAGTACTTTTCCATCTTGTTTTTCTCCAATTCTCAGGTATGTGTCTCTAATTTCTACTCATTTATCTTGCATTTTTGTTTATCAATTAGTATTATCCTAGTTCTTCTTGATATGTTCATTTCGTTTCTATAAAATTCTGTCTAACCTAGGTTTAAAATCTTCGAAATTGTCGTGTTTCCAACCCTAGACATAGGTGTTTTGGCATTGCTAGTTTACTAGGTATTTGGGTTAGACAAATGTAGGTCCAAAACACTACAAATTCGATTTGGGTCATCGGGGATGAATGGGGTACCCTCAGTTCTGTCATTGATCTACAGAACGAGACCCCGATAACGGACCATCGTACCCACGACGGACCGTCATAGGGTCCATTTAAAAAGACCTAACACCCCACTGTCCAATTTTATGCAAATGTCCTTAAATGGACATATGCCACGGACCGTCACACCCCACTGTCCGTCGACCCAGCCGCGTTTTGACAGATTTCCAGAAATTAGAATCCTTGTTTAATTAGGTTTTTATTTTCTATAAATAGTTTGAAAAACCTCATTTTTGAGGTTAGACTCTGGACCATTGTTAGACTTTTGAATATTGTGAGACTCTTGATTATTTTGTAGACTCTTTGAGAGATTACTAATTATCTTGAGACTTTTATCATTGATTGTTGGGGACTTTTACTGATTAATCAAGCAAACTTTCAGATTTTACTCTTTCTCATTGAAGTAAGTACATGAATTCTTATATCATATATTTGAATATTGTGATTATGACTATGGGTAACTAAACTCCATAACAAGGGTTGTGGGAACCATAGGTAAATAATGAGGTAAAATCTAACTAAAGTAACAATTCTAGAATAGTGTCTTGCATGTATTAATAATTGTTTCGCTTAGAAGTCTTTTTAACGGATGGACAACGTTAGAACTCGCCTTAATGATACTTGCCGGACCAAAGAAGTAGATAATAGGAAAAGAATTATCAACATAGATTTAGTGTACACTATCTAATAGGCTAGTATTGATTGGTACGAGGTAATAAGTTAGTCAAATATTGAATACGATGCTTAATATGAGGCAAAGATAAGGGTTAGGATAGCAACACACATAGCCGGACAAAGGTGCGGAGTGACATTTTCTAAATGCTGGACCAAGGATTTAGAAATACATAACTTATCACTTTGAATGCAAGATACTAGGAAAGAATTGTTATATTTAGACTTATTAAGTTATGAACCAGTGGGGAACACGTAAACCCTAGTTACTTTGATTAATTGATTAAACTCCAACATTCGAAGCTGTTAGTTGTCTCCTTTTATTTCGCTAGTCATTTTCATTTATTTAGGAATATAAACCCCCCCTTTTAATCATTTTTGCTTTCCAAGAAAGTAATTGACTGAACATTAGTAGTAATAAATTGACGTTAAGTCTAAACTATTTTCCTCGTGGGAACGATCCCAACCTTACTAGTTGGGTTATTTACTTGACACGACCGCTTTACTTCTTATTTGAGAAGTAAGTTTGAGCGTATCACCTGTCCAACCAAGCAGGACCCAAAACAGGACATAAACCGTTTAATTACACCCAATTACACAAAATTCAGTTATCCGGGTGTCCATTCAAACAGGGCCTAAGCATTCTCTCATAATGGAAAGAAGTTTTCTCTCTAAAATGTTCAAACTATTCTTCTCAATTTTTGCATACCCTCTCTCTCTTGTGGGCTGTTTATGGTTTTTCAAAATTTTTGTTCAAAAAATAACTTTGTGTCTCATTCGACAAAGTTAGCTTAGTTGTCCATCTGCATTCCATGAATCACTCATCTTCCTTAATTTCTCCTTTTTCATTTTTAGGCTTTAGGTGTTTATGCCTCATTCAGCGATCACGTTCGAGTTTGCTTTTGTCAATACGACAGATCACCATTTTTACATCATATCACCCTTTAGACTATCATTTTATCTGCCAAAACTATCATTTTCGGTGATATCTACTCACTTTGCCTTTTGTGTTTCGGCGAATCGTTGTTCATGTCTCACTTTGCAAATTAATTTTGAGAGTTGACTTACTGCACTGTCACCTAAGGCGGTCTCATGTTCTTTTGATAATTCGTCCTCCTTATAAGGTGATTAACAATATGTAATTTATCATTATTTTTACGGTTTTAATTATTCTTTAAAGGAAAAAGGGTCAAAAATACCCCTTAACTTTAGTTTATTGTTTAATTTCACCCTCACCATTAAATGAAGTTAATTTTTCCCCTTCTGTTACTAATTTCATAAAACATACCCCTCATCAAACGGAACTTACGAAATTGACCCAAATTACCATAATTTTTTTATAAAAAATCTATCCCTATCTTTAGCCCATGCTCTGCCCCGCCCTGCCCCATTTAGAATGACTCGGTTAACCAAACCCATTCTCTCAATCTTCTTTTCTCCCTATATGGTCATGGAGACTATTGAGAAGGTGGTTGCAAATCTTTGTGCATCTCCTAGTGATTCTCGATTAGAAGACCTTGCTAATTGATGATATCCTTTATGCCTTCCAAGAGTAAACCAATGACGATGCCAATGTGATGTTTAACGGATTTGGTGCTATTGTATATCTACTTGGCCAAAGAGTTACACCATACCTCCTTCAGATTTGTGGTACAATAAATGGAGACTAAATAACAAGAGTTTCCAGAATTTTTTTGGGCAAACCAATTCTTCCTTCTTTTCATTATCTTAGATTTTTAAATACATCTTCTTCTTACTTGTATAAAGAATCAACTTTTTGTTCTTTTTTCACTTCTCAAGTGGATGATCTTTTTTTTTTCCACATTAAATACCATGTAACTATACAATCCTTTTACGTATGCCTATAGTCTTTGCAATAATATTATTGGGTATTCCATAGATCAATTTTTTTTCTCTTTTTCACCTTTTTTGTTCTTAAAACTTGATTTGTTGCTTCTTTGATCTTTTTAGGAGTAGGTTGTTATATTTTGGGATATGTTCTTTTCATATATGTCACATTTGAAGTCTTTCATTATTTCTTTTAGTTATTTGAGAATTGTTTTGGCTTGAATCTTCCCTTGATAAAATATGGCTAGAGTCCTCGAAATCTTCACTTTTTCTTTCTCATTTGTTTTATTAGTGTGAGACAACAAGCTGCACATCTGATATCTAGAATTATAGTAGTTACAAAGCAGTGTGGGAAACAACAACTAATAGGAGAATACTCCTAGTTTTTTGGGTTAATTGGGATTTTTGGGTTAAATAAGTTAATCGGGCCATCTTAAATGGGGCGGGGTATTGGGTTAAAAATAAGGAATAAATATTTCTAAAAAAATTCAGATAATTTGGATCAATTTCGGAAATTCCATCTAATTATGGATAATTTTGATGAAATTAGTAACGGGAGGGGCAAAATTACTTTTATTTTAACGGCAAGGGTAATGTTAAACAATAAATTAAACTTGAGAGATATTTTTGACCTTCTTTAAAATATGTTGTTCATTTGCTTTGATAATTGCAAATCATGAATCTTTTATGAGAATAAGAAAAAATTTGATATTTAGGACAATTATTAATCTAACTGAATGTTAAATGATCTTAAGTATACCTTTCATCACGTATCCCCAACAGTAACATCTTCCTTTGCTAACCCCCATAGAAAGATATATGCCAAGTTAATGGATTTTAAATGGGTTTCTGTTAGGCCGCATAATCTCATCTTATTCTTTTTGGCCAACGACATCTATTACTTTATTTTTTTCTTTTTCACTTTTGATATTTCACAATAAACATACCATAGTGATGTATAAACGTACAATACGATTAACCATTTCTTCCAAATAAAATGTATTTCCTCTCTAACCTCCCGTAGAGGTGAGTTTTTACATATAAATTTTTTTCACAAACCTCCCATAGAGGTGAGTTGTGGAATATATTCAATCCAAAATGATTTTACCACATCTTGACCCTTTGTCTTATACAATGGTCGAGCATTCACGATACTCATCACAAGTTACATTCTCTTCAAGGAATGGACTAATCATTTATATGTACTTCATAAATTTGCATTATAAGTACATTGTCATGGTTTTAAAATTAATCATATTTCCATGACACACCTCGACATCACTTTGAAAGATCAAGTGTACCATCAAGGATTTATAAACTTGTCAAATTGTTGGGTCGACAACATTCACAAGTCCAACGTCCTTTCATACCATTTTGATAATGAAAATTTCTTTCACATTTTGAAGGACTATTTGGAGAACCAATACTGTTCTTCCTTTTATAATTACCACAATAATTACTATTATAATTTCATCCTTTGATGCCCTTTTTCATATCGTTTATCATTTGTCATCTTTCAGACTAATTATTTACTGCTACCACATTCATACGATAGAATGGAGCAAGTCAACATCAGATTTCAAGAAATAGAGCAGATTCAATAGGACAAATTTCAAGGCTTTTCATCAAAAATATATTATTTTTATAGTCATCATTTTATCATCGCTATGGTGCATTGGCTCAAACTCAATACCCATATAAGGCGTGTTACACCATAATTCTATGGGACTTGAACCCAATCACGGTGCATCAAAACTTAAATTGATGTCTTACCCTTTTGGTGCGATAGGATTTGAAGCTATCGTCTTATCCTCAAATATTTTTCATTATGTGCATCTGGACTTAACCTAATGTCTTACCCTTTTTGGTGCGATGAGACTTGACCCATCGTCTTACCCTTAACCAACTGTATAATAGTCCGAAGTACAACATGACTTACCGTTTGAGTCTTTCAAAACAATAAAAATAATATTCAAACTCATGCTATTAAAATTTTTTACCTTCTTCTATTTAAGAAAATTTTGTATAGCATGTAATATTCAAACAATAGTAGTATATGTATGATTTTATGCATATAATACCTTGATTCTCATAACGAGATCAACCAAAATAAGAGTTAAAGAAAAACTAAAAATCAATCTTAATTGGCTAGAGACTCGTGTTGATAACGTGAGAAGTAGATAGAAGAAGAAGAATTTTCTTCTTATTCAAGTGTATATTACAATGGTGAAATGATATGTCTAATTATAGGTAGAGAAATCAACCAAAAGGTCACCATGTTTAATGTCACATTAGTAGATATATTTTTTTATCCCAAAAAGGTTCATATCACATTGGGAATACATATCCATGATAAGGATAAGTTTATGATAAGCTTAATGGACAATTCACTTAATTCAATATATTTTTAACAATTACTATATATTAGAAACTTAAAATCTATTTTTTCTACCAAAACCAAATGACAATAATAATACTCAAATTTTCCTTTCCTTTTTTTTTAATTAAAATAATTTGTTAAAGTTTCTTATTTAGAAATTTATTAAAACAAAGGATGAAGCGAAAGTATAGTAATTAAACTTTTTGAAATCTCTCAAGTAAACACAATATTTTATATTAGTAGAAGGTTTATACAAAATAATCACTATGATGGAATTGGGGTAAGAATGTGGGCATGCCTTTCTTCCTAAATTTTACTCACGAAATCACATTTTTATTCTTTCAACACATTTTTTCTTGTGAAAAAGAGATCACTATAAATACTAAAACAATTTATGTGTTCGCACATATGGAGTATATCAGAGAAACAAAACAGTAGTCGTATTTTCTTGTTGTAATGCTTTGGGTGTTTTAAATTTTCCACTTCAAAAATACTAAATTTTCAAAGTTGAGTGATTTTAACTAGAAAGAATATGCATTGTAGAATAAATGTGTCTTGCCTTAAGGATTAGCTAATTTAGAAATATTTGTTTGATATGAATTATGATGGGAAAAGATTACACGTAAAAAAAGAAACTTCCAAGATGGGGAAAAGAGGCTAAATATTGTCACAAATGTTGCAAGGTATCAAAAGGCAACCTATTTATATTAGTGTCTGTCTAGACTCCTTTCATTTTGTACATGAACAACATTCTTGTCAAATGGAAACACGGAGATCATCCTTAAGACTTCCTTGGTCTTAAGATGAATCACCAATCCAACCATCTACTCGATCCAAAGCTACAACCACAACCACAACCACAACCAGAACCCTGACTGGTGAAACCCAAATCCCTTCTCAACCCTTTAATGTCAACTTTATCTCCAGAAATTCTCTGTCTCAAGTTACTACAAGACCGAAGATTGGTTAGAGGCCACATTTTATGCCAGCTCATTCTCCCAAGAATCAGGAATCCAGGAACAAGTCTCAATCTTCATCACTGATACGCTCAAACTTACTTCTCAAATGAGAAGTAAAGCGGTCGCGTCAAGTAAATAACCCAACTAGTGAGGTTGGGATCGTTCCCACGAGGAAAATAGTCTAGACTTAACTTCAACTTGTTATTACTATTGTTCGGTTGATAACTTCCTTAGAAAGTAAAAGCATAAAAGGGGGGTTTGTATTTCCTAATGAGCAAAAATAACTAACGAACTTTAAAGAGACACTTAACAGCTTTTAATGTTGGGTTTTAATCAAGTAATCAAAGTAACTAGGGTTTACGTGTTCCCCACAGGTTCATAACTTGATAATTCTAACTATAACAATTCTTTCCTAGTATCTTGCATGCAAAGTGATAAGTTATGTATTTCTAAGTCCTTGGTCCGGCATCTAGAAAATCTCACTCCGCACCTTGGTCCGGCTACGTGTGTTACTTTCCTAACCTTTATCCTTACCTCATATTAAGCATCGTATTCGATATTAGACTAAGTTATTACCTCGTACCAATCAATACTAGCCTATTAGATAGTATACACTAAATCTATGTTAATAATTCTTTTCCTATAATCTACCTCCTTGGTCCGGCAAGTAGCATTAGGGAGAGTTCTAACGTTGATCATCCGTTATAAAGACTTCTAAGTGAAAGAATTATTAATACATGCAAGACACTATTCTAGAATTGTTATTTTAGCTAGGGTTTATCTCATTATTTGCCTATGGTTCCCACAACCCTAGTTATGGAGTTTAGTTCCTCATAGCCATAAACACAATATTCAAATATGTTAAACAAGAATTCATGTACTTACTTCAATGAGAAAGAATAAAGTCCGAAAATTTGCTTGATTAATCACCAAAAATCACTTGTAAGAATCTCTAAGAATCAAACACTCCAAAACACAAAGTCTAATAATATGATGTTTAATCTCACAGAGTCTAACCTCAAAAACGAGGTTTTTCAAACTATTTATAAAAAATAAAAACCTAATTAAACAAGGATTCTAATTACTAGAAATCTGCCAAAACGCGGCTGGGTCGACGGACCACGCGACGGACCGTCGTGGTCATGACGGACCGTCGTGAACTCCGTCGTCCCATACTTGTGCAATTCTTCTGCTGCTTTCTTCATTCCCCTCGATGGCAAGTGTGACGGACCGTCATAGGCACAACGGTCCGTCGAGGGTCTCGTTTCAAAATACTTCAACTCTTGGAATCTGGGTACTGGGATCACTTCTCTGATCTTCACGACGAACCTGCAGGACGTACCGTCATAGCCATGACGGACCGTCACAAGCTTCGTAATCCCACACTTGGTCAGACTTCTCCATCTTCCTTCAGCAGCTTCTCTACGCTGCCACCTACAGACCGTCACAAGCACGACGGACCGTCACAAGCACGACGGACCGTCATAAGCTCCGTAGGTGGTCTCTTCTGCAATTTTTGCTCAAAATCTCCACATTCAGCTTTGGACAGATTTCCTGCAAAACAAAGAGAAACTTACATCAAAATTAGCATAAACAAGGCTTTCGGACACACTAAACTTAAGGAAAAAGTATTAATTATACCGTGAAACCACGGTATATCAACACCCTCAACTTAAATTCATTGTTTGTCCTCAAGCGACGCACTATGACTCACTACACAATCTTTGTACAATAGTATTCATATTTTATCCTTTGCAATCATTTGACTATCAATCCCGATTAATCTCATCAAATCTATGCATGTTATCACTATTAGGCTTGAATTTTGTGGGATTCGAACATGACACAGACTCACCATGCACTAACACCTATCCTCTTCAATTTCTCACCAAGGTGCTAACAATTCTGGTATTGCAACTAGTGTCCTCACTTTAGAACAAAATCCTCATTTTTCTCACAATGATTTCAGTTTGAGTATAAGGATCACATTTGAACACTCGCTCTCAGAACAAAGTCACACTCATTCATACCTATTGCCATAAGCTTGCCCTTATTTTCACTGCCTTAAGTTTGCTATACAACCCTTAGGATCACGATAGGACTTTTTTAGCTTGTAACGTAGGCTCAGAGTCAGGTAGGGTATATTTAGGTATACTTTAGTGACTTTTTGCCCTCCTTGACATATCGGCTAAACCTTCCACTTTCTATCACTTTATCTCGCCTTGATTTCTCCTATTCTTTCACCTTCTTGCTTTCCTTCTTTCTTCATTTGTGTAAGTAACTCTTTTCTTTTCTTGTTTGTAATTCTTGAATATTTCTCTTTTTCAACGAGTTCTTGAGTCACTTTACTTTTGTTCTTTCTCTCTCTTTGTTCTTTCAACCCCACTTTCCAGAGCATTCCTCAAAACCACCCCTCAACTCATGGCTTTGCCATGAGTCAAGGTACACAATACCCAAAGTCGGGTCAGGGCCATAACGAAGGTTGTTTATTCATTAGCCACCCTCAACTTATGCTTTTGGCATAAGCTGAGGTGCACATGTCCAAGGAGGGACCAGGGCCAACATATTGTTCCCAGAAAAGATCAGTTGGGGTGAAAAAGAAAGGTCTAATTTTAAGCTCAAATTATTTGGATCAAAGAAGGATAACTTTCATTTGGTTTCTTTTATTTAGGCTAGAAATGGGATATATTGAATAAGGGCCTATGATCCTTTCCTAATTATGCATTCTGACTTACTTTTAGCAGGACTAACCAGGCAAGTTCTAGCTCAGTACCAATAGTGGACTATTCAACTTTCCTCACACTCACTTGACATCTCTTCACTATACCAGATTATCAGACACCTAGTTTGACTTGAAGATTTAGGGTAATGCAATGGTGTAACTCTATTTCATGTTTAGAGCCACACAATTATCGCCATTACGCCTAGTCATGCAACATTTTCCAGCTTTTATCGGGATATCATTTTAGCCATCATGCTTGAGTTAAACTATGTACAAAAGATATAACGTGCGGTTCAGCGAGAAAAAATAATCAGTCTTTTGGGAAAAAGAACACAGGCAAGAAAACCCCAAAAGAGGATAGTGAGTTGGGCTACTCAGACTTCACCCTAACACTCACTTTCCATTTACCCCACCCCCCAACAAAAAAGCATGCAATTGTCCCCAATGCAAAAAAAATCTAAAGATTAGAGGGGTAGGTGAAGCAAATCTGTGGTGCATAGCGCCGTCGATCAACAAGCTGGTGGGTCTGGTTTCCCAGAACCCACATCCTCTGCAATCTGGACACCCTCAGTGGTGTCCTCAGCAATCTGGACACCCTCAGTGATGTCCTCAGCAACAACCTCACCCTCAGTAGTGCCTCCTGCTGTCTCTACAGTGCGGGAGCTAGACGCCCCAACCGCTATCTGCGATGCTCTGATGTGGTGTGCCTCCGCCTCAGCAAGTGAGGCTCTCCTCGCGGCCTCCATCTCTCGGCGCTCCTTCTTTCTTGCTCGCGCCTCATCCTCTGATCGACCCCTCCGCCTCTTGGCACTCTCTCGAGGGGAAGGTGGGGGAAGTTCTGACGTAGAAAACAGGGCCGCCAATACAGTGTCCTCAACAGGCTCGACAGGCTCCGGCACTCTCGCCTCTAGGATCGTGTCGATGTTTGCACGAAGACTGTCGACTGCAGCCTGGAGAGTCGACACATCTACCGGAGGGGCTGGACGGGCTAACACTCTCAACTCAAATGCATCGAGGCGCTGGTGAACCTCAGTAATCTTGCGCTGCATCTTCCTCTCCATACGCGCTTCAGACTCAGTATTAGCCTTCTGCATCCACGGCTGGATATGATGCATAAGGGGGGCCATTTGTGCCTCCAATTTTTGGACCCTAGCAAGCGGGGCCGGTAACGGTAGAGGAACTGTGTGAGATGAGCTCGGGGCTGGGCTACTACCCGGGATATACTCGACCAGGGTAGTGTTAGTGGACGCCTGTGTAGCGGTGCGGGCCTGGGCCACCGTGTCCGCAAGATCATCAGCAAGTGGTGGCAGCTCTGGACGGGGCCCTCGATGTGGGGCCAACTCATTGGCCTCGTCTCTGATGAGGCCGACGTCAACGGTGCCCTGTGGGGTCTTCAATTGATCTATGTGCCATATGGGCACACCTCCGTTCCTGCAAAGAGCAAAAATCATACACGGGAAGGGGTAGGTAGTAGTGACCTTGAATGCCCTCTCGTGCATGACTGCCTGGAGAAGACATGCGAAGTCGACCTCGAATCCGGCTATCATCGCCGCTATCAACCTTTGCTTTCGATCCCAAGTAGCGATGTTATCGGCGGTTGTGGGAAAGGCAGACGGACGAGCGACCACAAGAACTTCGCGACGAACGTGAGGTTGGCCTTCTTGATGGCCCCCTTCGGCTCAGTGACCCAATCTGCACCCTCTCCGTCGACTGATAGAGGCAGGGCCATCCACCTCTTGGTGGTCTCTCTCAGTGCCTGCTTTCGCAAGAACTGGCCATCCTTCACGATCTGCCAGCGGTAGTCAAACTCGGCAGTGTGGGGGGTCCGCGTAGCATCTGCACTCTCGCCGTATAGGAAACGGCGGATGGCTGGCAGAGAAATCTCAACCTGCACACCCCGGACTTGAACCTTCTCCAGTGGGGCCTGTTTAGCGGGAGCAGCCCGCCTATCGATCTTTGATCGGAGAGTCGCTACGTAGGATGCATAGAACTCTCGGACCACTTCCTCGCTGTATCGTCTCAACGGACGGGCTGTCCACTCTAAGCGATGCCTGGTGAATATGTTGTGGATCTTCGACATCGATGGGAGACTCCCTGTAAGTACCCGCCGCTCCAAGGTAAGTGTCCGAGTCATTACCCCTTTATCAGTAAGGAATTTTGCGTCGGAGTAAACTTGAAACTGGCCTTCGACGCACCACCGGTTTGGCTGGTCAGAGGCTGGGGTGGGGACCTAGGCTGGTGCGCCGGATGTGGAGTATGAACTGTCAGCCTCATCAGACGAGGCCGACGCTGCAGCAGTGGCGGGTGCGGGAACCTCAGCAGATCCTGAAGCTTCCTCGGACCAGGATACGCCTAAGGAGCCAGACGCTCCTTCCTCGTTTGTGGCTGACCCAGAGGGTGTGCCGGTCAGTGTGCGCTCCTCATCCGACTGGGAGGTAGTGACTACGCCGGACGCCACCGTCTTGGGTGTGGCTCTGAGGGCACGTGCAGCACGGAAAGGTGCAGAAGTGCCTGGGGGCACATATTCAGGGTCCCGCTCATCATCAGACCCGATGATCAAGCGTGCAGACGGGGCAACAAACTTGGATCGCCCGCGTGCATAGGCTCGGTCTTGCTTGGGTGCCATAGTAGATAGTACCTGAAAAGGATCACTATTAGTACGAGTAATGTCAAACAAGACAAGCAAGCCCATACAACATAAAACATAAAACATTTAAAATAGTGTGTTAGTGATAGTGAAACTGTATCACACGACAGGCTGGATGACGGCTCGTCGTGGATACGACGGACCGTCATGAGGTCCGTCGTGTTGTACTTAGTCAATGTATATAGAAAGAACCCTGAGAGAGGGGTCTCTGACCATCATGACGGTCAAGCAGGACGGATCATCGCTGGGACGATGGTCCGTCGTAAGAGTCCGTCGTAGGACACTTAGAAAATGTTGGGAGATCCTTATCAGAGGGGTCTCTGACCTTTATGACGGTAAAGTAGGACGGACCGTCGCTGGGATGACGGTCCGTCGTAAGAGTCCGTCGTAGGACACTTAGAAAATGTTGGGAGACCCTTATCAGAGGGGTCTCTGACCATCATGACGGTCAAGCAGGACGGACCATCGCTGGGACGACGGTCCGTCATAAGAGTCCGTCGTAGGACACTTAGAAAATTTTGAGAGACCCTTATCAGAGGGGTCTTTGACCATTATGACGGTCAAGCAGAACGGACCGTCGCTGGGACGACGGTCCGTCGTAAGAGTCCGTCGTAGGACACTTAGAAAATTTTGAGAGACCCTGAGAAACAGGGTCTCTGACAACCATGACGGTCGTGCAGGATGGACCGTCGTGAAGACAACGGTCCGTCATAGGCGTCGTTGGGCAGGGGTGCTAGGGCTTGTGCGACGGACCCTACGACGGTCCGTCGTATGTGCGACGGGCCGTCATCAGGGTCTTGTTCAGAGTAGCAGTGTTAGAACTGGGGGTACCCTACGCATCCCCGATGAACCCACATGGTTGTGTAGTGTTGTGGACCTATATGTGTCTATCCCAACGACCTAAGAAACTACCAAAGCAAAATCACCTATGCCTAGGGTTATCAACATGGCACATACGAACATTTTGAACCTAGGTTTAGACATAAGCATATAAAGGAAACAGTATACGACTAAGGACTAAGCTAATACTAACTACAAAACCAAAATGCAAGATAAATAAGTATAAATGTAGAGACACATACCTTGGAAATGGAGAAGAAGACAAACGGAGAATGGTTTTGGCAAGGTAGACACCGACCGTAGCAGCAGCGACAAGTAGATGATAATGATAAGGCTTAGGTGGTTTTTTTGGGAGCAATGATCAGTGGGGAAGTGTGGAAGTTGAAAAGAGAGGGGAGGTGAGGGGAATAAGGAAGTAATGGGGTGGAATATGGAGGGGGGGAAGTATAAACGGTCAGATTTTGAAAAGGGTCCAGCCGGGTCGGGTCGGGTAGATTTCATTAATCGCGCGACGGTTCCCCGACGACGGTCCGTCGCACTTGCGACGCCTCGTCGTAGGTTCCGTCGTGTGTTCCCTAATTTCAAAAATGACAGAAATACGTACCTGGTGTGACGGATGCCTACGACGGTCCGTTTCATTCGCAACGGTCCGTCGTTGTATCCGTCAGTGGCTACTGCGGAGTAGTTTTCTGCAGAATTTCATGGTGATGTGCCTGCAAATTTAAAACCCATTTATAGAAAAAAATGCTACCATTATTAAAAAGACGATAAGTATTGGGTTGCCTCCCAACAAGCGCCTGATTTAATGTCGCGGAACGACTGGGGCCACTTGATTACTCAGACTTCATCAAGATGGTATGCCTCAATCACTTCATTCGCCGATTCAGCATGCCCGAGATAGATTTTTATGCGCTGTCCATTCACCTTGAACCGCACACCCTCCTTCGTTTCCAACTCAACTGCTCCATGAGGGAATAGTTGGGTAACCGTGTAAGGACCAGTCCATTTGGACTTGAGTTTGCCTGGAAACAAGCGCAATCTGGAATTGAATAGAAGCACTAAATCCCGGACCATAAACTCTTGTTTTTCAATTTTGTTGTCATGATACTTCTTCATCTTTTCTTTATATAGGGCTGAGCTTTCATAGGCTTTCAAGCGAAATTCGTCAAGTTCATTCAACCCATTTAACCGTTGCTCTGCAGCTTCGCTCCAATCCAATTTTAACTTCTTCATAGCCCACATGGCTTTATGCTCTAACTCAACCGGAAGATGACAAGCTTTCCCATATACAAGTTGGTATGGAGACATACCTATGGGAGTCTTATAAGCTGTCCGGTAGGCCCAAAGAGCATCATCAAGCCTCCTTGACCAATCTGTTCTACTAGCATTCACTGTTTTTGACAATATCTGTTTGATCTCCCGATTCGATACCTCAACTTGCCCACTAGTTTGGGGGTGGTAAGAAGTGGCCACATTATGGCGAACACCGTATTTCTCCAATATCCCCTTGAACAATCTGTTGCAGAAGTGGGAGCCCCCATCACTAATAATGGCCATTGTAGTGCCAAAACGGGAGAATATATTCTTTTTCAAGAATGCAGTGACACTCTTCCCTTCATTGTTTGCGAGGGCTATGGCTTCGACCCATTTAGATACATAATCAACTGCTACAAGAATGTACTTCATCCCATGAGAACTCACGAAAGGGCCCATAAAGTCAATACCTCACACATCAAATAACTCAATCACAAGAATGGGGTTTAGAGGGAGATCTTGCTTTCTTGAAATACCACCATCTCGTTGACATTTGTCACATGATTTAGCAAACCCATGAGCATCTTGATGAAGAGTTGGCCAATAGTAACCACATTGCAATATCTTGTAAGCGGTTCGGATACCACTGTGATGTCCGCCAACAAGTGAAGAATGGCATGCCTCCAATACACTCAACATTTCACATTCTGGCACACAACGCCGAATAAGCCCGTCGGCACAACTCCTATACAAGTATGGTTCATCCCAAAAGAACTTCTTCATATCGTACATGAACTTTTTCCTTTGATGAAAGGACAAGTCTGATGGAACAATATCACTAGCCAGATAGTTCGCAAAGTCTGTGAACCATGGAATCAAGTCTTGTGAAGCAGCCAATATATGTTCATCGGGGAAAGTATCATCAATGTCAGTCTTATCCCCTAACTCTCTCATCGCTTCATCCTCTAGACGAGACAAATGATCAGCAACTTGATTTTTAGTCCCTTTTCTATCCAGCACTTCAAAGTCAAATTCTTGCAAAGAAGAATACCCAACTAATCACCTTTGGTTTCGTGATCTTTTTCGCCATCAAATATCTCAATGCTGAATGGTCAGTATGCACTATGACTCTAGTACCTAGCAAATAGGAGCGAAATTTCTCAAAACCAAAGACTACTGCGAGGAGTTCTTGCTCAGTCACTGTGTAGTTCTTCAGGGCTTCATTTATGGCTTTACTAGCATAGTAAATTGGGTGAAGGATTTTGTTTCTTCTCTGTCCCAATACTACACCAAGAGCCACCCCACTAGCATCGCACATTACCTCAAATGGACTGTTCCAATCCGGAGAAATAATGATAGGCGCAGACACTAACTTCTCTTTTAGCTCACCGAATGCTTTAAGACAGGTTTCATCAAAACAAAATTTACATTCTTTCTCCAGCAATTTGCACAATGGGTGTGCAATCTTTGAAAAGTCTTTGATGAATCTCCGATAAAAACCTGCATGCCCAAGAAATCTTCTCACACCTTTCACAGAGATCGGCGGGGGAAGTCTCTCTATTACCTCAACTTTAGCTCGATCAACCTCTATGCCCTTTTCTGAAATGCGATGACCAAACACAATACCCTCTTTCACCATGAAATGACACTTTTCCCAGTTTAGTACCAAATTGCAGTGTTCACATCTCTTAAGAACCTCAGATAAATTGGTCAAGCATTGCTCAAATGAGTCACCAACCACAGAAAAATCATCCATAAAAACCTCTATAGTATCCTCCACCATGTCAGAAAATATTGACATCATACATCTCTGAAAGGTTGCGAGTGCATTGCACAACCCAAACGACATTCTTCTGAACGCAAAAGTCCCATATGGACAAGTGAAAGTGGTTTTCTCTTGATATTCTGGTGCGATAGAAATCTGATTATACCCCGAATACCCATCAAGAAAATAATACCACCCTTTTCCGGCAAGTCTATCCAACATCTGATCCATGAAGGGCATAGGAATATGGTCTTTTTCAGTCCATGAGTTCAGTTTACGGTAATCCATACACACCCTCCATCCAGTAACCGATCTCATTGGAACAAGTTCATTCTTTTCGTTGGGTACCACAGTCATTCCCCCTTTCTTAGGTACACACTGAACCGGGCATACCCAACTACTATCGGCGATTGGATAGATTACTCCAGCATCCAACCACTTGATAATTTCCTTCTTCACAACCTCTTGCATAGGAGGATTCAAGCGTCTCTGGTGCTTAATACTCGGCTTATGATCAGGCATGAGTTGGATTTTATGAGAGCAAATACCAGGAGGGATCCCAATAATGTCCGCAATGGTCCACCCAATAGCTCTTTTGAACCTTTTTAGTACCTTCACCAAACTCTGAACCTGTTGTTCATCTAGGTCTGATGCAATGATTACCGGCAAAGTGTCACCATTTCCTAAGAATTCATACCTAAGATGAGGTGGGAGAGCTTTTAATTCAACTTTTGGAGCTTCCTCTATAGATGGTTTAGCGGGTGGGGACTCGCAATTCTTCATAACAAGCTCAAATTTCTTCGGTTTAAACCGAACATCACCTCGGTCAAGAGCCGCGACTAATGACTCATACTCTTCAATGCAATCACTATCAAAGTTCATTATCACTACTGCTAATGCTTCGACACCTAGACGTTCTTCTATTTGTGTCTCAAAGGTCTCACCCATGTTGTAGGATATAGCAGATGCTGATTGGAGCTCACCACTCTGCCTCATGTACCTACAAATATTAAAGGTCACTTCCTCACTGTTCAACCGAAATTTTATCTGCCCCTTTTCCATGTCTACTAAGGCTCTTACCGTAGCTAGGAATGGCCTCCCAAGGATAATAGGCACTTCAAAATCAACCTCACAATCAAGAATAACAAAATCGGCCGGAAAGATGAATGACTCCACTTTTACTAGCACATCATGAAGTATCCCTATGGGCCGTTTTACTGTTCGATCAGCCATCAGTAGCCGCATCGTAGTGGGCTTTGGGTCACCCAAACCCAACTTCTTGTAAATCGAGACGGGCATGAGATTTATGCTTGCCCCCAGATCACATAATGCTTTCGCAAAATGTAATAGCCCGATTGTACAAGGAATAGTTAACGCACCCAGATCTTCTTTCTTTTGGACCAGAGATCTTGTAGCAATAGCACTACAATGCTGCATTCTATCATCATCCTCAAAATTAACCGATCTTTTCTTTGTGACCAAATCTTTCATAAACTTGGCGTAACCGGGCATTTGTTCTAAAGCTTCTATCAAAGGGACATTGATAGAAAGTTGCTTCAAGATTGTTATAAAATGCCGATATTTGCAATCCTCAGTCTTCTTCACTAATCTTTGAGGAAATGGGGGTGGTGGACTAGGCATGGGAGTTACCTTTTTAGGCACTTCAGCATCTTCTGCGCTGTTATCCTCTAAATTAGCATCAATATTTACCACTTTATCAGTGTCTTTTGTCACCTCATTCTCATTAGATTGCATAGGTGGGTCAATGGTTTGCTTGCCACCGCGAGTAGTAATTGCCATACAATGTCCATCATTTTTCGGATTTTGGACAGTGTTGCTAGGAAGAGTGCCCGGTTGCCGTGTGTTCACAGTTGCGGATTTTGGGCCAATTGTAACTCAAGTTGCTTAATCGATATTGCATGTGTATCAACTTTTTGCCCAATACCCACTAAATCATTCCTCAACTCTTTATTGTGCTCATCACTAGCATCGAACCTCCTCATCATTTTATGCAACATATCCTCAACTCGCGACATACTACCTCCACCATCCCTAGGAGTAACTTCACGATTTTGAGGAGGGACATAGGGTCCATTCCTATCGTTTCTATTACCATAGTTACCTCTGTTGAAGTTGTTGTCGCGATTGTAGTTTCCATCTCGGACATAATGACCCTCATGATTGTAGTTACCATAGTTCCGACCTTGGTTCCCTTGACCTTGGCGCCAATTCTCTTGATTAGAGCCTTGGTCACTTGGTCGGAAACCCCCCATCTGTTCATTTACTGCATAGGAATCCTCCTCATAATAACACTCATCGATTGGAGGTGGTGGTTTAGCCAAGTAGTTGACTGCATTAATCTTTTCTGCACCCCCAGTGACATGTTTTAGTACCAACCCAAGCTCAGTTCTCATCTGAGCCATTTCTTCACGAATATCATCTGTGGCTGGGTTGTGAGTGGACTGCACTGCGAAGGTGTTTCTCCCTGTATCAGACTTCCTAGTATTCAAAGCTTTGTTGTTACAGGAGATTTTCTCTAATTTCACAGCGATCTCAGCATAAGGGCATTCTCCATAAGATCCACCTGCTATAGTGTCCAACACCGCTTTATTGTTATCATCCTGTCCCCGATAGAAGTATTCCTTCAGTGACTCATCATCAATACGGTGATTTGGGACACTTCTCAAGAATGAGGTGAATCTATCCCAAGAACTACTAACTGACTCTCCTGGTAGTGCCACAAAGTTATTCACCCTGTCTTTGTGGTTTAATTTCTTGGAGACCGGATAGTAGCGTGCTAAGAAGACATCCCGTAGTTGGTTCCAAGTGAAGATGGCGTTTTATGGGAGCTCAGTAAACCACATAGCAGCCTCTCCCGTCAGTGAGAGAGGAAACACTCTCAGACCTATTACATCTAGATCCAAATCAGGCCTCCCCACACAACTTTTACACACTGCCCTTACCTTAGCTATATGGGCATGTGGATCCTCAGAAGGTAGCCCTGAAAACAAACCTCTGGCAGTGAGCATTTGCATCAGACTACTAGTTACCACAAAAGTGTGGCATGTGGGTAGAGGAGGCAAAACCAGTGGCCCATCCGAATCTGCTATGTTATCATAGCCTCTGTAGTATGCTTGGGGCCGTGGAGCGGGATTTTGTCCCCTCTGTTGATGTTCACCCGGAGCATCGGGTAACATCTGACCAAGAACATCAGCCGGAGCTGGGATGTTCTGGTTTGGATCCTCATCATTGATTCCCAAATTAGGATTCATGTTTCGCAGTGTACGCTCTAGCTCGTGATCGTAGGGAAACAACGGTTCTCTTCCTCTCCGTGTATTTGGCATACAAGGAGGATAGTTCTGAAAAGAAATCAAAAACAATAAAACAAAGTAAAATCAAGAAAATATCAACTAAACTATAGTAAGAAGTTCAAGTTAATCTAAAAGCTACTTTCCCCGGCAGCGGCGCCAAAATTTGATACGCTCAAACTTACTTCTCAAATGAGAAGTAAAGCGGTCGCGTCAAGTAAATAACCCAACTAGTGAGGTTGGGATCATTCCCACGAGGAAAATAGTCTAGACTTAACTTCAACTTGTTATTACTATTGTTCGGTTGATAACTTCCTTAGAAAATAAAAGCATAAAAGGGGGGTTTGTATTTCCTAATGAGCAAAACTAACTAACGAACTTGAAAGAGACACTTAACAGCTTTTAATGTTGGGTTTTAATCAAGTAATCAAAGTAACTAGGGTTTACGTGTTCCCCACAGGTTCATAACTTGATAATTCTAACTATAACAATTCTTTCCTAGTATCTTGCATGCAAAGTGATAAGTTATGTATTTCTAAATCCTTGGTCCGGCATCTAGAAAATCAAACTCCGCACCTTGGTCCAGCTACGTGTGTTACTTTCCTAACCCTTATCCTTACCTCATATTAAGCATCGTATTCGATATTTGACTAAGTTATTACCTCGTACCAATCAATACTAGCCTATTAGATAGTATACACTAAATCTATGTTCATAATTCTTTTCCTATTATCTACCTCCTCTGTCCGGCAAGTAGCATTAGGGCGAGTTCTAACATTGATCATCCGTTAAAAAGGCTTCTAAGCGAAAGAATTATTAATACATGCAAGACACTATTCTAGAATTGTTATTTTAGCTAGGGTTTATCTCATTATTTGCCTATGGTTCCCACAACCCTAGTTATGGAGTTTAGTTCCTCATAGCCATAAACACAATATTCAAATATGTTAAACAAGAATTCATGTACTTAGTTCAATGAGAAAGAATAAAGTCCGAAAATTTGCTTGATTAATCACCAAAAATCACTTGTAAGAATCTCTAAGAATCAAACACTCCAAAACACAAAGTCTAATAATATGATGTTTAATCTCACAGAGTCTAACCTCAAAAACGAGGTTTTTCGAACTATTTATAAAAAATAAAAACCTAATTAAACAAGGATTCTAATTACTGGAAATCTGCCAAAACGCGGCTGGGTCGACGGACCACGCGACGGACTGTCGTGGTCATGACGGACCGTCGTGGACTCCGTTGTCCCATACTTGTGCAATTCTTCTGCTGCTTTCTTCATTCCCCTCGACGGCAAGTGTGACGAACAATCATAGGCACAACGGTCCATCGAGGGTCTCGTTTCAAAATACTTCAACTCTTGGAATCTGGGTACTGGGATCACTTCTCTGATCTTCACGACGAACTTGCAGGACGGACCGTCATAGCCATGACGGACCGTCACAAGCTTCGTAATCCCACACTTGGTCGGACTTCCCCATCTTCCTTTAGCAGCTTCTCTACGCTGCCACCTACGGACCGTCACAAGCACGACGGACCGTCATAAGCTCCGTAGGTGGTCTCTTCTGCAATTTTCGCTCAAAATCTCCGCATTCAGCTTTGGACAGATTTCCTGCAAAACAAAGAGAAACTTACATCAAAATTAGCATAAACAAGGCTTTCAGACATACTAAACTTAAGGAAAAAGTATTAATTATACCGTGAAACCACGGTATATCAATCACCATCTCAAGCAATTAGTAAGTCCCGCTTAGCTTCACCATCAACTAAGTCCCGGTTGTCTCAATCTCCATCTTCATTTCGCTTAACTCCTCAATCACCCACCCTAGCACGCAAGACTCCCCATGTCCTTTCAACTAAATTAAGCAAAGAGTTTGTTGTAAAAACTACTCAAATGCAAGAAAAGAATCAGGAACTGCAACACATCTCTTCCAAATCTACACAAGCACTGTCACCCATTCTGGAGAACAATGAATAAATGGAGCTCGAAACTAAGAAACTAACCCTGTCAGATGTTGTCTCTGATGCAAAAGTAAGTTTCACAGACAAGACAATGGAACCTATGCAAGTATACAACATCAATAGTGGTGAATCCTCTTACAATTTTCTCAAAGAGTCGCTAGCAACATTCACGAAATCAAGCAAGTGGTGCACGAGGCAATAGGTAAGGAGTATGGTGCTAGAGAACAAGTTCAACCAATACAAACATATCTGGTGAAGCAAGAAGAGGCTACTGAAGATAAAAATTTGGTGAACCCTGGATGAAAAACGAGAGCAAGTACATGTTAGAACAACACTATATCCACTGGTTCTAGTCATAAAGTTGTAGCATCCAATGAACCACATATTCCCCTACAAAAATATAACATATCAAATGTTCTTAATAAAGTAGCAGTTGGAGATGACAACCAAGAAACTGCACAAAAAACACCAATGAATGTGATCACTCATGCAGGTGACAATCGAGGAGCATCTATGCAACTTGGGTCTAACTAATCCACAAAGGGAGGGCGAATCCACATTCATAGAGGATACAAAATCAGCCCTGACAATAGCGTTGATGCAACCACACACGGGGAGGGAAGAAAACCGAAAGATGTACATGATGATGCTATCAAGGATCAAACAGTAGATGCATACATAAATTGCAATGTACAGGGCTTCAATAACTCTATTTTATTTAGAAGTTCCATTACAGATGTACATATGTCGATCCCACGTATGCCTTCAAAACCTGTACATCCAACAAGACTATTTGAAGTAGAATGCAGTGTTACACCTGCAAGAACAATCAAAAGAAGATGTCTCAGAGGCCTTTTCCTTGAATCAAGTGATTCTGATCCACATATACCTCGCCGCCATGGTTGTCGTGTTGGATGCAATGATAAGAAAAAATAACAAAATAAATGTTCTACTATAGTTTTTCTTGGAAAGGTAGAATTGAAACGAGTTCCTTGTGTACATATTTAATAAAAAAAATAGTCAAGAAAAATGCAGTAATATGTGTGATCCATGAAATATGCCTGTTTAAGCATATTTTGTCACAAAGACAAGAGCAAAAGAATATACTCTCTGTAATTTGAAGGGCAATCATATTTCTTTCAAGTTGAGTATTTAAACATTTATCCAAAGAATGTACTCTGTAATTTAAAGACAAAACCCCAGATAAGTATTATTTCTTCATTTATCTAGATTTATTTCTCTTACTTTTTTAGTACGTTTTTTTAAAAAAATATCTTTCCTTTTTTTTGGGCAATTTTTTGATTTGAACTTTCACTATTAGCATGTTCAATAAGAGAAAATTAAAAGACATTTTGATACATTCTACATATTTTGATTTAGGACGGAATGATCAAAAGACTTACTAGTTATTTTCTTAAACTTTGTATAAAGTAAAACACCAAACAAATAAATTAAAACGAACGAATTAGGTAGCAATATACAATCTTGCCTCATACCCAAAATTAAACCCCTTCTTACTGAAGGGATAATTCTGTTGTGGTTTCTAAGTTTCTAAAAATACAAACCACTAAAGATGGATCAACTGTTCAACTAATACTGAAATTCACCTTTCTTGTTATGGTAGAAAAAAGAAGAAACAAATTTTAATGGGATGGCGGAGAAACTATTTATGATTATTGTTAATTCCTTTCTCTTATTATTTCATATATTAGATGGGTGATGCTCGTTCATAGCAACAATTTCAAATTTCAAGGACCATTTCACCCGTCACTATAAGATATAAGATATCTCTTTTCTCCAAGCTTTGGTAGATCATCTTTGAACCTGCCTAATATAAGAATCTTTGTCAATAAAGATGACAAAATCAATAGTGAAAATGTAAGCCTTCAGCAACACATATATAGTTACCTACATCACATATTCACATTTTCAATGTCAGAACTATAATAAATGAATGCTATCCCTCAGTAGCACATGTTCGGCAATTTTCACTTTCTTCGTGCTCTCTAACCTGTAAAGAGACAGTAGGCCAAAATTGACAAATAAAGGAAAAGAACAATGCATATCTCCATAATATGATAGGAGATTGCTCATCTAAGAGTTTTTAGTTTAAGAAGCCAATGATGTTTATAGCATTATAAGCCAAGTCTAGAAATTCAAGTACTTGAGTAATGAGGCAAACTTAGAGTACAACATAATGTGACCAGGTAACATGACTGATAAAAGAGAAATTACAATTTGATCAGCTATGTTTCAACTGTATCAAGTGTTTTCGTAATGTAATGTTTTTGTTGGATTTGATACACAACCAACAAAATAATAAATATAAATTTAGTTTACAAAACGTACAAAGGGAAAATCATCGACGCAGGGTACAAATTGATTAAAACTAATCATCTTGCAATATAAAAACTTAACCCAAAATCTACTTAGATCAAAAGGCTTGACCCGCCTATCCTGTTTGCGCTTTCTCATCCCTCACTCAGAAAATCATTTGTCCCTTTTGAAGGAGATTCCGTGAAAGTCGTGTGCATCAAGAAATGGAAGGGTTGTGCCTCTCTATCTTTAGCCTAGCTCTTCCTAGCTTGAATGAATGCATGAACATAGAATTCCACCCACACACAAACATTATAGTTCTGTTAAACACACACACACACACATACATACACACACAGAGAGAGATATATTTAAACACGAATATAATGAAAGAGTGTGATCCATCAGGAGTGGATGTTTGTTACTATTAAACTCGTTTATTGATACTCCAATTGTACTATTCTTAAGGAATCATAGTTTAAAATAACTGGCTAACTGACTCTGTAATAAGAGGAATTAAGATAGAGCAAAGTGTGTTAAATAATGATATTCTGAATAATGTCAAGCTAATCATAATCTATTCGCAGGAAATCAAAAAGGAAGAAAATTGAGCAGCCTGCAAATTAAGAAGGCATGGAGATCCAATAAGGAAAGGATCCAAGTAGAACAACACAAACATGGAATGAGATATGAATAGATCCTTACAACTCTACGAAAAAGGAAGGGCATAATCAAAGGAATTAAGAATAATTACTAGACAACTTAAAGCTTGCAGCAAATAAATTAAGCAAATTGTGATTGATAGGATCAGACTGAGAAAATCATCAATCAAGCCACGAGTCAAGATGAATTGCTGGCACATCAAGAAAATCATCAAGCAAGCCAAGAATAATACGAAGCTCCAGAGAAAAAAAGAAAGCAGAATTTCATCGGGGAACAAGTCCTCGACGTGGAGCTGCTCCTGCATGATTTTATAAATTATTTTTCGATACAGTGGAGTGCGCGACCTTCTCGCGACGCAGACTTAAGCTTTGACACAAGGCCACCGAAGTCTGGGGTCCTTTCGTGGACCCATAGGTTGACCCTTCGGGGGCCGAACCTAGACGTTTCCACCATATATATTTTTTTACTTATCCAAAGTCATTTTATAAGTTTAAGACCTCATACAACACCTCCAAACCCTTCCGAAACCTAAGGACGTTTCACTAGTTAAATTAGAGTAGCTTCCAGGCGTCATGGACGTTTCTTGATGTCTTGAATCCAAAACTTCCTAAATGGTTTATAAACATTATTTTAGGCCTTATTACAGTGTTACTAACCTTAGATTAACATGTTAGGTTCTAGCTAGTATATGAATTTTAGAGTGTTATAATGATTGAATTGGGTTTAGATTATGTTGTAAATGTTGATTTCTATGGTTAATTATGCTATTATACTGTGAATTCGTGGAAAAGTTAAGGAATGGTGATATTGGATATTGGAAGAAAGTAAGTTGACCTAATTCCCTTAGTTAATACAGAACTTCTCAATAATTCCTATTGATTGGTATGGTCCACTTACGGTGGAGGCCCTTATGTATTGTATATGATTATGATCACGGCCTTGTCGGCATTATTTTAATAATTATGGTAGTATCATGTTATAATGATTGAGTTGAGTTTAGATTATGTTGATACCCCTATATAACCGCCAATACTTTAATTTGGAAGTGTGATGACATTACCATTTTCTCCTCACGTAATGCGTAGGAAAACACAGATCCATTGACAATTGCCCATCGACAGGGCTTGGGTCCATACACGGACTGTCCTGTCCACCATTGATAGTTTCAGAGGCTTGGAATTGGTAGCTGAGAACCCCAGGTTATGTAATAAATGACTCACATCATCTACGGGGCGTCAATCAGGCCACTGTCCTTCGTTTGCCATCCCTAGGTGGGACTGCCTTGGGCAGTTTTGGCCACCAACAAACCCATAGCAATCAACACCTTATACACTCCATCAAGAAACTCTTGGGGATCCTCTCCCACCTTAGAGCCAAAAAAGATAAGAGCATTCATCCTCACAAAATCTCTTAACCTAGACGTCATAGTGCTATCCATAACATTCACCCGAGGCACCATACTCAATTCACTTGAGTAGTCATGGGCATAATCTAAATAAATCAAAGACTCTCTAATATCTCTATCACTCAACACCGTGGGAACCACTGGTACATCATTACCTCTACCCACAATAGGGACTTGAGCACCATGAGGATCTTAGTAGACTTCCTCAACTTGAGGAGGGATCTCCTCTTGCACCTCATTCTCTTCAACTCCTCTAGCCGCTGTCCTCCACGTAATAATATTCCTAGAAACACAAGGAAAAAAATAATCAAATAGTGCTCAAAACTTTTACTCTATGACACGACATAGGAGTAGAAAAGAATGGAAACTCTATCATTGTATAACCTCTCGCCTATAGATATGTCATGACTCACATCAGTGGAACAATACCAATAACAACATAATTTAAGTTTAATTAACATCAAAATAAAGGAAATAGGGAATTTACCACCACATCATCTTCAATACCTCAATCCAAAGTCAAATTACCACATTCGATATCACAAGGCCCTTATACATGGCCATAACAACAATTCAATGTAATTGTAACAATATTCATGAAACTAGGTCAAATTAATACATATTCATCAATCCAATATCACATATATATCAATTTACTACAATTATTACATCATTAGACAACCCATAGAAATCTACACCATTATTCATAAACATTAGGTCAATATCAAGTAACCCATAACTTAGTCAAAAACTAGGGTTAATCCAATTCATGGGTTTACAGGTATCTTAGGTTAAAATCATCAATAAAATTACAATTTAATCCATAATACATGTTTAAAAACAAATGATGCAAGAACAAATGGTAGAATCGTGAAATTGGACGATTCAACTTTGAAAACATTAGAAAACATCTTGAGAGTTGAGATGCTTGATAAAGAGAGTTTGAAGTATCAAAATACATACTTGTATGAATCTAATTCTTCAATATAATGAAGAATATCAACTAAATTCGTCACTCCAAGGACTTCCTTGAGTTTTGACTCCAATGGAGTTCTAGAGAGAATTCTATGGGATTTGGCTTTTCTGATTTAGAAGAATGAAATCTTCTAAGTGTTAAATACTTATGTACACACTTAAAATACCAAAAATACCCCTAAATAACCTCCAATACTCCTATTTGTAAGTGGCGTGAAATTCCCATTTCACCCCTTACTTAATAGTGACCTGCGCAGGAAAACACATATCCATCAACGATTGCCCATCGATGGGGCGTAGGTCCATACACGGGCCGGACTTTCCTTCTTAGATGGGATAAGATGCTTGGGATTGGTACCCAAACTTCCCAGAATAAGTACCAAGTGGCGCCCACTGTAACAACCTTAAAATGGCTATGTCGAGTAATGCTTAATGTGTCTAGATTTCCTATTATTAAACCAGACTCACACGAATTGATGCGCATGGAACCAGACCTCTGAACCCTTGCAACAGGAAAGACAACAAACTTAGTGAGTTATTTGAGCTAGGAAAGGTTGGTTCCATCCATGAAGGACACCTGAATATTAAGATCTACCCGGATGAGTCTTAACCAGACTTAAAAAAGGGGTAATCTTATGTTTGGAGGGTCTAGGGGTAAAATATTGTTTTTCCAGGATAAGGATATTATTGTAATTACCCTAAATATTTTATTAATTAATTAATAAATATGGTCGAGGGGCAATTTAGGTAGAATGGGCCAAAATTGGCCGTTTGAGTGAAATCTTGCTCCACATGGGTACGAGCCTAGGTGGGAGCGATGATTTATTTTGATTATTTTATTTGGTTAATTAATTTAATTAATTAATAATTAATTGCTGATTTATTAAAAGGAAAAATATGATTTTTAATTACTAGTTAGCATAATTAATCCTAATTTGACTTAGTCTCTCCCTAATCTCCTAATCCTAAGCTAACACACCCACACGTTTCTTACCATATCTCCCTCACATTAATGCTCAACTCTCTATAAAACAAAAGAACAAACATAACCAAATAGGAAAATCATAAAGTTCATCCAGAACTTGAACGCTCAAACAAGCTTAAAAACAAGAATTAATAAACAATTTCTCGACAGATTGTGCTTGTGATCTCGGTGGTGAGGCGTTTGCTTAGTGGGGCGATAGGAAGCACGATCACTTTTGAAAAAATTCAGGCATGGGTTTTCTTCCCTCTTGGTCCTTTTCGCAAGAGACCCTTAATTCTCAGATGAATCTACTATAAAACTATGGGTGTTCCCCGTTGGATGTCCCTAGCTCTAGCTCCCTATGATCTTAGGTTGGTATGACTTCTAGTAGATGATTTTAGGTCTAGTTGTGTTTACGTGCTTGAATTTGTATTCGAAATCAATTGGAATGAAGAAAATGTCTCTTATAATGTGTGATATGTTGACTTGTGAGTGCACGTGTGTACTATGACTTGGTCTCGGCTAAGAGCATGTAATTTGGCATCATTAAATTTTTGTATTTTAGGTGTATGAATATGTTAAAAACGTTATGTTCATATAAATACAAGGTTGTTGAATTATATTAAAGTTCTTGATTGTAACGACTTGTTTAGTCGTTTTGAGCTGTAGAGTTTTATTCTGGTAATAACTGTCTGAGTCGACGGATCCCACGACGGACCGTCATGGGCACGACGGACCGTCGCGGGGGTCTCGTTCCAAAACACTTAGATTCTGGAAATTTGGGTACTGAGAACAACTCTCTGAACTTCGCGATGACATGTCAGGACGGACCGTCGTGGGCACCACGGACCGTCACAGACTCTTTAATAAATTGAGTCTCTGAACTTTGTGATGGAAGCAGCAGGACGGACCGTCGCAGGCACTACGAGCCGTCACAGGCTGCGTAACCCTGACGGGGTCAGATTTCTGTTAAATATTTTAAGGGGCATTTTGGACTATTCCTGCTTATAAGTATAAAGTTAGTGGGTGAATGTTAATAATTCAATTACTTGGGGGTTAAAAGAGATAACCTTGAATTAATTAGGGGGTTACTTTTATCATCTTTTAAACTTAATTACATGGTAATTAGGGTAAAAGACAAAAGGGTTTGAATAAGAAAAAGAGAAAGAACAGAAAGAGAGAGAAACGATCGATCAAGAGGAGAGAACGAAGAGGAAAGAAAAGCTTTTGAAAAGTAGATTTCTGGATCACGAATTCTTCGGTGGAGGTAGGTTATGGTTTATACTTTTCATAGTAAACTCTTGATAGCGAATGATATGTATTGGGTAGTTTTGTAAAGTCTCCTATATGCTTAATTGTATGCTTGCATGATGTGATTTTATAATTGCGATAAAATAAGCATGATGAGGCTATTGAATCCTAAACCTTGAAACCTCTTTGTTAATAATGATGCCTTGGTATAAAAGCAGGCTTGATGAACTAAAAGAATGAGGTTAGTGGGTCGGGTGTCACGTTTCGACACTAGGATAGTATTAATGGATCGGGTGTCACGTTCCGACACCAGGATAGTATTAATGGATCGGGTGTC
This sequence comes from Solanum arcanum, assembly GCA_027789145.1. Lineage (NCBI taxonomy): Eukaryota > Viridiplantae > Streptophyta > Magnoliopsida > Solanales > Solanaceae > Solanum > Solanum arcanum. The sequence continues at coordinate 29,937,304 of CM050939.1, read as the reverse complement.
ACGTTCCGACACCAGGATAGTATTAATGGATCGGGTGTCACGTTCCGACACCAGGATAGTATTAATGGATCAGGTGTCACGTTCCGACACCAGGATAGTATTAATGGATCGGGTGTCACGTTCCGACACCAGGATAGTATTAATGGATCGGGTGTCATGTTCCGACACCAGGATAGTATTAATGGATCTGGTGTCACATTCCGACACCAGGATAGTATGATAAGGATCGTAGTGTCACGTTCTGACACCAAGATAGTAAAGAGAATGAATCTTGAAATATGTTAATATACTCAATTTAATGAACCTATTTCCCAAATGAGTATGGTATGGAGGCTTGAGTCCTCATGGGTGTACTTGGTGTTATTTATCAATGATTCTCGTACTTGTGTTGCTACCTGTTGAGTATTGTACTTGATTTTATGATATTATCTGATATATACTATTTTCTATTTTGAGTTGGCGGATGATACCTACTCAGTACCTGTGTTTTGTACTGACCCCTACTTGTATGTTTTCTTTTTATTATTTGTGGAGTGCAGCAAACGTACCGTCGTCTTCAACTCAATCGCAACTCTAGCCAGTCTTCGTCACACCAGATTTCAGGGTGAGCTAAAGTTTCTAGCTTCGACTGGATCTTCTTCTTCATGTCTGGATGCCTTGAAGTTCTGGCATGGACTATCTGTTTAGTTATTTTAGCTTCCTAGATACTCTTAGACATAGTAATTTGAGGATAGATGTTCTTGTGATGATGACTTCCAGATTTTGGGGATAATGATAAGTTTGAGTTTTAGAAGTTGATTATTGATTTCGTTAATGAGTTTTAAGTCTTCCGCATTATTTTTATGTTTATTATGTTTGAAATGATGGGGTTTAGATTGGTCGGTTCGCTCACATAGTAGGATAAGTGTGGGTGCCACTCGCGGCTCGTTTTGGGTCGTGACAAATTTGGTATCAGAGCATTAGGTTCGTTGGTCTCATCACACAAGAACGAGTCTAGTAGAGTCTTGAGGAACGGTAGGAGGACGCCATTCTTTTCTTCTTTTGTGCTATTACTTGGATCCAATTGGTATCTAGGTGATACAAATTGGTATCTGACCATCTTCACTCTATTTCGCAGATAGTTAGAACTAGAGCCACAACTGCGCCAACTTCAACACCGGCAAGTCAAGATGCATCTGAGCCAGCCACTGGGGCTGTAGCCCGAAGAGGAACAGCGGTAAGAGGTCGTGGTAGAGGTCGCAGGAGGACGTCCTCCAAAGGAAGAGGACAAACACCTGGCCCATCTAGTACTAGGGCGGTGACTCCTCCACCGACTGAGGAAGTATTAAGAGAGGGTGAGGAAGGGGAGAGCGAACAGGTGCAGAATGAGGAATTACCCCCCCCCCCCAACCTACCCCAGAGATGATTAATCAGGTTCTTGCTTATCTTAGCGGGTTATCTGATCAAGGCCAGACACCTCCAGTGTTTTCTGCACCCGCACCTCAGGTTATGGGAGTACGACATGCCGCTGCTGGGGCTCCCCGCATGGATGCCTCACTTGAAATAGGCACATTTCCTCGTTTGACTACAGGGCCTATAATGACAAGTGATCAGCATGAACTTTTTAGTAAGTTCTTGAAATTGAAACCTTCGGTCTTCAAGGGTGTTGAATATGAGGATGCTTACGATTTTCTGGTTGACGGTCATGAGTTACTCCACAAGATGGGTATAGTAGAACGATTTGGCGTCGAGTTTGTGACCTATCAATTTCAAGGGAACGCCAAATTGTGGTGGCGGTCACATGTGGAGTGTCAACCAACAGAGGCACCACCTATGACTTGGGCATCATTCTCTAGTTTATTTATGGAGAAGTATATACCCCGTACTTTGAGGGATAGGAGGAGAGATGAGTTTCTAAGCCTAGAGCAAGGCAGGATGTCGGTTACTGCTTATGAGGCTAAGTTTCGTGCACTCTCCAGATATGCCACCCAGCTTTGCTTCACTCCACAAGAGCGGATTCACCGTTTTGTGAAGGGGTTGAGGTCAGATTTGCGGATCTCAGCCTTACAGGTAGCTGCTACAGCAAAATCCTTTCAAGAAGTGGTAGACTTTGTGATAGAGGTGGAGGGAGTGAAGCCAGATGATTTCACCATGGCATCAACTACTAAGAAGTTTCGTAAGGGAGGTGAGTTTAGTGGTTCTTACTCCAGAGGACAGAGTTCTGGAGGTTATACAGCCCGACCTATTCAGTCTTCACTACAGGCTGTAGCTGGGGGTCCATCGCAGACCGGTCAACATTTCTCTGAGTTCGGAGGTTATCCCTAGACTCCGTCGTTCTCACAGAGACCTATGCTTGAACCCAGAGAGTGTTATGCATGTGGGGAAATTGGACATATTAAGAGATATTGTCCAAAACAGAGTTACAGACCCCCAATAGTCAGAGGTAGAGGTGGTCACGGAAGAGGCCGCTATTTTGGAGAACGTGGTGGCCGAGGTAATGGTTGTCACCAAATCAACCGGGGTTGCGGGCAAACTGGAGCCACTACAGCACAACATGGTAGGGGCAACGGGCAGACAGGCGATAGGGCTCATTGTTACGCTTTCCCCGGGCGGTCGGAAGCGGAGACATCCGATGTTGTTATCATAGGTAATCTTTTGGTTTGTGATTGCATGGCTTCCGTATTATTTGATCCTGGATCCACATTTTCATATGTATCTTCTTCATTTTCTACTGGTCTTAATTTACATTGTGAATTGCTTGACATGCCTATTCGTGTTTCTACTCCGGTGGGTGAGTCTGTGATAGTTGAAGAGGTGTATAGGTCTTGTCTTGTAACGTTTGTGGGGAGCAATACTCATGTAGACCTGGTTATCTTAGAAATGGTTGATTTCGTTGTAATTCTGGGTATGACTTGGCTTTCTCCAAACTTTGCAATCTTAGATTGTAATGCTAAAACTGTGACGTTAGCCAAGCCTGGGACAGATCTGTTAGTGTAGGAGGGTGACTACACTTCCAATCCGGTTCGTATCATCTCCTTTATTCATGCTAAGAAAATGGTTAGTAAGGGTTGTTTGGCGTTCTTGGCACATCTCAGGGATGATACTACCCAAGTACCTTCAATTGAGTCGGTTTCGATAGTCCGTGAGTTTCTGGATGTGTTTCCTGCAGACCTTCCTAGTATGCCACCGGATAGGGATATTGACTTTTGTATTGATCTAGAGCCGGGTACTAGCCCCATTTCCATACCCCCTTATAGGATGGCTCCCGCTGAGTTAAGAGAGTTAAAGGCCCAACTTCAAGAGTTGTTAAGCAAAGGCTTTATTAGACCAAGTGCATCTCCTTGGGGTGCTCCTTTTCTATTTGTGAAGAAGAAGGATGGGAGTTTTCGGATGTGCATTGACTACAGACAACTGAATAAGGTAACTGTTAAGAACAAGTATCCTCTTCCTCGCATCGATGATTTGTTCGATTAGTTACAAGGTTCTTGTACCTTCTCAAAAATCGATTTGAGATCTGGTTATCATCAATTGAAAATACGAGCAACGGATGTGCCAAAAACTGCTTTTCGGACCAAGTATGGACATTATGAGTTCTTAGTAATGTCTTTTGGGCTTATGAATGCCCCTGCTGCGTTTATGAGCTTGATGAACGGGATTTTTAAGCCATATCTGGATCTCTTTGTCATCGTATTCATTGATGATATACTGGTATACTCAAAGAGCAAGAAAGAACTTGAGGAGCACTTGAGAATTGTATTGGAAATGTTGAGGGAGAAAAAGCTTTATGCAAAATTCTCCAAGTGTGAATTTTTGCTAGATTCAGTGTCCTTCTTGGGGAATGTGGTTTCTAAGGATGGAGTGATGGTGGATCCTTCCAAGATTGAAGCAGTGAAGAATTGGGTAAGACCTACTAATGTTACAGAGGTAAGGAGCTTCGTTGGTTTAGCTAGCTACTACCGTCGATTTGTCAAGGGATTTTCTTTTGTTGCTTCCCAACTGACAAACTTGACTAAGTAGAGTGTTCCATTAGTATGGTCGGACGAGTGTGAAGAAAGCTTTCAGAAGCTCAAGACTTTGTTGACTACTGCACCAATTCTTACCTTGCCAGTGGAAGGTAAGAATTTCATTGTTTATTGTGATGCATCCTATTCTGGTTTGGGTGCAATGCTAATGCAAGAGAAGAATGTAATTTCTTATGCTTCGAGGCAATTAAAGGTGCATGAACATAATTACCCGACCCATGATTTGGAGTTGGTTGCGGTAGTTTGCATTAAATCAATGGAGGCACTATATATATGGGGTTAAGTGTGAAGTCAACACGGATCATCGTAGTTTACAGTATGTCTTTACTCAGAAAGATTTGAATTTGAGACAGAGGAGATGGATGGAACTACTGAAGGACTATGATATCACTATCGTGTATCATCCGGGAAAGGCTAATGTGGTGGCAGATGCCTTAAGTAGAAAGGCAGGGAGCATGGGAAGCCTAGCCCACTTGCAGGTTTCTAGACGCCCATTGGCTAGAGAGGTTCAAACTTTGGCTAATGACTTTATGAGGCTAGAAGTAAATGAGAAGGGAGGATTTTTGGCTTGTGTGGAGGCAAGATCTTCCTTTCTTGACAAGATTAAGGGAAAGCAATTTAATGATGAGAAACTGATCCGGATCCGAGATAAGGTGTTGCGAGGAGAGGCTAAAGAAGCAAAAATCGATGAGGAAGGTGTTTTGAGGGTTAAGGGAAGGGTATGTGTACCCCGTGTCGATGATTTGATTCACACCATTCTTACAGAGGCTCATAGTTCAAGGTATTCTATACATCCCGGTGCAACCAAGATGTATCGTGACCTAAAGCAACATTTTTCGTGGAGTAGGATAAAGAGTGACATTGTTGATTTCGTGGCTCAATGCCCGAATTGTCAGCAGGTAAAGTATGAACACCAGAGGCCTGGACGGACACTTCAGAGAATGCCCATTCCTGAATGGAAGTGGGAGAGAGTTGCAATGGACTTCGTGCTTGGTCTTCCAAAGACAATGGGTAAGTATGACTCTATTTGGGTAATTGTTGACAGATTAACTAAGTCTACTCATTTCATTCCGGTCAAGGTGACTTATAATGCAGAGAAGTTAGCCAAAATTTACATCTCAGAAATTGTTCGATTGCATGGAGTTCCACTCTCCATCATATCAGATAGAGGTACGCAGTTTACTTCTAAGTTTTGGAAAACATTGCATGCCAATTAGGTACTATATTGGATCTTAGTACTGCATTTCACCCTCAGACCGATGGTCAGTCTGAGTGAACGATTCAGGTTTTGGAGGATATGCTTCGTGCATGTGTGATAGAGTTTGGTGGTCATTGGGATAACTTCTTACCCTTAGCACAGTTCTCATACAACAATAGCTATCATTCAAGTATTGATATGGCCCCATTTGAGGCATTGTATGGGAGAAGATGTAGGTCTCCCATTGGGTGGTTCGATGCATTTGAGGTTAGACCTTGGGGTACTGAACTTCTGAGGGAATCGTTAGATAAAGTGAAATGCATTCAAAAAAAGCTTTTAGCGGCTCAAAGTAGACAGAAAGTATATGCAGACCGAAAGGTTAGGGACTTGGAGTTTATGGAGGGTGAGAAAGTTTTGCTGAAGGTTTCGCCCATGAAAGGGGTGATGCGGTTTGGTAAGCGAGGTAAGCTTAGTCCAAGGTATATTGGTCCATTTGAAGTTCTGAAGCGCGTGGGGGAGGTAGCTTATGAATTAGCCTTGCCCCCAGGGCTATCAGGAGTGCACCCGGTATTTCATGTGTTTATGTTGAAAAGATACCATGGTGATGGAAACAACATTATTTGTTGGGATTCGGTCCTTCTTGATGAGAATTTGTCTAATGAGGAGGAGCCTGTTGCTATTTTAGATAGAGAAGTCCGCAATTGAGATCAAGGGAGATTGCATCCATCAAAGTTCAATGGAAGAATCGACCAGTTGAAGAGTCCACTTGGGAGAAGGAGGCCGATATGCAAGAAAGATACCCGCACATGTTCACAGATTCAGGTACTCCTTTTAGTCCTTGTTTTTCTTCTTGTGATCATTCGGGGATGAACGATGGGTGAATTGGTATCTATTGTAACGACCTGTTTAGTCGTTTTGAGCTGTAGAGTTTTATTCTGGTAATAACTGTCTGAGTCGACGAATCCGACGACGGACCGTCATGGGCACGACGGACTGTCGTGGGGGTCTCGTTCCAAAACACTTAGATTTTGGAAATTTGGGTACTGAGAACAACTCTCTGAACTTCGCAACGACATGTCAGGACGGACCGTCGTGGGCACGATGGACCATCACAGACTCTTTAATGAATTGAGTCTCTGAACTTTGTGACGGAAGCAGCAGGACGGACCGTCGCAGGCACTACGTCGTCACGGTCGCGTAATACTGACGGGTCGATTTACATTAAATATTTTAAGGGGCGTTTTGGACTATTCCTGCTTATAAGTATAAAGTTAGTGGGTGAATGTTAATAATTCAATTACTTGGGGGTTAAAAGAGATAACCTTGAATTAATTAGGGGGTTACTTTTAGCATCTTTTATACTTAATTATATGGTAATTAGGGTAAAAGACAAAAGGGTTTGAATAAGAAAAAGAGAAAGAACAGAGAGAGAGAGAGAAACGATCGATCAAAAGGAGAGAACGAAGAGGAAATCAAAGCTTTGGAAAAGTAGATTTATGGATCACGAATTAATCGGTGGAGGTAGGTTATGGATTATGCTTTTCATAGTAAACTCTTGATAGCGAATGATATGTATTGGGTAGTTTTGTAAAGTCTCCTATATGCTTAATTGTATGCTTGCATGATGTGATTTTATAATTGCGATAAAATAAGCATGATGAGGCTATTGAATCCTAAACCTTGAAACCTCTTTGTTAATGATGATGCCTTGGTATAAAAGCAGGCTTGATGAACTAAAGGAATAAGGTTAGTGGGTCGGGTGTCACGTTCCGACACCAGGATAGTATTAATGGATCGGGTGTCACGTTCCGACACCAGGATAGTATTAATGGATCGGGTGTCACGTTCTGACACCAGGATAGTATTAATGGATCGGGTGTCACGTTCCGACACCAGGATAGTATTAATGGATCGGGTGTCACGTTCCGACACCAGGATAGTATTAATGGATCGGGTGTCACGTTCCGACACCAGGATAGTATTAATGGATCGGGTTTCACGTTCCGACACCAGGATAGTATTAATGGATCGGGTGTCACGTTCCGACACCAGGATAGTATGATGAGGATCGGAGTGTCACGTTCCGACACCAGGATAGTAAAGAGAATGAATCTTGAAATATGTTAATATACTCAATTTAATGAACCTATTTCCCAAATGAGTATGGTATGGAGGCTTGAGTCCTCATGGGTGTACTTGGTGTTATTTATCAATGATTCTCGTACTTGTGTTGCTACCTGTTGAGTATTGTAGTTGATTTTATGATATTATCTGATATATACTGTTTTCTATTTTGAGTTGGCCGATGATACCTACTCAGTACCTGTGTTTTGTACTGACCCCTACTTGTATGTTTTCTTTTTATTATTTATGGAGTGCAGCAAACGTACCGTCATCTTCAACTCAATCGCAACTCTAGCCAGTCTTCGTCACACCAGATTTCAGGGTGAGCTAAAGCTTCTAGCTTGGACTGGATCTTCTTCTTCATGTCTGGATGCCTTGAAGTTCTGGCATGGACTATCTGTTTAGTTATTTTAGCTTCCTAGATACTCTTAGACTTAGTAATTTCAGGATAGATGTTCTTGTGATGATGACTTCAAGATTTTGGGGATAATGATAAGTTTGAGTTTTAGAAGTTGATTATTGATTTCTTTAATGAGTTTTAAGTCTTCCGCGTTATTTTTATGTTTATTATGTTTGAAATGTTGGGGTTTAGATTGGTTGGTTCGCTCACATAGTAGGATAAGTGTGGGTGCCACTCGCGGCTCGTTTTGGGTCGTGACATTGATTGAAAGTAATCTTGAAAATGCACCTAAAGATCTCCCTAAAAACTACTCAAAATGTATTAATGTTTTACATGAAAGAGGGTGAGAAAATGGACTGCAAAAAGGTAATTAAATTATCAAAAGTAACCATGAAAACTTACTTAAAGATGCACTAGATTTCAAACGAAAATTTATCCTAAACCTAACATCTAAAAGTTGAAAAAAATGGAATGCAAAGAGGGTGAACGAATTTCCAATATTCTAGAAATTTGTTTTTCGGCTGCATACTTTAAGAAAATCACGTTGAAAAAACATATTTTTAATGCTTGAGGTCAGTGGGGATTGAACCCAAGATCTCACCCTATATATCTTATAAAAATAAAAATTATAAGTGTGATAAGAGGGATTCGAAATGGGGTAAAGTTCAAGTGAAAAAAATTAAAGGGTAAAAAATGAAGTGAGGTGTGTGGGGTTCAAACCCACAACCTCTTTGATGGATGAAGGAGATAGGAGAAAAATGATATAAAGAAATAATAAAAAAATAAGGTATTTGGGATTCAAACCCACAACCTCTTGGCATAATGAGGAGGTAAAGAGAAAATGGAATTAAAATAAGGTGAGGTTGTGTGGGTTCGATCCCGCACCCTCTTAATCTTAACGAATGAAGCAAGTTGGCGTGGGGATTCTAGCTTGGGTCTGTCAATACGAATTGTTTAAGGCAAAAAAAGAAAAGAAAAAAGAGAAAGCAGGGGTAGGTGTGGGGAATTTATCATGGATTCCCTAGCCAAAGGGTTAATGACAACGAAAAGCATAACGAAAAATAATTATTTTTATACAAGGGATTTCAAATAGGGTTCCCTTCCCCAATTCCACGTTGACACATAAGTCTTACGTGATTAAATACTTAATAAATGCTGCCCATAGGAATCAAATTGAGACCTTGACATACTTACAAGATGCATAAGTCTTGTACCACATAATCTTGGGAAATATGACTCGCTTAAATGAACTATGAATGAAGCCTCATGGCTTGTGTGTGTTGATTCATAAGTCCAGAATACGTTATAAAGAAAGTAAACCTAAGATTTTATGTGATGAATGATGAGACCCACAAGGGTTAAGTAAGAGTGTGAAATACAATAAAAGGCCAAGTGCATTGGCATATGATGAAAAGAACATTCACTTAAAGCGGTGAGTAATTATGAAGAGTTACTGTTCTAAAGTTAAGGAATGAAGTGAGAACATGATTAAAGGCTAAAGCAAAAGGTGAGAAAATCTCAAATGATCCTAAGTAAATGTTACAAAGACGTACTCACCTATGAGAGTGTAAAGTTAATAAAGAGACCATTCTCTATGAACACTCTAATGAAATTATTTAAGTTAATGCATACATTAATACCAATGATGAGATGAAAAATCATATATTGAGCTATGATTCCCTCATGCTAGAAGCCTGCTTCTATGATTTATGAGATGAATGTAATGAAACTTTATACTAAGAACCGATAGGCTAGTTATGAGTTGTGATTCCTTTTGTTAGGAAGGTAGAAGTTCGCATAATTCTCATGAGATGAGACTTTCCATCCAAACAGGTATGGGTATCCTTATATCTCCTAGTGTTTGAACCTATACTGCCAATATAGGGTTCTAGCAGGGTTTGACTCCCTATATATGCTAGCATGTTTTAGTTCACTTTGGCCGATGATTCCACCTCTTTTTGCTATGGGTCAAACACTGGATTTCATGATGCTCAAATGATCTATGTAGGTTAAGGTTAAAGTTCCTTAAGAAAGAATGATGCCAGCCTCAGATAATGCAGATAATGAAATGAACGATACCAATGGTTTTAGGATAGGATGATCAAGAGATGATCTAGACTTAAGTAATGACACTATGTCATTCTTGGTCATTGTACAGCAAACCCGATGAAAGTCTTAAACTACATCCTAGGTATGGTTGGTGTTTACACTAGCTTACAAACGAAATAAAATTAAGTACGTATGAATGAATGAAGCAGACTCTATGTTTGCTAAAGAAGGCTCCCTAGTTGAGGTACCATATGTTGAGCCCTCATTTTTGGAAGTCCTAATGTCAAGTCCATGATTCCAAGGTGTCATGGCATTGAAGGAATGATATGAACTATGTGATATGATATGTTCAATATGTTATGTCTTATTTCTAAAATGATATGTATGATGATGCATTTTACTCTCATACCATGACATTCCTAATCCAATTTTTGCAAGTACACTTACTTGACTTTCCATAATTCATATCGTTAAGAGAGAGCTCTTCTTAATCATGCATGTTCTTGGTGTGTGCTTGAATATACCCATACTTAATACAAGTGTGTACTAATCCCATACAACTCTCTACTTTCAGGTGCAGGTGCAGCTGAATACTAGAACGTACGAATCGATGCTGAAGTTATCCGGATGTGGAGCTTTCATCCAAATTCAGTAGGCCCTCATGCTTCCGAGGATGCTTACTATTTTATTCTAGCATTAGACGTAGACATTAGCTAGTGGAGTATGTTCCACTAGTGTTTCTTTCGTAGTAATTTTAAGATATTGTATTGGTGCCATTTTGGCAATTCTATATTTTATACAGATATTAACTATGTCTTTCATTTGATTATCTTGATAATAGATGGTTGTTGTGAACCCTCATGAGTTTAGGTGGATTATGTTATGTGAGTTCAAAGTTTCTCACTATGAAGTCTAAGTAAACAAAAAGCTCAAATCTACTGCTAAAACTAACGTAGATGATGTAAAAATGACATATGTAGGCTTGTCTGTGACCTCAGAGAGGTCAACGATGCAGGTTTTGACTAGGTTCTAGACTCCTGTCGTGAAACCCACCACATACGGGGCGTCGACCATACCACTAGCCATTATCTTCCATCCGTAGGTGGGACTGCCTTGGCCAGTTTTAGCCACAAACATGGATTCTTCCTTTGGTAAGGTAAATATGATTGGGTTATGAACTTGTTATGGGACCATTTTATTTGAACCTTTTGTGTGAATTACTCCATGACGATGAAGGATAGAACTAAGTGTGTATGGTAATGGAGGTATTTCTATTTACAGAGTGAGACTAGATTACAAAGAATGCCCTTCATATCCCTTAATTGTGTGCTTACATAGGATGTTTCTATGTTTCATCATTTGCAAGTAGAACAACCTCATTGGAGTAGGATAGAACTCCGGATTCCATGTCTTTCTATCATGGTCTCTATCGGTTATTGCCTATTCTCATCATACATAATATCTATTAGAATTAAAGAGGTTCATGAGGTTTACGTGGTTGTATGGGATTCTATCGAGGCATTTTACAGTAGGCTTTTAAAGTGTTACTTGTCCATGACCATTACTTGAATGTCTTTTATGTGATGTATGAGTCTCTTAATGAACTAATGATCTATGTTATGAACTATTTAAATGAATGAGTGCCTAATATTAAGTGACTTAAGGATTCATTAGCTAAAGTGTGAAGAGGGAATAAGGGATGATCTTTTCATATAGTTTCTTTGGAAGTCTTGATGATGACTCTAGATAGGTAAGTTTGTTGATTTTGTGGACATGATCTAAGCCTTAGGTAGTGGTAAGGATTACTTAGGTAATCTTGAAGAGGTAAATCATAGACGTTATCTTATTGATCTACATAGGTAAGTCTTTTAATAGCCTTTTGTAAGAGAATTATCTATATACTAAAGTGTTAAGTAAGAATAATGCTATCACAGGTAGTCTATAGGATATATTAAGTGTGTGAGGAAGGGATTGCATTGGCGGTTGCTTTACACTCACTCAAGTGAGACTCAATATAACCTTTGTAGAAGAATCTCATGTTGAGGTGTTTGATGTCTTGTAATTGTGTATGTGTCTTATTATAAGTGTTCTTGAGGGACATTTAGGTAAGCTTAGGGTGGTTGTATAGGAGGTCTTTCTTTGTGTTGCTTAAGTGAGACTTACGATAGCTTATTAGTGAGAAGACTACTTTCTAGAAGAATTTAAAAGTGATGAGAGAGTACTTCACTGTAACAGTTGAAGAACTTCACTGTACAGTGAAGCAAAGATACTGTAAAGTGCTTCCAAAAATGGATTAAATTATTTAAATGTTATCTTATGTGTTTCTAAGTTGTTAAATGGTGTTCTTATGATTATAATATGATTTTTAAATTAAAACATGCATATTTCAAAAAAATGTCCATTTTCATGATTTTCATTCGTTATGTAATACTTAGTACATGTGGTTGTTGTAACAACCCAAAAATGTCTATGCGATGTAATGCCTGAACATACCTAGAATGCCTAGATTAAACCGGGTTCACACGGCTTGATGCGCGTGGAACAAGACCTCAGAACCTATGCACCAGCCAAGCCAACCAACTTGGTGAGTTAGTTGAGCTAGGCAAGGTTGGGTCAAACCATATTGGGCACCCGAATATTAAGATTCACCTAGATGAGTCTTAATAGGGCTTGAAAGGGGTAATCTTAACTTTGGAGGGTCTAGGGGTAAAATGGTCTTTTCCAAGCTAAGGGTAGTAGTAATTACCCTAAGGATTTAATTAATTAAATTGATGCATTTTAGTTGACTATTCGGGTTGGGTTGACCAGCATTGACCTGTTCGCGAGAATAGCTTCACCCGGGTTCGATCCTTGGTGGAAACAATATTAAATTGAATTAATTGATATTTCATTATCTGATTTTCATAAGGGCAGATTAGTCATATCACTTAAGACTTAGAAAATCATATTTTAAATTTAAATAACAAGGAGGCCTAGTTTGACTAAGTCTTTACCTAAAACTCCTACAACTAAACTTATTGTCACATCTCTCCACTCTCATTCTCACATTATTTATCAGTAAAAGAACAGAAAATAATAGTTCATCACTCTTGAAAAACTTGAACGCTAAAGTTTTGGTGGTGGGGCATTGATTTCGTGGGAGTTGGTAGTATATTGGATCAATTTTTAAACAGTGTTGAACTACAGAAAAGTTATGGGTTTCTTCCTCTTAGTCCCTTTACAAAGAGACCCCTTAGATTTAGTCAAAATCTAATCCAAAAACTAGGAATGTTTCCCCGTTGCAGGTCCTTGTCAGTAGGTCCCATCGATTGTGTAGGTTGGTATGCTTGCTTGTCGAATTTAGGGATGTGACGTGTTTTTGTGATGATAATGTTCATGTATGGATGTTCGGAATTATGTGATTATTAATTATGTTTTTCCGAAACTATGTGATAAGTTAGTGCACAAAATGGTGTTGTCGTGGTTCTTACTGGTTGGAGCATGAAAATGACATGTTAAATCCTTTTGTTTTTGTATGAATTACTTGGATATGTGAATATATTAATGTACAAAATTTCCAAAGAATTATCATAAAAATCGTATGTAAAAAGGTTGAGAAAAATTGACTGAAACTACGACCAAATTTACATAGTCTTGAATTTTGGTCTTAACCATTTGATGGTTTTTGGGTTTCAAAAAATTTGTAAAAATGTGTGAGGTCATCGAGGATTGAACCCGAGACCTCATCATACGCAAGATACTGAATATTTAATAATAAATGTGAGGTTAAGGGGAATCGAACTCGGGTCTTAGCCAAATAAGAGAACCAAGAAAATTCATTAACAGAAATGAGGTACATGGGATTCGAATCGGTGTGTCCCTCGACAAAATTAAGACCGGTCCATGTGAGAATAAAAATAAATAAAATGGGGATTGTGAGAATCGAACCCATAACCTCTCGGATAGGTGAGGAAACTAGGAGAACCAATTAAAGAAAAACAAAATAAGGTTGTGGTAGATCGATCCCACATCCTCTCGGTCAAAAATAGAAAAGTCAAGGAGAGAAAAGAAAGAAAAGAAATGTAGGCGTTGGGATCGATCTTGGGTCCCAATGTTGAAATTTTAACTCAAAATTTGAAATAAGACTAATTGCTCAAGGGGTTTGAAATCGAGTTCCCTTGCCCGATTCCGTATGGATACATAAGTCTTACGTGAGCAAAAATGAATGTTGCCTATAGGAATCGAACTAGAGACTTTGGCATACTTAAAAGATGCATAAGTCTTGTACTATATAATCTTAGGTATGTATAAGTCACTTATACGAATTATGAACGAAGACTCATGGCTTGTATGTATGAGTTCATAAGTCCAGCGTACGTTTAAAAGTAAGTGAACCTAAGATGTATATGATGAAATGATGTGACCCCAGGAGGGTTAAGTAAGAGTGTGAAACACACTAAAAGGCCAAGTGCATTGGCGTATGATGAAATGAATATTCACGTAATGGGGTGAATAATTACGAAGAGCTAATAATCTAAAGTTTATGTATGTGATGACTACCACATAAGAGGCTTATATGAAAGACGATACCAATCCCAAATAAGCCTAATAAGTGTTACCAAAAATTGTACTCACGTATGAGAGTGTAAAACTAATAAAGAGACCAATCTCTAAGAAACACTCTAATGAAAATATTAAGATTAATGCACACTTAATACTAATAATGAGATGAGAAATCATCTAATGAGGAATGATGCCCTCATTCTAGAAGTCATCTTCTATGATGTGTGAGATGAATATAATGGACTTTATACTAAGACCCGATAGGCTAGATATGAGTCGCAATTCCTTCTTTTGGGAAGGCAGGTTCATGAAATTCTCATGAGATGAGACTGACCGTTTAGGCGGGTATGGGTCTCCTTATATCTCCTTATCTTTGAACCTATGCTGTCAACATAGGGTTCTAGCAGTGTTCATTTCCCTATATACCTTTGCATGTTTTGGTTTCACTTTGGCCAGCGATTCCACCTCTTTTCGGTGTGGGGTAGACACTCAATTTAATGAAGATCACATGATCTATGTTAGTTAAAGTTAAAGTTCCCATAGAAAAAATAAGGCCAGCCTCATGTAATGCACTAAATGAAATGAATGATATAAAAGGTGTTTGGATAGGATAATCAAGAGGTGAACTAGACTCAAGTAATGACACTAGGTCATTCTTTGTCATTGCACAGTGAACCCGATGAGAGTCCTAAACAACATCCTAGGTATATAAATTGATAAAAATGAAGTACGTATGAATGAATGAAGTAGACTCTGTGTTAGCTAAAGAACGCTCCCTAGTTGAGGTCCCATATTTTGAGCCCTCATTTGGGAAGTCCTAATGTCAAGTCCGTGATTCCAAGGTTTCACAACATATGCACGAAAGATATGTAATATATGTATGTGCTAAATGAAATGTGTTATGTGTTGTGTGCAATATGAAAAGAATGATAATGCATGTTACTCTCATAGCATGACTTTCCTAATCTTATTTGGCAAGTCCAACTGACTTGGCTTTTGATTGCTCATATTGTTAGGAGAGAGCTCTTCTTAATCATTCATATCCTTGGTGTGTTCTTTCATACACCCATACTTAACACAAGTTTGTACTATTTTCATAGAGTTCTTTACTTTTATGTGTAGGTTCAAGTTGACGCTAAAGCTTCTGAGACTACGTTGAAGCTACCCAGGCGTGGAGAATTTATCAGGACTTAGTAGGCCCTCATGATTTTGAGGATGATTATCTCTTATATTCTAGGTTACACGTAGGCATGATCTAGTGGACGATTTTCCACTAGTGTTTCTTTCTTACTTATTTCCAGACGATGTATTGGTGCCATTTTGGCAACTTTTTATTAATGTAGTAATGAACTTTTTCCTTCATTTAAATATCTTATTGTTAGATGGTTGTTGTGAACTGATGTGATATAATGAAATTCTTATTATGAAGTCTATGTATACTTCAAAGCAAACATAATTTTTAAATTTTCCTCTAAAATTAACCTATATATTGTAATGATGACGTATGTAGGCTTGTCTATAACCTGTGAGAGGTCAACGACGCCGGTTTTGTCTAGGGTCTAGACCCCGATTGTTAAAGTTGTACTAATCCTTGCTTTTATCTATCTCTATAGTTGTTGGTAGGTAAGGAGCATTTGGGAAGTGAAGACTTGGACTGTAGCATCATTAAACAGAAGTTGAAGTATGTCCTCATTTGATTCAAGGGCATAGATTGTGTTTTAAGTTTTCATTTGAAGTATTGTAATACACTAAGTATTTCTATATTTTGAAGTATGGGTCGTGTCCCAAGTACTCTTCTGTCTTAAGATAATGAGATTGAGACTTAGTATTTTCTATTACATTATATGAAAGAGTTTATAAATACTATGAAGTTTGTTTGTGAAAAGTTTTAATTCTTCACTAGTTTTCACTATGTTTATGCAATGAAGGATATGTAAGGGCTTGTACAAGTCCTACGAAAGGTCAAGTACACCAGTTGAAATCCGAGATTACCCCTAACTTTAAGGGTGTGGTTTTGGGATGTGACAGTGCAACCACGAGGGGCAAAGGATGGCTCGTGTGTGGATCGACGGGGGCATCGATTCCAACCATCATCCCATACATAGACAATTTTATGGAGCCCTCCAATGCACAGGTCTCTGACCGAAACAACAGTTTTGCAGCATGGAAGGGATATCATGCCGTCAATGGACTAACAGCCCGTCGGTCGAGGTCTCGTCAATAGGCCTGCAACTTTTCCGCACTTTTAAGTTTGTTTCAATTAATTAATTAAGGGGATTAGGTGGTTAATTAGTGTTTTAAGGGATTCTAATTAATCTAATTAAAGCCCGATATAAAGACCTCAACCCTCATTCGATTAAATATAACTCACACAAAAATTCCTCTTCCTTCTCTCTTCTTTCTCTCTCTATTGGAAGATACCCTTAAAGAAAAAGCTAGGGAAGGGTTTTGGGTGATGTAAAGACACTATTTCACAATCAAATCTTCACCAAATTTTGAGATATGAGATCTAATTGACCTTTGAGACCTCTTTCCTCAAAGGGTTCCTTCAAAATAGTTTTAAAAGTTGGGTTTTCATGTTGGTTCTTCTCAATATCGAAGATTAGGTTATGAGTTGAATTGTTTATGTTTTTGAATTGATAAAATGCATACATTAACATGTATTTTTACTTGATTATAGTATATCTTGATGCTTTGGTTTAGTTTGTAGATTATAATCCTAAACCTTTAACACTAGGTTTGATATTGACATGAATTCAGTTGAAATTGGTTCAATTGACTTGGTTATTGGTTGAATTGATATTAATTGATGTTGTTTATTGATGATAAATAAACTTGAGAGAATCCTAGTCTTTCATTTTAGTTCTTGAGATGATGATCTAGGTTAGGAAGTGAATTGACCTAAGTATCTTGTCTTAAGATATTATCTAGTATTGAATTGTGATGTAGCGATTATTCTAGCCTTGTCATCATGTTTGTTATTTAATTATGATGTTTTATGCCCCAAATTGGATTGAATTGAGGTTTTATGGTAAGGTCTTGATGATGAATTATGAAGGAAATTTGGTAAGACTTATGATTTCTATCATTTACTTGTAATTGTAATTAAGTCATGATGTTATATTGGACTAAGCCTTGTATTAGGATTGGTAGGATGGTATGATGATTAATTGAAATGCCTTGACTACGTTGTGAGGTTTGTTAACGTGTATGTGTTATAAGGATAGAGATGACTATCAATGTGCCTTAATATGATATGAAATGCTAATGTGCTAATCTAACTTATATGAAATGTAATGAAAGTACTTACAGTCATGCAATTATTGTTGAGCTATTGATGATGATGATTATACAAGAATTAGACCCTATGGCCTAAACTAAGTTATGATTGATAATTAAAGTCTTAAATACATTTCAAATAGGGACTCTAGATTAGCACCGAGTGAACTAGAGTGAGGAGTGTTCCTTCCCACATAGGGAAGGTAGGATCACTAATGTACTCTTGATATTGGAGACTACAATTTATGTAGCATAAAGAGGGTCCAAAATATATCTCCTAGTTATTGAACTATGTTGACCCCACAGAAATACTAGCTAGTATATCCATATAGTTGCTACGTTTTATGTTTTGGTACAACCTTGGCATGTAGTCCTCCTTCTTTCGGTGTAGGCTTTTATGACACCAGATCCACACTAGCTCATGTGGTCTATGTCCGTTAGGGAAAGATGTTCCCAAAAGGTGAAATGAATTAAAGGATCAAAATCTAACTAGGATAACCTAAGGGGTGTAGCTTAGTCTAGGTAGGGATATGAGACTCTACCTAAGCATTGCACTAGTTAGCCTTGAAAGAAGTCATAGGAGGATGTATGCTTAGAATGATATATGATATGGATATGATGGACTTGCACATTGTTGATATTATATGTTGATTAGTTCACTTATAAGTATGTGTTAGGTTATGTTGTTAAAGTAAGATGAAATGTATATTTAAATGTCATGTTACATGAAGTAGGGTGTTAGTCATGATTCTAGTTCGGTCGCTTGATTGAGTAAGGTTATGGGGCTTTGCTTGGTCATTGCACATGTTGACTTGATAGGGTTCATGGGTAATTGTCTTGCTTTGTTATAATGGAATTACTCTTATTTTATGATTATTGATAAATATGACTTGGTGATGGAGTTTATTGAGTATGAATATATCTACATAACGGTATTTAAGGGAAAAGTGCATGCTCTATGCAATTACCCTTTTTAGCATGATTTGATCTTATATTATATGGTCTCATACTAAGTACAAGTGGCGTACTAACCCCATTTCTTCCTTTTTCAAAACATTTTAGGTTCCAGTCATTGAAGGCTCCTTTGAGACAACTTGAAGAAGGCTTGGATATTCTCTACCATCCAAATGGGTAGGTCCTCACTTTCCGAGGGCGATGTCAATATCTAGCTATGGAGTTGCCTTGTTTTTCGAAGACTTATGTTTACTCTATGTTCATTTGAGTACGATTTGTATAAACCTATATGTGGGTCCAAATTTCTTTGATTGTTTAGATGGTATGAGATGAGAAAATCATTAAAACTGTATCTTATATATGTATATGTAAAATAAAAGTAGAAGGCTATGGAACCTTCACATACGAAGGGTCTTTGTATACTTGATGTATATATATTATGTGTATGTAGAGGTCCTTGTAAACCTCCAAGTAGATAAAATAAAAAGTTTTAAATTTCCACTAAAATTTGACTTATGAATGTGATGATGTAAGCTAAGAGGCTAGTCTTAGTCCTCCAAAAGGAGGACGACGCTGGTTACATCTAGTGGGTAAACCCGAAAGTAACAGTACATATGTTTATAGGATGGATACATGATCTTCCCATATCTTGACAACTTTTTCAATAGTATATTCCATCATATATGTCATCTTTTCATATGTTCATGTGTTCCCTTTATTGGCAATTACTCCTATTGTGTTAAACTATTAGCTTGCCTCACAAGATGTCTACTTGCTCTATTATACATTTATATGTATGTACTTACACTGAATTTTTATATGTCCTTAATTTGAATTTTTCCACTATCATATGGAGTTCAAATCTCTTGGTAGAAAGTTATATGTCTTCACTTCATATGTGCTTCAATTTGTGATGTCAAAAATGCATATTGAGTTATAGAAGAAATATTATGTTGGTGTCACATCTACTTCCCACGTCATTGTAACCATCATTAGTCCATATTCGTATGTCATCTACTACTAGTTCATAGTTCCAAATCTCAACAAAGATTATGACCACCAAAACATCAATCCCAAATGAGTTGCTATCAAAAAAGAACAATCTCAAAAGAGTCATGATTATCCAAAGTACACAGTCTCAAAAGAGTTATGAACATCAAAGCAACAATCTAAAAGACTAAAAAAAAATCTAAGTCAAGAAATTTGTATTAATTACAGGGGGAAGCCAAGGGGCAAAGCCTAGCATGGGGCGGTCACAATTGGTATAGAAGGGGGGCAGCTCAGGGGCAAAATCTTAGCATGGTCTGATCCCGATTGGTATAATAGGGTGGAAGGTTAGTGGTGAACGCCTAGCATGGGCCGATCTTAATTTGTATGGAAGGGTGACAACTTAGAGGCGAAAGCCTAGCATGGGCCGATCCCAATTTGTTCAATTATGAGGAAAACACCCCAGGGGTCATAATTCCTAGCATTGGTCATCCTCTCCTACCACCGATCAGCTGGGCATTTGTATCATATGGATTACAAAAAATATAACGCACAAAAAAGTAAATATAAAAGTGAAACCTACACAATTCCACAAGTTTAAGAAAATGTGGTCTATAATCCTTATCTATTGGTATCTGGTTTCACTTGAATTCTCATGTCACATATTGTTGTATTATGCCTTACACATTCAGTACATTATTTCATACTGATATCTCTAATTGTTGCGCTGCATTTCATGTTACAGGTACAAGTATTCAAAAGTAGATCTCCCTAATAGAAGTTCATGATACTCAACCGTTGTTGGTGAGCTCTAGGTTGATTTGGTCTTAGCCGAGTCCTTAATATGTGTATTTTCATAGCATGGATTCTAATAGAGGCTTTGTAGACATTGTAAAGCTATCATTTTTATTCATAGTTTCACTTGTCACATATTTTGGTTCAGCTAATCAACATATGTTGTATATAAATCTTTTCATCAGTAATATGCATAATAGTTTACTTTCTCATCATAGGTTACTTGTAAAACATGCATTCATAAGGTAGTTGTCCGCCTCACCTAGGGTTGGGGTGTGACAGAAGTGGTAGCATAGTTGTTCGTCCTAGGGAGTCTACAAAGTCGTGTCTAGTAGAACCTTAGTTATGAATGTGTTGCGCTCTTTCAGCATCTCTTTCACTTCTCTAGTAACCTCTTTTTTCTCATAAAGAAAAAGTAGGAACCTGGTCTTGACACCCCTAAACAATAGCAACGTCACATTTATAATTTGGGGGCTACATTGATATTTAGGAAAGTTACCTTCCTTCATAATCCTGATCGTGCAATAGAGTGAAGTTAAGAAGCCAATTTCCAATTATACGGATCATGTTATTCATTAACTATGGTTAAGATTCGTTGTTAGAGTGTCAGCATGTGACAAACAACGAGGACCTCATGTTACCAAAAGTCTGACTTGATTGAGCTCATTTTATTCGACCATCTCAGTTGTAATGGCTTTTATGTTATTTGCACCTAAAATTTTTAAGGAACCATTTACATCATGTTGGTTAAAAAATTATTTGTTACCTAGTTACATATATTTGTTGTATCATTTCCAGGCACATATTATTAGGAGGATGTAACAAGCTCTTGAGTTCTATATTTCCTCCATACTTAAAGGATCTATTTCTATAGAGGACACTTGTTATTAGTCTTTGGTATACATGGAATTCTCAGCATTACACATGTTCTTGAAATTGACGTAGTTCACCAGTTTCTCAATTTTATTGGATGTATCTATACTATAGTGTTACTAGAGATACTCCTAATTGGCTGGCAAGACTCAAATTATAACCATATGTCGTCCCGGGTATGTTATTGTTTCGAATTTGTATGGTATGTTCCAACAACCTCGAATAAGTAATAATAACATTTGTATTATTTTCATGGTTATAAAACTTATGATAATTGTGTTAATTGTTGAAAAAGATATATTTATGGTAGTTGATATTATGATCTAAGTTTTGGTTACATAGAATCGGGATGTGACTAAAGGGTAAGGTTAACACAAGAAAAATTAATAGTTTAGACCTAAGTTATAATTAGTCAGATAATACATAGTTGGATCAAAGTGTATGAAGCTACAAGTTTTGATCAAAAGGTACTTGTTAGATAGCAAACATGTGAGAATGAAGTTGAGAGATGTGATATGTCAAATTATCTATACATAAGAGTAGGAGTGATATGATAATGCTATAGAGGAGTTAGATAGGTGGTTATGAAATAATTATTGCTAAGTGTATGAAGCAAGAAAATGTTATCAATTTTTTCAACTCTAACGAGTTATAATGGTGCACCTGGAAACAACCTTGTTAACCTTTGTTAGACAGAGAAGTCAGAGCATCATACATATGTATAAACTTCCATCAAATTTAAATAGAGATTTATTACATGATTCATTTAATATATGCATGCAATAATTCATCAATCACATTGTAGTTTAGCAAATTTAAAAAATTTAACTTACTGAAGTGTACTTAGACTTCATATAATTTCTGCATAAGAGTGATATACTAATAGCTCAAAACTAAACAACCTTTTGATTAATAGATTGACCAACTGAAATGAAGAATTCATAATAATAATAGTTGCCAAACCGGCCTAAATATAAAAGCTTGAACAAATATATGAAAGGAAACGCTAGGGAAAATATCAACTAGCTATGTCTAATCTACTACTAAAGCTAGAATATAAACCGTAGGAACCCTCGAACTCAAGAGGACCTACTAACGTCTAGAGGTACTAATCCAAACAGCTTTAAGCGAATCTTCAATCTTCTTCAAGGACCTGCGCCTATAAAAATAGTAATAGTATATAGGTTAGTACACACTTGTACTAAGTGGGTGTATGCACATAAACACTCAAGGACCATGCATGATCAAGGAAAAGCTCTTACTATAGAAACATGCTATTGTTGGAAAGTGAAGTCACTTTATTTTCCTAATTCCTTATCTATGAATCATGCTATGAATATGACATATTTTTATGCATTTAAAGTACACAAATCATTTTCTATATGAACATAAGACCTTTGAATCATACACATAATTTTAGAACAACTCGAGCAAAATTTTATATTCTTGCTCCCCCCTTAAGCCGGGAGCTCTTTTTCCCACACTTTGATTATTTTTCAGTATTTTCTTCTTTTTGTTGTGTAGTTCAATGATCTCCTTTGATCCTATGTTTTACATACGAGTTCAATGATTCATTGTAGTCCCATTCCTACAATGAATCGAGTAAGTAATCCAAAAGACTATGGAAACAATTTGACTACCCTACTCCCAAGTTATTCTTTCCATTCTTGTTGAATTGGCATGAGTATTTATAGGTCAATCTTTATTATCTAAGCCCATTATTTGGTTGTTTACATAATATAAAGATTATTGGCTATACCCATTATTTGATCATTGCATAATATTAAGATTATTGGTTATGCCCATTATTTGATCATTTGCATACTATAATGATTATTGACTATGCCCATTATTTGATCATTTGCATAATGTAAAGATTATTGGATATTCCCATTATTTGATCATGTGAATGATATAAAGATTATGGGGCATTATTAGCCATTATGTTTTTCTCCCTTTATTGGCATATGCCAATAACTATTAAAACTTCATTGTTATCAAAACACATGTGATATGATTTATTTACTCACTTTGAACTTACATACCTTCTTCTTTAATCTCATGTTAACTTTGAACATGCTTTTCTTTCTTTCATTATTACTATCTTTAAGAAATCTTTGGAATCAAACTGACATAGATCATGTGAGGTAAAACGAAATACAGTGTCTTTCCCACACTAAAAAGAGGTGGTTTCACAAGCTAAAGTGAAACCGTATACTAGCATTTAACCGATATAGATCATGTGAGCTAACATGAAATCTAGTGTCTTCCCCACACTTAATGGAGGTGGTTCACCGGCCAAAGTGAAATGGAATACTTCCTAGCTTTTATAGGTGGATCCACTAGCTAGTAGCCTATGCTGGCAACATAGTTCAAAGACTAGGAGATTTTGGAGACCTTTATCCACCTTTGTGGTAGTATCATCTCATGAGGCTTCCATGTGCTTTCACAAGATCATTGCTAGTATATCGGTGCCTTTCTCAATTTATCATACTTTACAACTTTTATAGTTGACTCATACCTTATGGAAACTTGCTTATAGTATGAGATATGCTTAGCTTAATGGATTACTTGTCATCCCTTTATTTACTTGATGAATGTGAACTTGAATCTTACATTATCATTATGGTGTGAATGATACTTGTCTCACGATTTATAACACCCTATTATGTGAGTATCTTTAACGTAATTGTTTAGGTGCAAGTAAGACTTGTCTCACTTCCTTTAACACCCAATTCTAGGTCAATTTCATGACTCATAAGATTTTATGTTATTTCAATACTCACCTAATCTTGTTCAACATTATTTGGTAGTCTTGTACCATTATTTATGAAAGTTTAAAGGACTTATTTAATGTGCTACTATGTTCACAAGTTCAATTATATAGGGTATGTTGGGACTTGTCTCAATCATAGGCATACCCTGGGTTACGAGTTCATTGAGTTACAACTTGTCAATTCATTATTTAACATGTATTTGTTTTACAATAACATCATAATTTACATTGGCATAGAAGATTTGTATGGCTTTGTCAATGGACAATTCTATTACCTATTTTGGAAATAAAATTGTAAGCCAATTTATTGGCATAGACCAAACATTCACTAAACACTGGTCATGATAATATCACTAGCCAAGTCAATTAACTTCATGTTTATACTATAGTAATCTCATAATTTAAAGCAAGCCAATTTTTAATAATTTCAACTTCTCAAGCATAATTGGGAATTACAACATTCTTATTTCATGTAAATGATACTTTAATCATATGGATCTAACATTTAGTTCTCATTCGACATTATTAAATCATAGAAACCTACACATAATGATGAGTTAGAACCACATACCAACAACATGCTCGAGATTTTCATTATACATACTACTAGAATCAGAAATAGGGAGAAATAGGGAGATGAACATTCAATTCATTGGGAACAACCCCAGTTTCGATTTTCTTGAATTCAAAAATGATTGAAAAGCCTCTTGGGGAAACGAATCCAATAGAAAAAAACTCATACCTTACTGTAGAATTGAATCTACAAAGATCACCCCATACTTTGCCTGAAAAATCTTTAAGAACTGCCTTGAAATAGCCTAAGGAGAATTGTTCGCTTTTTTCCTTATGTTTGTTAATGTTTTTGAGTCGTGAGGTTTCTTACCTAGTTAAACGTGAGTTTAAGTCTTAGGAACTGAATATTTACTAATTTAACATAGGCTAATTAAATTAATTAAATAATCAATTAGCTTATTACCAAAACTTCCCTCCTAAATTGATTAAAAATAAGAGAGCATTTGACTTAGCCAAATCTGAAAATTTGCTAAGGTGTCTCGGCTTGACCATGAATTTTTAATTAATTAATTAAGTTGCTAATTTAATTAATTAAGTGACCTAGGTTAATTAATAAAGTACCCCCTAAGTCACTAGGACCATAACCAACCTCTTTGGACCATCCTAGGTTAGGTACAAGGATGTTATTTTAGTTAGTTACCCGGCTAGTGTCACCCAGTTAGATTTTAGGATTTCGGGAACACTAGTTAGTTTATTTTAGTTAATCCTAGGTTATTTAGTTAGCCAGGTAAGTTAGTTACAGCCTAGAGGTTCTTAGGAAGCTAGGCCCCACATGGCTTTACCCGTGCGCGCGCCTGCTGACTAACCTCCCTAACCGAACTCGGTTGGGGTTGGTCGCTTGGTCTCTTGCACATGTGCTTGCGCATGTGTTTTTGTGCATTTATTGTTGAAGGTCCCTAACTATGTCCTTGGATACTGCATAATTTACATGATCATTTTAAATGATCATGTTCTATGGTACCTAGGCTTGACACTTGGATGTCTCGTACCTAATGTGTGGGATCTAAGAAATGAAAATTTTTATAGCTTAGAGTCTTCATTAAAGGTAAAATTTCTAAACAATCATGGATTGGAAGATTTGAACATCAAAGTATATCTTAATACATAGAAATTGTTTAACACCCTCAAGCCAATATTCTCTAACATGCCCAATATTACTCAATAATGGGCATTGGGATGCCTATGTACCTAATACGTATTCTTAAAACCTAATAGACTTTTCACTAGACAAGTACATCTTCTGGAATGTTACAACACACTTAACATAACAAAATCATACTTAGATCCCTACAAAATCAAGATACAAACATAGGCACTAAACTATCAATTCAATAGAGAGGAGACAAAATAGGAAATCATACTAATTCCCCAAATCCTTGATCATCAATCATATTTTATCAATAACGTACATGTTATTCAGTAGCTAAAGCGATCATTACTCAAAAGGAATCATGCTTCATCTAACCTTATATCGAGATCACATCACATACCTAGCATTATAAATCAATAGACAAGAAGAACCTAGATCAATACTTACAAAGACTCCTTTTATTTAATCATGAATGACTCTCACCCAAAATTAATCAATAATATTAACATGGGGCAGTAGTTAAAGATATCATAACCTAAATGAAATCCTACTACAATTTCCATAAGCTTGAAAGTACAGTGAAAATGCTACATCAGAAATCCATGGAGGATACAAGAACATAGGCAAATCAATACTTGATCCACATGGATCACTCATTAACAATTCATCATTAATATTCATTTAAGGCAATAGATACATTCATCCCTATACAATTGAATCCGACATTCATGCATAATAGAGGCCATGGTATAGTGAATGCCATATTTAACAATCAACAAGAAGTAGAGATCAAGTTCATTAAGAATCAATACACATTGATCCAATATCACATAATTCCTTCAATACACGTACTAGGAAGTATATATAATCAATTCAACATGCTAGAATCGGAATTCAATCAATACAAAGTCACGATCACAATGCCCCTACATAGGCTAAATCGATAGTTGAAGGGGAAACGGGTTCATCATGAAAGTGGATTGAAATCCATGTTAAAATCATCATATTAACGTCAATTTATCATGATTAAGACTTTGTAAATGTTTTGAGAAAGAACCCATGGCTAGATTGAAGAAAAGATATTTGATCACGGAACTTCGTTGAAAACATTAAGATTAACTCTCTAGATGGAAGGATATCTAGAGATGACTGATCACCATACCTTAATTTAGAATAAAACCTCTAAAAGTTAATGTAGAACCCATAGAAATTGATGCTCCAAGTTGTTCTTGAGCATACCTTAAATGGAGGTTCTAGATAGAATAATTTTGGAGGGAAAGTCTAATTTGTAAAGAATGGATTGGGAATGGGGTGATCACGTTATTGATCACTTAAATAGACCAAAAAAACAAATAAACCATTTAGGTTCAGGTTAGAAATTGGGGTGAATTTACCATTCACCCCTTTAATGAAACAATCTCTAGGCAATAGTTGCAGCCTGCATCGGCGGCCAGCCATCGATTCCACGTTTGCCCATCAACGGACCGTCTGTGGCTTCCGTTGTTTGGGTCTTAGGTTGTTCTTTTGTATGAGAATTTCCTAGGTTAGTTTCCATCGACTCATCACCATTGATGGTCCATTTGTGGACTGACAAGGTGTCTCTTCTCTCAGTCGATTGACACTTCCAAAGAAGTTTCTCGACAGCCTTAGGATCCTTCTTGAGGGCCTCTTGTGGGGTACTTGGGGAGTGGTACCCGTGAATTTCCAACGCAAATATGAACATTAACAATTCAAGGAGATTCCACATCAGTTTCAGCCAAAAACAATTGCACGCAACACGTCCAAACATGCTAGGCACACTCAAGACACACACAAATGCATGTCTCAAGTGCTAATTTTTGAACGTCTTGGACGTTCTTGGATGTTTGACCTCCAAACTTCATGTAAATTAACATAATGCCTATAAAAACATTATGAGTCATATAAGGATATCATAATCTCATGACACACACATATATACATAAAAGCATCTAAGGCCCTTTTGGTGACTAGTTGTCGAACGTCTTGGTCATCCCTTGTCATTTAACTTCCAAATCACCTCAAACTTTAGACACTACCTCAATACCACATTATAACCCATTTTAGGACCTTATACCCTTATAACGAACATGTTAGACACTAGACATCCTAACTCATTTTAGGGGTCTTACAATATCCCTCACTTGGGAACATTCGTCCTCAAATTACACTTAGAACACTTTAATCACAACAAGGACTTTAATAAATCATATAGCAGCTTACCATATTCACAACATCATCACATAGAATTAAATGCACCAAACTTACAAGGAACACAAAATTCAAATCATTTAGCACTCAATGCACACAAGCAAGCAAAACATTTATTCACTCACTCTTTAATGCATGAAACACATAGGCTCTTATCATGTTCATAGGAGGAACATACTTATCTTAATCATAACATGGTATTTAAATTTCAATTCAATAAGAGCTCATCATGCAACCACCTTAAGTCTCTCTTTGGCAGATTCCAAGATTACTCAAGAAACAATTAGGCACTCATACTTCAATGCCTATAGACTTGATTTAAACAGGTTGACAATGGATTCTTATATGTTAATCATAACTCCATGGGATCATACTCAACCATAACATGCTTAGTTATGTTTGATGGAGTAATGTCCTTCTCCTCAACACACTTACATGTCTCATGAATTCATACCGAAACAAATGCACAAAGGTCAACTTTGCTGTAACATGAAAGTTACTCATCTTTTTAATCATGGCATGCTCAAACATCCTTCCTAGTGAAGTCAGAATTGTAAATTACACTACACACATTACAACAATATGAAGTCATTTCACCAAATTTCAATTTCTAACATAACACTAGCCTTCATTAACATGCATCAATTCGGGAAAAGTATAACAACTCATAGGCCCAAAGAAGCAGAATTGCTAAACATGCCTTCACTTTGAAAAGTGAGCCTACAATCATGCTTTCCAAACCATACAAGTGACACTTTTTTCAAGAGACTCATCCTTTTAATTTTAAGGAGACTTAAATTTTTCAGTAATGGCTTAATATTATAAGTAACTTCAAACATGCTTCTTACCTTATCTCATGAAGTTAAATGCATAACTAGAATATCAAGATGCACAATCAACATGAGAAAACCATAATTTGCTCAATATTTTCTTTTCAAGTACTTTAGACTCTTTAAACTACTCTTAATATAGTGTAAATCAAGACATACAAAACATATAGAGGTCATGCAATTCATACTTTATACATGACTCCTATCATGAAGAAGCTTACTAAAATTCATTAGTTTCAAGCTCAAATAAGAATAGGAGAACAAAGTATAAATATCTAAAAACTTACAACTCACATCACCATCCCCCACATAGGGTAAACCCACTTAAAAGGAACTTAACCCTACCTTAAAGCGATCTCAACTTATCAACCTTCATTTTCATCACTCAAAAGTGATTACCAATTTGGGAGGAAATACAGTAAGTCAACCAAGACATTCTAAACCTTATCATCTATGTGAAATTATCCCCAATCATCAAGTTAGGTCATACCACTCAAACACATAATGGTTTTAAACAATACCAAAGACAACAAGGTCAGAAAACATTAGGGGAAATAATAGAAGAGACTTAGCCATAGGGACTCTTTGTTTTCTTTCAACCTTAAAGTAAGGTAACTTCTACGTCAATAAAACCCACATCATCACCCTACCATAACAAGCATATTACCTTTACACCTAGGATCAAGTCAATACAAAGGACTCCAATCCTTACAAAACAATCATGAAGGTTCACACATATAAAAAAAGGCAACATGGAACCATTACACACTTATTATGCAACAAGGAACACTTTTATACATATACACTGAGGCAGTATGCTTCCATAGGTGACTAAGCAATTCAAGCTCAAATCATAACATTAGGATACTATCATTGTTATGACCCGTGAATACCCCCTATAAGTTAGGGCATTCTCGAATTGCAAAACGGCGTACTTGACCTCTCGGAGGTCTTGTACAAGCCCTTTGATATTATTCATTGCATACATGTATAAAAGTATTGCGGAAATAAAACTTTTTACACGAAATAATAATACTTAAAAGTATCTCTTTTATAGTAAAATATATTGAAAGCCTATGTCTCAAAGTCGCCATATTAGAGATATGAATATATTGGGACATGGCCCATACTTCATCATATAGGAAAACAGCTAACAATATTACAATACTTTCAATAAGGAAAGTTAAACGTCATGATCTGGTCGAATCTATTGAGACATACCAACTCTTGCTTGATTGAATACGAATCCATGTTTTTACTTCGAGACTCCTGTCAAATTCAATCTACACATTTAGAGATAGACAAAAAGTATTGAATTAGTACAAACACTTGTACTAAGTATGGCACAATTCATAAAATCATGATAAACATACTTTTTGTATGAAAAGTGATCTTTTTGAGAAAACCCTTTAAGAAAAGTATAAGAGTAATATAGAAGTCAACATATATGCATAAATGTCATATTCCACAATGTAGCATCAACATCACTTCAACCCATATACACGTATACACCCCAAAGGTTATCTTGAGACTTACTTGAGTAAGACAAGAACAGATCGCCCATACACCCTCTTTAAGCCTACATAAACAATCCTTAAGACTGCCTAAAATAAGATTGTTCCCTTTTCCTTACGAGTAAGACAAGAACAGATCACCCATACACCCTCTTTAAGCCTACATAAACAATCCTTAAGAGTGCCTAAAATAAGATTGTTCCCTTTTCCTTACATTTAATCCCCACCTAAGGTTACTCCAAGATTCACCTAAGTAGGACAAGAAGAGACCACCCATACACCCTCTTCAAGCTTACCTAATAAAACCTCAAAGCTACCCACCATAGAGGACATTCTAGTTAACATACATTATCTAATTTCATAATCATTCATTAAGTTAAATAGAAGACATTTCATTCATTAAAAAATTCACACAATGGTCTTAGAAAGACCTAGAGAACCTACACTCTAGCACCATCAAAGCCTACTCGTGTTGTGACTAGATAGTGTCCCATTCCACTACCTAAACATTTTAGAACTTATCAAATACTAGAATGTATCCCACATGATGCAAATAGACAATAATCGGCACATACCATACTAGATAGGCCTAGAACCTGGAGTCTACACTATTTTCTTGGGGAAGTGTTCTACTTGCCAAGGGTAGAACTAGGATACATCACATATAGGCATATGGTTAACATATATCAGGGTGTTTTATGCACTCTAGTCTCCTTCTCAAGTAGAGATACATCACAATCTAGTCCCCTTCTCAAGTAGAGCTACATCCCATAACATATTCACTCGATTCTAGCCTTTGTTCTCATAGAGTAAATTCAATAAAAAGGGACATATGAAAAGTTAACATCTCTAATTCATTACCTAGTCATAATGCACCTACCAAAGATAGGTCCACTAAAGGTGACACTCAATGATCTATAAGGACAACTCATTCTTAACCTTCTTTTATCTAGAAGGTTCCACATATTAGTCATGCTTAGAAGGGCACCATCTTTGTTCTTCCGATCCTTGACTTTCATTCAACATTCATGTTCATATCACATATTTAATAGTTTTCAAGTATCACATAGAAGTAACCAAGTCAACCTATCAAGATACACTAGTAACACAACTAAAGACATCACCCTAGTCTATCACGATCACACATGTAGTCAATTAGGAGAGTTCAATCTCACACATACACGTATATCATATAGTCCTTCACATTGATCATAATCAAGTTTTAACATGATAATATAACCATTCATAAAAATAATTATGAAAAGGCCATGTTAAATGTAATTCATAAAGTAATGCCGACGAGGCCACATCATCTGAAGTATAACACATAAGAACCACCACCATAAGTGGATCATGCCAATCAAAACATAATTCAAGACCTACAATACATAAATTAAAGAGAATTAGGGCGTGTAACACCAATCAGTTCTCACCACTTCAATACATAGCTAAATCATCCAATACCACACTAAGAGGCCCTTACCCATGGCCATGATCAATAATTTAATACAAAAATCATAATACTCAACGAATCTAAACCGATTCAATATAGATTTATCAATCTAAGAAAACATATGCATCAATCCAATACAATTCTTACATCATTCTATTGCCCAACAAAAATTACACTAGAATTTCTTTAACATTGAGACATGATTACTTAACCCATAAAATAGTCAAAATAAGGATTTCAGGATTTACATGGGTCCATAGGATTTTTGATGTAAAATTATTCAATTAACACTAATTCAATCATAAATCATTAATCTAAAATGTTGCATGCAAGCTCCCATGGCTAGATTTCAATTTAGAAGATTTCATTGTTTGGATCATGTTTGAAATTCATTGGAATTGACTCCTTGAAGAAAGATATTTCGAGGATGATGAACCATATCCTAATTGTGAAGAAAATACCACAATATTTATGGAGAAAAACTTGGAAAATCTATCTTCTTCCTTTGAGCTTCAAAGCTTCATTAATGGAGGGTTTTTAGAGAGATACAATGGAGAGTTTTCGTTTTGGACTTGACGGTTTTTATTTGAAGGGTGAATTGGGTTTTAAAAGGGTCTAATAACCGCCAATAACTAACCCCTAAAGTACCCACAGACCCTTGAGCTTATAGTACCTTTTAACTATCTCAAATTCAACTTAAATTTCCAGAATTATCGTCGAGGAACAATTCCGCGACGCGAAGCTGTTCCATATGATTTTTTAAAGAATAAATTCCGGGGAAGTTGATTCTATGTTGTGTTCGCGGTGCTGACCAACTTTTGGCACTTTGGTGGACCAAGTCCGCCACGACGACTATTTCACCAAAGAACAAAAGCTATTTTCGTAGGAATCTTGTTGGCCCAAGGTCGGTTCCTCCTTAAGGACCCTTTGGTTAGTCCTTGGGAAGTTTTTCCTTGATGTTTCCACCTCAAATACTCTTGTATACATTTTAGGAACCTCTCACATCAATTTGAACTCAAAAAACACTTTAACGTTGGCGAAACACATTGAGGCACGCAAGCACGTTTCAAGGCAAAACTCTCGGACGTTCTTGGACGTTTGACTTCTAAAAATCATGAAACTTTGTAGACTTCCTATAAAAAAATATTTTTACTCATATAAGTACCTCATAAGATCATAAAAAACACATATAATCACATAAACACAAATGAAGAATATAGGTCACTAGTTGTCACTCGTCTTGGTCGTCCCTTGACGTTTGACTTCCAATTCACCTAAATCTTTGGACTTCGCCTCATACAACATATAAAAAAAATTAGGACTTAATAAACTCATCATCTACATGTTAGGCTCTAATTACACCTACATTATTTTGAAGGCGTAACAATACTCCCCCACTTGGATACATTCATTCTCAAATGACACTTGCTACTCTTTAGGCACTATCAACATATAAGATGTTCAAGACTAGCAGCACATAACCATACCATACCATACACAATACACAATTAGGATGAACACAACTTTCACATACTTAAGAAAATAAAAACACAACAAGAAGTTTGAAACTATTCTACAACTCATTATGCAACCGAGACACACATCCGTCATTTCAATTAGGAGGAACTCCTTCTCCGTTCATTATCATGCTCAAGTTTCAAGAATGCAACTCTTAAGAAATTTATGAATGAATCAATGCAAAATAAAACAATGATTCATATAAACTCAATTTCAAACATAATCATAACTCAGCAAGATGCACAATGCAAGGAATCACTATAATTCTATTTCAACTAGATCCCTAAACACAATAAAACATGCAACATGCTACTATGACACTCTATCTCTCAAGCTTGAACTGAATAGAAGAAGTAAGACACCAAATCACCATTCTACTACTTACCTTACTCCCCCACTTAGAAGGAACTCATATAACTAAAGAGAGAAAACTAAAACTTACATGCATCATCATCATCATCCGGAACATAAGGAGGAACTTGCTTGGACTCTCTTAGTATTTCCACAACCAAATCACCCACTAGTACCGGGTAGACACTTACCAAAGTGATTTTTCCCACAAGTATCACAAGTAGGCTTAACCATTTGGGAACCTTAACTCTCTCATAGTTAGCCTTTGGAGCACTAGGTCCATCTTGATTTGGAACCCTCTTCTTAAATATAGGTTGAACTTACTCCTCGGTTCTTACTCTCTTAACATCTCAACTTATCCTCCCAAGTTTAGACTCATCAAAATATTGAGCATAAACCATAAGCATAGATAGGGTTATGTCATCATGGAGCATGGATGTACGACACTTTCCTTCACAATATTTTAAACACCGGTCAACAACCTACTCATCTCATCCCTAGGGTTAGACACCAAGGATGTAGTATACTTAGACAATAGGATAAACTTTAAGGAATACTCGTCGACACTCATGCTACCTTGACTAAGGTTTATTAATTCCTCAATCCTATAATCCCTCTTCTCACGGGGAAAGTACCTTTCTAAGAATGCTTCCTTAAACTCTTCCCACTCTAAGGGACCCGATTCAACTTGTCTACTATCCTTCCATTGAGTAATCCATACTTGATAAACATCTTTCAATTGATACGAAGCTAACTCCACTTTCTCCTTAGAATTCACCCCCATAGCATTCACTATTCTATACACCTCATCCAAGAAATCTTGGGTATCTTCTCCCACCTTAGGACCAAACAAGATAGGAGGATTCATCCTCATGAAGGCCCTTAATCTTGAGGTTATGATACTCTCCATAGTATTCATCCTAGGACCAATGTCTCTATTCACTTGAGTTGTCATAGCTCGGGCTAGAGTAAGGAGAGACTCTAGAATATCCCCATTAGCCATAACAAGGGGAACCAGCGAAACCTCATTACCTCCACCCACAATAGGGACTTCGTCACCTTGGGGACAAACTTTAGCGCCTTGTTGAACTTGTTCAACTTTCTCAACTTGCTCTACTCAGGGAGGAACTCCCCCAATCACCACATCCTCATTTACACTTCTAGCCAGTGTCCTTCTTGTATTCATATCCTATAAGCATAAGAGAAAACATTAAGAAAGAACACTTGTAAATTTTAACTCATTGGCACGATATAAGAGTAGACAAGACTGAAAACTCTATCATCATATAGCCTCTCACTCATGGATGTGTCGCAATTAACATCAATGAACAAGAATATACTAGATGTGAATTTTTGATACATTTTGATTCCTAATTACTACTTCATCACCTTATTCTCTAATAATAAGTTTGTTACGACCCGAGAGTACCCCCTAAAGTTAGGGTATTCTCGAATTGCAACACGGGGTACTTGACCTCTATGAGATCTTGTACAAGCCCTTTGAAATTGTTTATTGCATAATGTATGAAAATTTGTGTGGAATTAAAACTTTTCACACGAGATAATTATACTTCAAAATATCTCTTTTATTGAATAACATAATGAAAGTCTAAGTCTCAAAGTCGTCATCTTAGATGTATATTATAATGGGACACGACCCATACTTCATCATATAGGAAATAACAAAGTCTATTAAAATACTTTCAATAAGGAAAACTAAACATCATGATGTTCTCGAATCTAGTTAGGACATACCAACTCTTGCTTGAATGAATACTAATCCAAGCATCCACTATGAGACTCCTCTCAAATTACCCCTGCACCTTTTAGATATACAAAAAGTATGGAATTAATAAAAATACTTGTACGAAGTATGGCATGATTCATAAAATCATTATAAATGGATTTTTTGTATGAAACATGATGTTTTTTAGAAAACCCTTTAAGACAAGTATAATAGTCATTTACAAGTCATCATATATGTAAGACCCCAAAAAAGAATTAGGTGAATTAGAGCCTAAACTATTGGTATTTGTGATCTAGGTTCCTAAATAGTTCAAATATATGGTATTGAGGCAGTGTCTAGGAGTTTAGGTGCATTGGAAATCAAATGTCAAGGGACGACGAAGACGTTCAATGACTAAGTCACCTATGTGCCTCATATGTGGTTCTGTGTGTGTATGTGTGTTTAATGAGGTTTTAAGGTCCTTAAATTATTTATTATAGCATACATAGGCAGTGTGCTGAGATTTGTGGAGTTTGGAGATCAAACGTCTAAGAACATCTATGACGTTAGAAAGTGTTGCCTCGAAATGACCTTATGTGTCTAAGCATGTTTCGTAGAGTTTTACACGTTCGTTCTAGATGAAAATTCATGTAAGAGGTTCTAAAATTGTATAAGGTCATGTTTGGTTTGGAGATGTCTGGGTAAACATCCCCAAGGACCAACCAAGGGTCCTTGAGGAAGGACCAAAAACTTGGAGTGAAGACTGTGCCAGACAGCCCCAAACGACGGAGGCATCAACGTCTAGTGGAACTATCGATGCCCCATCGATGGGTGCCATTTGTAGGGACATAGACTGGGAGAGGACAGGATCAAAGCGTTTGTGGATAAACGGTCCGTCTACTGCCCAATCATCGATCGTCTGTTTTCCTGCACAGCCTCACTGTTAAGTGATGGGTGACGTTTTAAATTCATCCCACTTCAAAATAAGGGTATTGGAGGTTAATTAGGGGTCTTTTGGGTAATTTAAACATGTATATTAGGGTTTAACACTCAGAATATTTCATTCTTCCAAATCAAAACCCCTAAAACCCTTTGAAATTCCTTAAAACTTCATTGAAGTCCAAAGTCAAGGAAGAGCATGGTGTGATAAATTGAGTGTAAAATCTTCATCAAAGTGAAGAATTAGATTAATCAAGGTATGGATATGATCCTTGAAATTCGTTTCATCAATGAGTGTTACTCTCAAGATGTTTTATAAAAGTGTTCAAAGTTGAATTGTCCAATTTAAGGATTCTACCATGGGTTCTTGCATCAATTGATTTTAAACGTTTATTATGGATTAAATTGATATTGTGTTGATGATTTTAACCTAATTTCCTATGAACCCATCAATTTGAATGAACTTTACTTTTTTGACTAAGTTAAGGATTACTTGATATTGATCTAATGTGGATGAATTCTTATGTAATTTTATGTCGGCTATTCATTGACATAATAATTGTAGTAAATTAATATCTAGGTTGTATAAGATTGATGAATTTACATTTATTTGACCTATTTCATTAATTATTGTAGTTTTTATGTTGAATTGATGTTCATGGTCATTGGTTAGGGTCTTATGCTATTGAATTGGGCGATTTAACATTGAATTAAGGTGTTTATGATTGAGTGGGGTTAGGCTCCCCTATTTCCTTTATTTTTTGTTGTTTATACTTCAATTATATTATGATTGGTGTGGTCACTTATAGTGGCGGCGTTATGTGTTTTACTTGCGATTGATGTGGCCTTATCGATGGTACTTTATGCAATATGATGATCATGGTCTTGCCAGCACTACTTGAAGTAATACGATGAATTATTTGTAGTTGATTGTGTGAAGTATGACCATATATACCTACATTCTAGTAGTGAGAAAGTTTGATGTATATTATTAGCTCATGTTAGACTATCACTATGTACTTGTATGTATAGTCTTAAAGTTGATATATGGTTGTACCTACATGACTTTATGGATCTATAAGGGTTATATTGAAGATAATATTAAAGTGTATAGAATGACATTAAAGATAACAATAGTTATTCCTAAGTAACTTAAAGAATGATATGCTATATGTGATAAAGTAAAGAATATTGTGTCTTGTTTGGTAGAGTTGTGTCCTTACTTGATATATGTATGAATGGTATGGTAATATGAGATGTATTGACTAGGTAGGCATAGTGCACCCTTGTCATGTATAAATAAAATATATGTAAGACCTTAGAGGATGTTAAGAAGATCATGTACGTGGTAAAGGTTATGTTATGAATGTTGAACTCGAGAGCCATAATTGTATCCTTCATGTAAAGGAATGGTGGTTTTAAGGTTAATTGGCTGAAACAGAATCATATTGATCCTTAGAAAAGTCAAAATGACCAATCTTAGTCGCCATTGAAAGGTATCCCTAGTGGACTTCTATGGTAAGGTGAATGTGATTGGGTTATTAACTAGATAAGGAACCTTTTCATGTGATACTTTAGTGTCAATTACTCTATGAGAACCAAGGCTAGCACCGAGTTATTATGTTAAGGGAAGTGGCTATACTTGAGAATGAGACTAGAGTACAAATGTACCTCTAATTGAGAATGAGACTAGAGTGCATAAAAGCCCTTCATATTCCTTAACCGTGTTCCTACAATGGATGTGTCCTAGTTCTAACCTTGGCAAGTAGAACACCCTGATCGAACTAGGTTAGAACGCCAGATTCCATGTCTACCTATCATGGTCTATATAGGTTATTGACTATTCTCATCATGTGGGATACTTACTATTACTAGAGAAGTTCTGTGAAGTTTAGGTAGTGGTATGGGTCGATATCTAGACATTGCACAATAGGCTTTGAAGGTGTTAGTTATAGTCCCTAGGTCTTGTCCAAGACCATTTCTTGAATGTCCTTTATATGTTGAATTTCTTCTAAATGAATTAATGAACTTAATGACTTAAGTTAAGTAAGAAAGTATGTTAATGGAATAAGTACTTATCTAGAGTATTTAAGGGTTATCTATTTAAGGTGTGGAGGGGGTATAACAATGGTCACTTCGTATCTTACCCTAGATGAGTCTTAAGAATGACTCTAGTTTGGGAAGATGTTGATTATGTGGACATGTTCAAAAATAAGGAAGTCTACAGGATTATTTAGGTAATATTGAAGAGGCCAATCATGGACGTTATCTTCCTAATCTACTCAGTAAGTCTTTTGATAGCGTGTTATGAGGACATGTCATATTGTCTATGTGTTAATGTGTTTGATGTATTGAGGTGTCTATGTGACTTATTATAAGTTCTTGAGGGTCATTAGGGTACGCTTACGGAGGTTGTATGGGCGGTCTCTCTTTCTATTGGTTAAGTGGATCTTAGGATAGCTTTTAGTGAGAAGACTACACGTTGAGAAGTGTTAAGAAGGAAGGAGAAGCACTTACTCTAACAATGAATTACTTCACTGTATAGTGAGAGTAACTTACTATAAAGTGAGCTTTAAAATGTGAATAATTGTCTAAATGTGATCATATGTGTTTCTAAGTTGTTAAATTTGTTCTTATGATTATAAAATGATTTTTAAATGAAAAGATGCATAGTTCAACTAAATGTTCATTTCCATGATTTTCATGCATTATGCCATACTTAGTACATGTGGTTGTACTAACTCTATGCTTTTATCTATCTCTATAGTTGTTAGTAGGAGAGGAGTAGTTGGGAAGGAAGACTTGGACCGTAGCATCGCTCAAGATATGTTGAAGTATTTCCTCATTTAATTTAAGGGCATATATGTCTTTTATGTTTCTTATTAAGGTATTGTAACAGACTAAGTATTTCTATATTCGTATTCTTTATGGTCCGTGTTCCAAGTATTCTTTTGTCTTAAGATGAGTATATTGAGAGTTAGTATTTCCTATTACTATATATAAAAGAGTTTTTAAAGACTATGTTATGTTTTGTGAAAATTTTTAATTCTGCACTAGTTTTCACTATGTTTAATCGATGAATGATATGTAAGGTCTTGTACAAGACCTTCGAGAGGTCAAGTACGCCTATTGCAATTCGATATTGCCCCTAACTTCTAGGGTGTTGTATCAGAATATGACAAGCTTGGTATCAGAAGAATAGGTTGTGAAAATAGTATTAGGAATCAAGAAGTCTCATCAAATCACGTCTAATAGAGTCTTGACCATCGGTGTGAGTCGCGACACATCTATGGGCAAGAGGCTATAGGATGATAGAGTTTTCCTTACTCCTATGTCGTGCGGTACAGTAAATGTTATGAGTATCCTTCTTAATGCATTTCCTTGTGTTTCTAGGAGATGAATACTAGAAGGATGACCGCTAGAAGGTTGGAAGAGGAGAGGATGAATGAGGAGATTCCTCCTCAAGTTGAGCAAGTTCCTCAAGATTGGCAAGGTGTCCAAGGTGCTCAAGTTCCTCCACAAGGTGATGATATCCCTAATGTGGAAGGAGGTAATGAGGTGCCGGTGATTCATCCGGATTTAACTAATCAAGATATTAGATAGGCTTTGCTTGCTTTAGCCCGAGCCGTGACTACTCTAGTGATTTGATTATGATGCCTAGGGAAAAATTGGTGGAGAGCACTATGACGTCTAGTTTAAGAGATTTTGTAAGGATGAATCCTCCTATCTTTCTTGGCTCTAAGGTGGGAAAGTATCCCCAAGAGTTTATAGATGAGGTGTATAGTGCATGTTATGGGAGTGACTTTTAGAGAGAAAGCGGAGTTGTCTTTGTATCAATTGAAAGATGTGGCGCAAGTGTGGTACACACAATGTAAAGGCATAGGCCGGAGGATTCAGGACTTATTGAGTGGGAAGAATTTAAGGAAGTTTTTCTTGGTAAGTACTTTCCCCGTGAGATGAGGGAAGTTAAGGTAGAGGAGTTTATCAATCTCAAGCAAGAAAATATGAGTATTGAGGAATACTCTTGAAGTTATCTAAGTTGTCCAAATATTCCCCTTATCTTGTGTCTAATTGATGAGATGAAATGAGTCATTTTGTGATGGTTGTAGCCGACTTAGTAAGGGAGGAATGTCGTATGGCGATGTTACATGATGATATGACCGTACCTATACTCATGGTGTATGCACAATCAATTGAAGAGTCTAAACTTAAGAGGATGTATAGAAACTTAAAAGGGGTGGATATATTGACCATGAGCAAACTAGGGTAAAGAAGAGGGCTAAAAGTCAAAAAGAAACTAGGAGTG
Source organism: Solanum arcanum (assembly GCA_027789145.1). NCBI lineage: Eukaryota > Viridiplantae > Streptophyta > Magnoliopsida > Solanales > Solanaceae > Solanum > Solanum arcanum. The sequence continues at coordinate 29,896,797 of CM050939.1, read as the reverse complement.
CTAAGGTGAAATTTGATAAAGGAGGTGGTTCTCATAATGAAATCCTACATGTGTCACTTGTGGAAAGAGGCACCATGGGAGGTATCTAGCTGATACTAGTGGTTGTTTTGGTTGTGGGAAGGATGATGATAAAGTGAGAGATTGTCCTATCATTGCGGCTAGAGGAAGAAAGATTAAGCAAGTTGCTGTAAATGTTCCAAAGGATGATATTCAAGAAACAAGGTGTTCTATGTACTCCGTACTAGAGGAGAGAAGACGGATGGTGATAATGATGATGAGGGTAAGTCCTTGCATTTTTTTTATATGAGTTCCTTCTAAGTGGGGATTATGGTTAGTAGATGGGATAGAATAGTCATAGAAGTTGTTGCATGTGCATGGTGTTTAGGAGTTTTGTTGAAATTGAATTTCATTGAATTCTTGCATTGTGTGTTTTATGAATCCATAATTATGGTAAGATGTGTTTATATGGTGTTACTTTGAATATTAGCATGTTTATATCATGAATTGACTAAAAGATGGATTTTTGAAAAAAAAATGTTGAATTCACTGTAAGGGTGCTGGCAGCTCATTATTAAATTTTTAGATATTAACTAAATTATTCGTTGGTCTGAAATTGTTGTAATGTGATTATAACTGATTTATATAAGCGTGATATTCAATATAAAATGAGTTTTTGCTATTTGGAATGAAGCATGTGAGTTTTGTAGCATAATGCGTTGTAGAATTGTTTTATAGTTTCTTGTTGTGCTGTGAATCTCTTAACTATGTTGAAATTAATGTTTTCTTCGTGATTATGTGTTATATGGTATGGTTATTACCTTTTAGTTAATTCTCTATTATTCGAAGTGTTCGGAGATTGGCAAGTGTCATTCGAGGAATAATGTTGTCCAGGTGGGGGAGATTATAAGACCCCAAAAGTGACTTAGGTGAAGTAGATCCTAAAATGTTGACCTTGATCGTCTAAGTTCCTAAATAGGTTTAATATATGGTATTGAGGCAGTGTATAGGAGTTTAGGTTCATTGCAAGTCCAACGTCAAGGGACGACCAAGACATTCGACAACTAAGTCACCTATGTGCCTCATATGTTGTTATATGTGTTTATCTGTTATTCATAAGGTTTTAAGGTCCTTAAATGAGTTATTATAGAACATATAGGCAGTGTATAGATTTTATTGGAGTTTAGAGATGAAATGTCCATGACGTTAGAAAGTGTTGCCTTGAAATGACCTTGTGTGTCTAAGCATGTTTCGTTGAGTTTTACGTGTTTGTTATAAATGAAACTCATATGAGAGGTGATAAAATAGTGTAAGGTCATGTTTGAGTTTGAAACGTTCGAGCAAACATCCCCAAGGACAAACAAAGGGTCCTTGAGGAAGGACAAAAAACTTGGAGTCAAAACTGTCCGTGACAGCACCAAACGACGGAGACATCAACGGCTCATGGGCCTATCGACACCCCATCGATGGGTTACGCTTGTAGGGATTTAGAATGGAAAGTTATGAGAACCATTTCAGGCCTCTGAACCAAAGGACAGGAGGACAGGACGGTCCGTTTGTGGACAAACAGTCCGTCGACTGCCCAACCGTTTATGGTTTATTTTCCTGTGCAACCTCACTGTTAAGTGAGGGGTGATGTTGTAATTTCACCCCACTTACAAATAAGGGTATTGGCGGATTATTAGGATTATTTTGGGTATTTTAAACATGTATATAAGTGTTTAACACTTTGAAGATTTCATTCTTCCAAATCAAACCCCAAAAATCCCTTACAAATTCCTTAAGACTCCATTGAACTCCAAAGTGAAGGAAGAGATTGTTGTGACGAATTGAGTGGAGATTATTCATCAAAGTGAAGAATTATCTTCATCAAGGTATGGATTTTGATCCTTGAAATTTGTTTCATCAAGGAGCCCAACTCTCAAGATGTTTTCTAAAGTTTAAAAAGTTGAGTTGTACAATTTCATGATTCTACCATTGGTTCTTGCTTCAATTGTTTTAAAACGTTTATTATGGATTAAATTGATATTTTATTGATGATTTTAACATGAATTTGAATGAACCCTAGTTTTTGACTAAGTTGTGGGTTACTTGATATTGATCAAACGTGGATGAATTCTTATGTAATTTTATGTGGGATATTCATTGATGTAATAATTGTAGTAAATTGATATATAGGTTGTATTAGATTTATGAATTTATTGATTTGACCTAGTTCATTGATTATTGTAGTTTTTATGTATAATTGATGTTCATGGGCATTGGCAAGGATCTTATACTATTGAATTGGGCGACTTAGCATTCAATTGAGGTGTTGATGATGGAGTGGGGGTAGGATACTCTATTTACTTTATTTTTTTATTGTTTATAATTTAATTATATTATGATTGGTATAGTCCACTTATGGTGGCAGTGTTATGTGTTTTGCTTTCAATGATGTGGTCTTGTCGGTGTTACTTTATGCTATATGATGATCATGGCCTTGTCAGCACTACTTGAACTAATATGATGAATTGTCTAGTTTATTATGTGAAGTATGACCATATCTACATGCATGCTAGTAATATGAATGTTGTATGTATATTATTAGCTCATGTTAGACTATGACTGTGTGCTTGTATGTGTAGTCTTAGAGTTGATACATGGTTGCTGCTGCTTAACAATATGAGTTTATAAGGGTTATATTGATGATGATATAAAATAGTATAGGATGACATTAAAGATAATAATGGTTATTCCTAAGTAACTTAAAGAATGATATGCTATATGTGATAAAGAAACGAATTTTGTGTCTTGTTTGGTAGACTTGTGTCCCTCACTTGATATATGTATGAATGGTATAGTAATATGAGATATCTTGACTAGGTAGGCTTAGTGCACCCTTTTCATGTATGAATAAAAGATGTGTAAGACCTTAGAGGATGTCAAAAAGGTCATGTACGTGGTAAAGGTTATGTTATGAATTTTGAAGTCGATAGCCGTAATGGTATCCTTCATGTAAAGGAATAGTGGACTTAAGTTTAATTGGCTGAAATGACATCATATAATCCTTAGGAAAGTCAAAATGAGCTATCTTAGCCATTATTAAAAGGTTGGTCTAGTGGAACTCGTTAGTAGAGTGAATCTGATTGGGTTATGAACTAGATAAGGAACCTTTTCATGGGAACCCTTAATGTCAATTACTCTATGAGAACCAAGGCTTGCACCGAGTAAATATGTTAACAGAAGTGGATCTACTTTAGAATGAGACTAGAATACAAATGTACCTCTAATTGAGAATGAGACTAGAGTGCATAAAAGCCCTTCATATTCCATAACCATGTGCCTACATGGGATGTGTCCTAGTTCTACCCTTGGAAAGTAGAACACCCTCATCAGAGCAGGTTAGAACTTCGGATTCCATGTCTATATATCATGCTCTATGTCAGTTATTGCCTATTCTCATCATGTGGGATACTTACTATTACAAGACATGTTCTATAAAGTTTAGGTAGTGGTATGGGACGTTGTCTAGACATTACAGAATAGGCTTTGAATGTGTTAGTTAGAGTCCCTAGGTCTTGTCCAAGACCATTACTTGAATGTACTTTTTGTTTTGAATGTCTCCTATGTCAATTAATGAGCGTAATGATTTAAGTTAAGTAAGAAGTATGTTAATGGAATAAGTACTTAACTAGAGTAGTTAAGGGTTTTCTAGTTAAGGTTTGAAGGGGGCATAGGAATGGTCACTTCGTATCTTACCAAGATGAGTCTTAAGAATGACTCTACTTAGAGAAATGTTTATTAGGTTGACATGTTCTAAACTTAGGAAGTTTTAAGGATTATTTCGATAATCTTGAAGAGGTCAATCATGGAGGTTATCTTTTTGATCAACTTAACTAAGTCTTTGGATAGCCTTTGATAAGGAAATGTCATATTGTCTATTTGTTGATGTGTTTGACGTCTTGAGGTGTGTATGTGACTTAATATAAGTGTTCTTTAGGGTCATTTAGGTACGCTTAGGGGGGTTGTATGGAAGGTCTCTCTTTGTGTTGCTTAAGTAAATCTTATGATAGCTTTTAGTGAGAAGACAACATGTTAAGAAGTGTTAAGAAGGAAGGAGAAGCACTTCACCGTAACAGTGAATTACTTCACTGTACAATGAAAGTAATTTACTGTAAAGTGAGCTCGAAAATGTGAATAATTGACTAAATGTTATCTTATGTGTTTAAAGTAGTTAAATGTTTTTCTTGTGATTATAATATGATTTTTAAATTAAAAGATGCATATTTCAACTAAATGTCTGTTTCTATGATTTTCATGCATTATGCCATACTTTGTACATGTAGTTGTACTAACTCTATGCTTTTATCTATCTATATAGGTGTTGGTAGGTGAGGAGCAGTTAGGGAAAGGAAGACTTGGACCGTAGCAACATTCAAGAGAAGTTGAAGTATGTCCTCATTTGATTCGAGGGCATATATGTCTTTTATTATTCTTATTGAAGTATTGTAATAGACTAAGTATTTCTATATTCTTATTTTGTATGGGTCATTTTCCAAGTATTCTTGTTTCTTAAGATGATGAGATTGAGACTTCGTATTTCCTAATATTATATTTGAAAGAGTTTTTACAGACTATGTAATGTTTTGTGAATTGTTTTAATTCCGCACTACTTTTCACTATTTTTATGCAATGAATGATATGTAAGGGCTTGTACAAACCTCCGAGAGGTCCAGTACACCGGTTGCAATCCGAGATTTCCCTAACTTCTAGTGTGGTTTCGGGATATGGCAATATATGCATATTACTCAGATTACACAATATAGCATCAACATCAGTTGAATACATATAAACGTATTCCCCTCCTACCAAAGGTAATACTAAGACTTACTTAAGTAAGACAAGAAGAGAACACCCATACAACCTAATCAAGTGTACCTAAAAAATCGTTAAGACTAAGTAAGATAAGATTGTACCATTTTCCTTTCATCTACTCCCCACCTAAGGTTACTCTAAGATTCAGCTAAGTAGGACAATAAGAGATTACCCATACACCCTCTTAAAGCTTACCTAAGCAACCCTCAAATCTACCCTAGATAGAAGACATTCTAGTCAACATATATTAGCTAATGTCAAAATCATTCATTAAGTAAATTAGAAGACATTTCATTCATTAAGGACTTCACATAATGGTCTTAGAAAGACCTAGGAAACCTACACTCTAGCACCATCAAAGCCTAATCGTGCCATGTCTAGATAGCGTTCCATTCGACTACCTAAAGGTAATAGAGCTTATTAAATACTACAATGTATCCCACATGATGAAAATATGAAATAACCGGCATAGAGCATACTAGCTAGGCATGGAATCCGGAGTCTACCCTACTCGAATGGGGGGTGTTCTACTTGCCAAAGATAGAACAAGGACACATCCCATATAGCCACATGGTGAAGGAATATTAGGGTCTTATGAACTCTAGTCTCCTTCACAAGTAGAGATACGTTGCACACTGGTCTCCTTTTCAAGTATAGCTACATCTCATAACATATTCATTCGGTTCTAGCATTTGTTCTCATAGAGTAAGTTCGATAAAAAAGGGCATATGAAAAGGTACAATCTCTTAGTCATTACCTAGTCATAATACACCTACTAAAGATTGGTCCACTAGGGCTGCCACTAAACAGTATATAAGGATAACTAATTCTTAACCTTCTTTCTATCTAGAAGATTCCACATATTAGTAATGCTTATAAGGGAACCATATTATGTCTACCGATCCTATACTTTCATTCAACATCCATCTTCATATCACATATTCAATAGTGTGTATGCTTGTCTTCAAGAATCAATCAACGAAAGAAGCAATCAACAAATCAAGTTGAGGTATCAAAATCCTGCCTTCTTTCGTTTCTACCCTCATCTATGAGATGAGAAATCCCTCATAGCTAGATTCATCAGTAATACAACTCGAGATAGCACCCTAGTCTATCATGATCACACATATAGTCAATTATGAGAATTCAATCTCACACATACACGTATAACATATAGTCCTTCACATTGTTCATAATCAAGTCTTAACATGATAATATCACCATTAATAAAATAATACCGAAAATTCCACGTTAAATACAATTCATATAGTAATGTCGTCGAGGCCATATCCTCTATTGTATCAAACATAAGCACCTCCACCATAAGTGGACTATACCAATCACAACATAACTCAAGACCAATATTACATAAAACAAAGAGAATTAGGGTAGTGTACCACCAATCTATTCTCTTAACTTCAATCCATAGCTTAATCATCCAATACAATACTCAAAGTTCCTTACCCGTGGCTATAATAATCAATTCAATACAAAAATCATAATACTCAATAAATCTAAATTAATTAAATATAGATTTATCAATCTAAGACAATCTATGCATCAATCCCAAAAAATACTTAGGTGAACTAGAGACTAATGTGTTGTTCATGATAGTCTAAGGTCCTAGAGTGGTCTATAATATGGTATTGATGCCGTGTCTAAGTGTTAGGTGCATTGGAAGTCAAACGTAAAGGGACGACTAAGACATTCTATGACTAAGTCACCTATGTGTGTCATATGTGGTTTTATGTTTGTTCATGATTTTATAAGGTCTTAAATGAGTTATTATAGTGTACATAGGCAGTGTACTCATTGCCATTTTAATCCACCTATTTATGCGATACAACATACTTGCTCAATGTGACTTATGTTGTGTAGTTCATTTTCTTATATGTTTCCATGCCATATAGTCTACATGTCTTAGCTTATGTACTCATGCATTATGTAATCATCTAGTCCATTCCTACATTCCCTAGAGTTCATTCCCTCACATTCTACCTTATAGCTCATATGCACGCGTACACCATGTATTTCTATATCTTAATGCATGTATACCTTGTACACTCCCTTTTGGGCTAGTCTGCTATGTGTCATGTCCATTGTGACTTATTTATCCATATACTATGCCCTTTTGTGCTTACTGTTTTGATTTCTGAAAAAAAAATTGGGAAAACATGTCCCTGTATCATTATATAGTGAAGATTTTGACCAGAAAGGTTAGGCATAAATATGTTTATTTAATCAACCATATATATATATATATATATATATATATATATATATATATATATATATATATATATATATGTATATAACTTAGCATAATTCCCTATTCGATGGTGTGGCATAAAACTTTAGAGTTTATATTAAGATCTAGGTGATCTTATAAGATGAGCCAGAAAAAAGCGTCATGAGATAAAAGAGAAGGGAAATTACTGCCCCAATAGGTTAGGCCTATGATTTTATGTGTCTGTTCCATATAAAAAAATTGGGAGGTAGTATAATTACTCTGGATTGTTAAGGCCTGGAAACTAATATCAAAATGTGTAACCTCCATTGAAGTATTGGGGAAGGAATAGAATATGACATAATATACTTGGGAATAGAAGATGTTAGAGATCCTATGTAACCCTCCTCATTCAAAACATCAACATAAGGATCTGAGATCATGTGGTCTTTTTATATTATCATAAGTCCTACTAGCATTTGTTCATTTAATATGTCATTTGCATGTATTGAGTTTAGTAGGTGTATTAAATTACTTATTTGTATGAGTTCTATTTGTGTATAATTAGTGAATTATATGATTAGGAAAGTGGTTTAATTTGTCATTTTATTATTTTATGAACCATATCTATTAAGACTTCATGCTAGACTTGTCTATACGTGTTTTAGATTAGTCTATGGATTTGGCATAGTCCTATTTATGAGGGAACACTCGCAAATATACAAATAAAATTCCTAGATTAACCAATCTATAAGCATCACTCATCATTCAAGGACGAATGATCATAAGGAGGGGAGGATGTAACACCCCATATTCTACATGAGGTAGTTCTATGTATATGTCGCTTAAACATTTCCTTGTGGTATAGTTATAGAATATGTTAGCTAATATGTTTGAAGTTGTTATACCCCATGCCTTCCAACACATATACGAATAACTAAACTCAAAAACAATTCAAACTCGGGATAGTAAAAGGTGGTATTCAATATAAAAGTCAAAGTGGTCAAGTGTGTATTTAGTGCTACGATCTTGTAAAGATTTTGAGATGGGAAAATGGTGTAAAATAATAGAGGTGCTATGAATGTAATGATGTAAGCTAGAGGCTAGTCTTATCCTCAAAGAGGATGACGACGCCGGTTACGTCAAGAGGGTACTTCCCGGATGTGACAAACTTGGTATCAGAGCATGAGGTTGAATATATTTATAATCGATGTCTCCCTCAACCACGGTTATGTATATTCTAACTCATAATTGTGAAGCGCGCCACACTTATGAATAGGAAACTATATGATGCTTAAGAAACTTTCACTTTCTTGGAAATGAATACTCGAAGGAACGCCAATGCGGGAGTTCCTCTGTATTCCTTTATCATCTAATTCTTTCATTGTAATTATAGGAAATGAATACTCGAAGGAATGCGACAGGAAGACTTGTTAGAGAGATTTCCAATGCGGGAGTTCCTCTCTGTGATGATCAAGTCCCTCCTCTTGACGAAGTTGCTAATGATGACCAAACTCCGGTAAATCCTCCACCTTTGACGGATGGTGACATAAGGGCTTCCTTGCTCCAAATGGCCATCACTATTTAAACCCAAGCCATTACGGCACAATCTAATCGGGATGTGGTACCCCTAGCTACCCTACATGTTGTCACCATGGCCTCCCGTTTGAGGAATTTCACTAGGATGAATCCTCCTACTTTCTATGGCTCTTAAGTTGAGGAAGACCCCCAATAGTTCATTGATTAAGTCTACAAGATTCTATATGCTATGGGGTTGACAACAAGTGAGAAAGCCAAGTTAGCCACGTATCAACTCAAAGATGTGGCCCAAACTTGATACGTTCAATGGAGAGACAATAGGACTTTAAGGAGTAGAGCGGTGACTTGGGAGATCTTCAAGAAGGCTTTTCTTGATAAGTTCTTTCCTAGGAAGAAGACGGAAGCCAAGGTAGTGGAATTAATCAACCTTTGTCAAAGAGGTATAGGCGTACTTTAATACTCTTTGAAATTCACTAAATTGTCAAAGTATGCTCCTTTTTTGGTTTCCGATCCTAGGGATGAAATGAGCCTCTTTGTGATGGGGGTGTCGGATGACTTGAAGGAAGAATGTCATTCGGCTATGATACATGACAATATGAACATTTATCATCGCATTGTCCATGCTAAACAAGTGGAAGAAGGGCTAAGAGAAAGAGTAGGGATGCCCAAAGGGTAAGGTCTTTTGATGGTGGTTCTTCAAGGGGTAGGCTTGACATCCAAGACATGCCTAGGTTCAAGAAGAGGTTCTCCAATCAAGTCCGTTCTAACTTCCCTAAATCTCGTGATAATAAGGTGTCTAAACCTAGGTCCCAAAGGGTTAATAGTGGAAACTCATCGAATGAGAAGCCTACTTGTGCAAAGTGCGGAAAGGGTCATTTTGGTGAAATCTTAGTTTGAACGGGAAATTGTTTTAGTTGTGGTAAAACTGGACACGAAGTTCGTGATTGCCCAAATTTGAAGGGGTAATACAAGGCTAGTGGTCAATCTCAAGCAAGTGGTTCTAATGTTGATGCTCCAAAGAAGAACTGCTTTCATGCTCTTTGCTCTAGAGGTGAGCAAGAGACTTGTCCTGATGTGGTGATCAGTATGTTGAAAGTAGTATCTATAGATGTATATGCTTTACTTAATCCCAGTGCTACCTTGTCATTTGTTTCTCCTCTAGTAGCTAAAAAGTTTAAAATATTGCCTTTCATGGTGTCTTCCCCGGTTGGTGAGCCGGTGGTTGCAAAGAGGGTGTATAGAAATTGTCCTATAATGTTTCCCTGTTGAGTTATTTATGTTGAACTAGTAGAAATTTATACGTATGATTTTGATGTCATTTTGGGTATGGATTGGTTGCATGCTTTCTTTGCCTCCACTGATTGTAGAACGAGGGTTGTGAAGTTTAACTTTCCAAATGAGCATGTATTAGAGTGAAAGGGGGAAATTCTATTCCTAGAGATCGTATCATCTCTGGTTTAAAAGCATGCAAAATAATCTCTAAAGGGTGTTTATACCATATAGTAAGAGTCAGAGATTTAGACTCAAAAATTCCTCCCATTGAGTCGTTCCTCGTAGAGAGGGATTTCTTGGAGATCTTTCCTAATGATCTTCCCGGTATTCCTCCTCAATGGGAAATTAATTTTGGTATCGATTTTCTATCGGATGGCTCTGGACGAATTGAATGAGTTGAAGGCTCAACTCAAAGATTTACTAGACAAAGGCTTCATTAGACCTAGTATTTCTCCATGGGGTGCTCTGGTATTGTTTGTGAAGAATAAGGATGGGTCCCTTAGAATGTGTATCGATTATCGTCAACTCAACAAAGTCACAATAAAGAACAAGTATCCGCTCCCTCGGATTGACGACTTCTTTGATCAACTCCAAGGGGCAAGCTACTTTTATAAGATTGAATTGAGATCGGGATATTACCAACTTAGGGTGAGAGGTGAGGATATTCCCAAGACGGCATTTTGAATAAGATATGGTCAGTATGAGTTCTTAGTAATGGCATTTGGTATCACTAATGCTCTAGCGCTAATGGACCTAATGAATAGGGTGTTTCGAAGTTACCTAGATTCATTTGTCATTGTCTCCATTGACGACGTCTAGGTATATTTGAAGAAAAAGGGTGAACACGTGAATCATTTGAGAGTGGTGTTGCAAGTACTTAAAGAACACCAATTGTTTGCTAAGTATAGCAAATGTGAGTTTTTGTTGAGTTCGGTAGCATTTCTTAGATATCATCTCTAGTGAAGGTGTAGAGGTTGATCGAAGGAAGACCGAAGCGGTAAAAATTAGCCTACGCCTTTGGCTCCACGGATATTAGGAGTTTATTTGGTCTACACGGTTATTATAGAAGGTTTGTCGACAGATTTGTGTCTCTTACTTCTCCCTTGACAACCTTGACCAAAAATAATATGAAATTTGAGTGGTCAGAGGCATGCGTAAAGAGATTACAAATGTTGAAGGATAGACTTACTACCGCTGTAGTATTGACCCTATCGAAGGGTACTAAGAGCTTTGTGGGTTATTGTGATGCATCCCAAGTCGGTTTGGGGTGTGTTCTTATGAAACATGGAAAAGTTATAGTCTATGCTTCTAGGCAACTCAAAGTTCATGAGAAGAATTATCCGACTCATGACCTTGAGTTAGATATTGTGGTATTTGCCTTGAAAATATGGAGGCATTATCTCTATGGGGTTCATGTTGATGTGTATACGGACCATAAAAGTCTTCAATATGTATTCACTCAAAAGGATTTGAATCTCCGGCAACAGAGATGGTTAGAATTGTTGAAAGACTACGACATGAGTGTTCTTTGTCACCCCGGCAAGGCTAATGTGGTAGTGGATGTTCTAAGTCGGTTGTCCATGGGAAGTGTGTCCCATGTGGAAGAATCCAAGCGAAACCTAGTGAAAGATGTTCATCGGTTGGATCGTTTAGGGATTCAAATTGAAAGTTCTCCAAATGGTGTTGTTGTGGTACATCATAACTCCGAGTCGTCTTAGGTGTTTGAGGTGAAGTCTAAGCAACACCTTGATCTATTGTTGATGGAGTTGAAATATTCGGTTCCTGGTAAGATGAATGAGTCATTCTCCCAAGCGGGGATTGTGTTCTTATGTACCAAGGAAAATTGTGTGTGCCGAATGTGGATGATTTGAGGAGTAAGATCCTTGAGGAAGTTCATGGAGCCTATTACTCTATTCATCCAGGTTCTACAAAGATGTACCATGAACTTAGGGAAGTGTTTTGGTGGGATGGCCTAAAAAGGTATATTGCGGAATTTGTTACAAAGTGTCCCAATCGTCAACAAGTGAAGGCCTAGCATCAAAAGCCGAGTGGTTTGTCACATCCGCGGAGCATCTCCTAGAAGTAACATGGCGTACTTGACCTCTAGGAGGTCTTGTACAAGCCCATAGTTATCATTCATCGCATTAACATAATAAATTTAGCAGAAAATTTAAAACTTTTCATAGCACATCATATGCTAGAAACTTAACTTCATATAAATATAAAATATCACATTACATACTGAGACTTTAAGTCTCTTTTCCATATTAGACTCAACAACATTAGAGTACATTAGGGACACAACCCTTAAAACATAAGATATAACTATACAACATTTAATAAACTTTACAGTAAGACATGAGTAGGGAATCCATGGATCTTAAGGACCCCTTTCCTTGAGCTTGGCAATCACATATCAAGATCCTCAATCATAGACATCCTTTAAGCATCCATAACCTACACTTTGTGTAAAAAAGTAGAGAAGAATGGGATTAGTACAAGAGTGCACTAGGTATGGCAACCATACAAAAACATGCATTTAAAAGGGACATTTTCTTGAAATCATACTTAATTCATTTTTGAGTAAATCTTCATAAAACCGTTAGACAATAGCATTTATATCATTCACATACTTAATATAAACATATTCAAAGGCCAAACATTACATAAGATCACATATAGAATTTATGACATTTTCAAGTCACATTATAGTGAGCTAATTTCCCGATTCCCAATAAGAGGTGTAGGTCTCCTATTGGGTGGTTTGATGTTTGTGATTCTTCACTTCTTGGTCCCAATTTGATTTATAAGACTTTGGAGAAAGTTCATATCAAAAGGAATCGGTTGCAAACAGCCTATAGTCGGCAAAAGTCTTATATCTGTCGTAGGACAAGAGATCTAGAGTTTGAAAAAGGTGATAAAGTGTATTTAAAAATTTCGCCTATGAAATGGGTGGTTAGATTTGGCAAGAAAGGGAAGTTTAGTCCTCGTTATGTTGTTTCGTATGAGATCTTGTAAAGGGTTTGTAAGGTTTCTTATGGATTAAAACTCCCTAGTGAACTATCTTCGCTTCATCCGATTTTCCATTTTCTATGCTTAAGAAGTGTATCGGTGATCCCGAGTCTATTCTTCCTATTGAGTGTCTTGGTGTGAAGGATAACCTCTCCTATAAGAAGGTTTCGATTGAAATCTTGATCGTCAAGTGAAGAGGTTGAGGAACAAAGAGGTGGCCTCTGTAAAAGTGTTATGGAGAAATCACCTAGTTGAGGGAGCAACATGGTAGGCCGAGGCCGATATAAAGTCTCGTTATCCTCATATCTTTCCTAATGAAGGTTAGTTATTTTTACATATAATGAAAATAATGACTAAATTTGAAGTTGCTTTGATTTTTTGTGAAGTTTTGCAAAAATGTACATTATTGGTGTCATTACATCATTAACATTACAATGAAATGTGCCTATTTAACTTGAAATTTGTCAATTTTGCTCTTTGGCTTGTGTTGAGTTATGTTGTGCATTCTTATAGGGTAAGTCTTTAGGAAATGATGTTAAGCATGTTGGTAAGTTGAGTTTTGGCATAATTGACTCATATATGGTGTCTTGAGCTCATGTTGTTGTGAGAAGGAAATTCCTCATAATAAGATTTTGAACCTAATGTGTGGTAATTCAAGTTTTGAATTGCTATATGTAAATTCCATGATTGATGTTGTAACTCGTGTTGTTATGTATTTTTTTGCTTGGGGTGCTAGTCTTGAGTCTATTCCTTCCTTTCAAAAGATTTTAATGTAATTCGGGGACGAATGTTCCTAAGGTGGGATACTGTAACACTCTGAAAGTCTAAGAAATGTTCTAAAGCCTAAAATGAGTGTCAAAAGGTTTAGACAATGTTTTAAGCTCATAAATAGTGTATATAAGTCTTTTAGAAATTTTAGGGATCAAAACGTCAAAGAACGTCCATGACGTCCGAAAACTAGTTCAATGAGGTCCTAGCATGCCTTAGCCTATTTGACTAAGTTTTTGGAGTTGAAAAATGATGAAGTTTGGTGGAAGGATGTATAAAATGTATTATAGTTAGTTCATTGTTGAAACGTCCAGGTACAATTCCCCAAGGACCAACCAAGGTCCCTTGAGGAGGACAATTGACGGCTCATCGATTTCCTCAATCGATGGACAATTATAATATTTGGCCAAGGGTGATATTTGACAAATCCCTAAACTAAACGACGAACCAAAAGGACGGTTGGTCCCTTGGTCCGTCGATGGACAAATGGGTTTTGGACTGCTTCTGTAGATGGACACTTAACCAAATCTTTGGAGGCCTATTTTTAGAAGCCTCATACCAAAACGACGGACTAACAGAACGGTTGGTCCCTATGGCCGTCATTCGACAAAAAGACCGTTTGTCATGGTCTCGTCTGTGAGGGTCTGTGTTGGCTAGTCGGTTAAATGAATTAAACTAATAAATGAAATGGTAATTAAATTATTCAGGGATTAAAGGAAGTCTAATTAAGTTAATTTACACCCTAGATAAATACCCTAACCCAATTAGACTAATCTAACTCTCATAATTCCCAAACCCAAATTATCTTCCTTCTCTCTTCTTTCTCTGTCTCAAGTTGAAGAACACTATGGAAGGCCAAATTCAAGGGGGTTAAACGGCTTAAATCATCAAAAAAATTCCATCAATCTTCATATAATTCTAAGGTATGTGATTCCTTTCACCTTTGGGACTTCTTTCACCAAAGGGTTCCTTCAAAGTGATTTCCAAAAATGAGTTTTCATGTGGGTTTCTTCCAATCTCAAAATTGATCTTTCAATTGGATTTGTGTACGATTTCTTTCGATGCTACAGATTATACTATGATGAATTATTACTATATTACACTACTTATTGATGGATTGGTCTAGTTTGTAGTAGATGACCTTTTCCTATTAAACCTAGGTTGTGATCTTGAATTGAATTGTAGACTATTGTTGCAAGTGGTTGGGTTAGTGTGTGAATTACTATCCTATGTTGTTATTATGCTAATCATGAGTAGATTGTGATATATCGTAATCCTATCATGCTAGTTATTGAGTAATTAATCTAGGTTGTGAAGTAGACTATGAACTTGATCTAAATCTCTAATTCTAGACTATGAACTAGTGATAAGTTGTTGTATAATGATTCAATTGGCCTTGTCATCATATTGGTTACTATTGTATGAGGATATTACACCCATTGTTGGGTTAAGTTTGAGGGTTAATGGTAAAACCTTGATGTTGGCTTATGAAGGAGACTTGGTAAGTCTTGTGATCCCTATTCTCTATTTCAATTGTGGTTACTTGTGATTAAGTGATGATGTCTTATTGAATCATACCTTATATTAAGATTGATAGGCTAGGTATGATGTTGAATTGAAATGTCTTGACTATGGTTTGTCAGGTGTTGACTAAGATGTAAATGTTATAAGGATGGTGATAATTTACCAATGTGACTTATCATGAATGAGTATGTAAATGTACTAACCTCGCTTATATGAATTGTAATGAATGGACAATAATGCAATTCTTATTGAGCTATGTTGATGATGATTATATAAGGGATAGAACCTATGACCTAAACTAATCTATGATTGTTAATAAAGGCTTAAAGGCATTTCAAAAGAGGACTCTAGCTTAGCACCGAGAGAACTTGACATTGGGAGGTGTTGACTTTCCATAGAGGAAGATTCACCCTATAGTTCCACATGAGGTGTTGACTCCCCTATTAGGGGTACTCACCTTATGGATTCTCATGAAAGGAGGCTCCAATTGCCAAGTGTCATGTAGAGAGTAAATAGCAATCTCTTATTTCCTTAAACTACGTTGCCCCCATAGGAAGACTAGCTAGTGGATCCACCTAGAAAGCTACGTTTATGATTGGTTCTACTTTGTTCGGTATACCACCTTCCATCGGTGTAAGGTTTTACAACACTGGATTCCACACTTAGCTCTTGTGGTCTATGTCGGTGAAGGCAAGTGTTCCATAAACTACAATGAAGTAATGAAGTACAAACCAACTAGGGTGACTGAAGTGGTTTGACTTAGTATAGGTAAGGGTATGGGACTCTACCTATGCCTTGCATTAGTATACCTTGAAGGAAGCCTTCGGAGGTTGTTTTGTTGTATGTATATTCTTATAAATGTAAATGATGAAAATATGATGATCTTACATGTAAATGACACTATGTGATGTTGCTTACTCTTATGAACATGTATTTGTTCTCTATTGCTAAAGCAGCATGATATCATGTACTCTTAGTGATATGTTATGTGAAGTTGGACATTGGTTATGGTTCTTGCTAGGTTGACTTGATTAAGTAAGGTTTTGTGGATTTGCTTAGTAATTGCACAAGTGGACTTGATGAGGATCATGAGTAATAGTCTTGCTTTGTTATAATGTGATGAACTCTTATTCATGCTTGTGATGTTATGACTTGATGACAGAGTTATATTTTATTATGGGTTCAAGTATGTTGATATGCATGTGACTTGATTAGACTTAGGGTGTTTTGGTCTTGTATAGTACATGGTATTGACTTGATGAATATATATCAATGACTTGTATTGGTTCTTGAATGTTCATAAGACTTTCTAAATATTAAAATAGCATGTTTTAATGAAATGTCCCTTTTTAACATGATTTGATATTATACGTGTAGATGGTCTCATACTTAGTACATGTGATGACCTAACCCCATTTTCTCCCTTTTCCCAAACATTTTAGCTTCCGGTCGTTGAATGGTTTTTGAGACGACTTTGAATAAGACTTGTGATTTCTCAATCATCCAAGTTGGGTTGGTCCTCACTTTCCGAGGGCAATGCCAATATCAAGCTTATGAAGTTGTTTTAGTTTTAAGACTTCTATGTTCTTTCCTTTTCATTTGAGTACTAAAGATGATTATATAGCCTATATGTGGCTTTATTACATTAATGTATGGGACATGCCCAATTGATATACTCTTGTTTTAGATTGTTATGAGATGAGACAGTCTTTTAAGACTATGTTATATCTTATATATCTATGTGCAATAAGAGTATAAGTCTATGTAATCTTCCTATATGAAGGGTCTATGTATACTCGATATGAATATTGTGTGTATGTAGAGGTTTATGTAAACATTAATGTAGAAGTAATTAAAAGTTTTAATTTTTTCTGCATTTTTAACCTATGAATGTAATGATGTAAGCTAAGAGTCTAATCTTAGTCCTCAAAGAGGACGACGACGACGGTTACGTCTAAGGGGGTACTCCTCGAATGTGGCAATTCAAAAGCCCATAGAAAACTACACTAGAATTCATAAGCATTAATACAAGGTCATCACATCCAAAATATTACCAGTTTGAACGGATTATGTTTTGCATGGGTTCATCAAGAATTTAGTTTAGAATCACTTAATTAACATCAATTCAATCAAATATTAAATGATCCAAAATGTTTTATGCAATAACCCATGGCTAGATCATGAAATTGGACAAGTACATCTGTAGAAGACTTTAGAAAATAACTTTGAAGTTGACTCCTTGATGAAGAGAGTTTCATGAATGAAGATACCGTACCACACTGATGTTAATCCACACAATTGATGAACAATCACCAATCAAATCTCCAATCCAAGTTCTTCCTTATGTTTTTGCTCCAATGGAGTTCTAGAGAATTTCTTAGAGATTTTGGGGTTTTGATTTGGAAGAATGAATTCATCTAGGTGTTTAGGTCTTACATATCAGCTTAAAATACCTAAAATACCCCTAAGTAACCGTCCAAACTGTTATTTGGACGTTGGGTCAATTTACCAATTTACCCTTGCATTTTACAGTAAATCTACAGGTGACACAGACCCATCGACGGAGCCCACAAACGGGGCGTCAGCCAGTAGACGGACCATCCTGGCTGGCAATCGTTTGGGACTGAGACTGGCCATTGGGATCTTGATCTCCCTATGGTAAGTTTTGACCCACATCTTCCAACGACGTGGTATCGACCAGCCTACTGGTCATCGATTGCCTCAGTTGATTGGGGCTGGACTTGACAGCCTTTGGCTCAAAGATGGGTCCTTCCTCAAGGAACCATGATTGGTCCTTGGGGATGTTTTCCCATATTTTTCCAACCCGAATATGATACAATACGAGTTTAGGACCTCCCACACCAATTTCAATAAAAACAAGCACATAAAACTCCACGAAACATGTCAAGACACACAAGGTCATTTCAAGGCAAACCTTTCGAACGTCATGGACGTTCTTGGACGTTTGACCTCCAAACTTCATGAAACTTGACACACTACCTATAAACACTATAATAACTCATTTTCTTATTAGTTAAGAATTTCATATATGTGATGATATAGTATATGTTACTTTTCATACTCACAATCAGTTTTGGACTTGTGTGGTGACATAGTAGGATGTTTACATGGCTAGATGAAGTAGCCGCAACTCATTTAATCATTGTAGTTTGGTTGGTTTATTTTAAATATAATTAGGACTAGTTACCACTTTAAAAACATGCATATTGTGACCATTTTGTTGGGTTATTTGTTAATTTCATTAGGGATAAACTGCTAAACTTTTTGCTTGTGTTTGTTAAGTATTATGAATTATTCTTGCTCATGAGCCTTTCTTTTCTTCACTTAATGATTAGTGATATTTTTTCTTAATAAAGTTCAAAACCTAGCATGATTAGATATATCATATTTACATCCCCTAGTTGTACTCTCCAACAATCTATACAATAATAATATATTGTATCGATTTTTGGAGTGTAAAACTAGGAGATACAAATATTTTCGTGCATATGATGGATCGAACATGGTTCTTATGTAATTTTATTTTTATGCATGTAAATACAATACAAGTCTAATGGACTTCATTCTTTTCTTGTTCTTGAGTATTCGAGTGAAAAGGGAAACTAAAAAACGAGTTCCAAAAGTAAAATATAGGTCTCGAAAAGATGAAAATAGATTGATATAAAAAGAATATCAACTCGTAATAAAAAACATAAAACCTCAAGATATTTGATAAACTGGATGCCAAACATCGAAGTTTCTAATAAAATCACGTGGATTCTTATAATTCATTGACTTTAGCACGAGAGTTCTTATAATTTATTGTTACTACAAACTTCAGTAGAAAATTTAGCAGTTGTATCTTTCAACATGCCTCTTGCAAAATACATATTCGATAAAATTCAAGGATAGTTGGGTGTTCTTATACAAAATGTTGTCCAGGAGATCAATATTAGAGCAAGTAAGAAGGAAAAACTAGCTACTACATTAAGTTGTCGAGATACCCATAGTTAGTATGATTGTTTAGATACTCTGATCAGCAAGGCTAGGGGCTGTCAAGACCCTAATTTTCCTTATTCTTACATGGCTCTTTTGGTAATAATATCTGTTATTTACCAACAATAAAAGATTAGAAGTTTCTTCTCTACAAGATGACTTAAATCAAAATACAAGATCCCTTAAATAAAAATTCTTGTGGACTCTACAAAAACTAAAGTAATATCTCCCAAGCATGAGAAGAAAGATCAAAATATATTTGTTTGACAAGTTCAAAAGCTTTAACTAGCATCCCTGATCTCCCAAGGAGATTTATGTACTATAGTGTTCAGCCTTTTGGATTTGTACTCCAACTTTTCTACATTGATATAAAGGAGCTCCTAGCCTCGTCCACTAATCCAGAATGAGCACAAGCAGTTAGGACATCAAAAAAAGTTGCATGACCTATTTCATATCTATCTTGAATCATACAAGGAAAAAGATTGAGGCTTCTTTAATCGAACCATGACATGCTTATGCTACAATCATGCATTTCATGCTATTTTGTCTCTTTTTTTTTCATATTCTGAAAAGTGAGAAAGCTTCATATATAAATTCACACCTAGAATAAGTTATGATTTTTTAATTTTTGGAGGGTATATGTTATATGTGTCACTGCTCCAAAGTTCTTTACTCTCAACATATTTGGAATGCTTAGTACACAGTTTTTCCAGAATAATTTGTCTCAAGCAAGTTGTAAGAAGTAGTCTAGAAGACCTATGAAGGCTATTATTCAAATTTGGAACTTAAGTTGCACACAATAGATTTCTCAAATTTGCTAGGGTACTAAGAGAATGAACCAATAATTCATGAGACTATTGAAATGCATAGTGCATATGATCACTAGAAATTAATTTTGAATAAATTATCAAATATAAAACAAGGTTTGCTTCTGATAACCTGCTTGCACCCATACACTTGTTCAAGAGGATGATATAAACTGATGAATTACCTAAGACATGGTGTAACCTATGGAGAGAAACCAAATCTACCATCTCAACGACCCAGCTACTCTGTTCAGTACTCAAATTTTCTACAATCCATAAGTAAACAAAAAAGAGATTACCCCGTAAAAAAAACTCTTTTTTGTAGGTACGTTCAACACAAAGAACTGAAAAACTAACTCTAGTAAAGGAATTCAGTTAGCTTTAGGCCACGGTTAAGCTCTCTGTCTTTTATATATTACTACTGGTATCTGCTTTTGATGTACTCAGATAATTTAAGATTCCTAAACGAATTTGATGAGTATTACAGAAATAAGGATCCTTTCAGTTCCTGAAGGTCTTAATCAGATGAATCTTCTTGCAGGTAGTCAATAATAAAATTCTCAATAGGCAGGTGTACATACATCTGCCCAAGAGATACCATCACATATTTAAGAGGATTTCTTCTGAAAATAAAGGAACTCAGTGACGAGAAAAAACTTACCTTGATGAGAAGAACAGTCTAAGAATACGTAGTCTAAGAAATCAGCAAGCTTGATGAGATATAACTCATGAGTAGTAACGAGAAAAGACTGAAGTTCTTCTTTCAACACATGCTACTATTGAATAAATATAAAACTTTATGCAATCTTCTAATTTCCTCTTAAATATATAATAAAAGAAGATTATGTAATACTTAACATTATTATAGAGCATCATCTAAAAACTTAAATGACCTAAATAGTTCTTCATCATCCAATATCAGTAGGAAGTAGCTAAAGTAGCAGCAAACCAACATGTGTTAGCAACAACTAAGTCGACAATACTGGAGGTGTCATAATACTTTTCTCATATGTGAAAGCAAGCAAACAACATGTTTTTAACTTTTTTAAAAAAACATCATATTGGAGGCACTAAGCAGAAGCTACAGAACTGAGGCTAGTGGCAACAATACAAGTTACAATAGCCCAACAAATGGACACACTACACTATAGATAGGAAAAATAGTAAACAGTCTAATAAAGAGTGAGAAAAACAATGAAGAAACCATAGCATAGTTCAAGAACTTTCATTTACGTTACAAAACACTAATTGACAATACATTCTCATTATCATGACAAGACATTCCATGGGAGGGGCAATGGCTGCTCTTTGTGGATTCAATCTCACAGTAAATTATGGATCACTGAGTCATCATTTGATTGGTTATTAACTACTCATTATCGAGCTTCAACTTCCCTGCTTAGTTCCCACCCTGAAGGTGTAGACATTAGCAAATAAGGAACTCAATAATTAATATTTTACTATTGTAAGTAATGAACCTCCATAAGAATAGTGTGCCTGTTCAAATCTACAAACCAAAAAGGGCACAACTTGACCTAGCTACCCACCCCAAGCTTAAGAAAGCACAAATATTAATGTACTGGAGCCAAACCTCTATTGTAAAGAAATTCATCTTAGCTAACTCAACCTCAAAAGCTAACACACTAAGGTCTGTACAACCTATAAAAAGAGATAATAACATATTCCCTCACCAATATGAGACATTCTAACACCCATGATATGCTCAAAAGACTTGCAAGAACAATCTACGCCCCATTTACTATCTCTTTAATAAATTAACCCAACCTTACCTGATCTTCATATATCGAGCTCAAAAAAAATCACAAAACAATACAAAGTTATAATAGATATCAAAGAATGTTTGCCCCCAGAGTGAGTATTGTATCTCCATGCTTGCTCAATGAATGATAAAATAAGACACTATTGCACATGGGGAGGTTTCAAATTCTATTTTAGCACATTGTCACTTTCAGTCATTTTTACAAGACTTACAACTGATACTAATATACTTCCCTAAACTAAAAATCCACCAAATGTGGTCCTCCGCACCTATGTTATTCCAACCAACAGATAATGTCTTTAGATTTTGTGGTCATTAACCAACTCAATTTCTTAAAATATGTATGCTTCATCTCGCAAACTTACGACAAAATAGAAGTATACAATTACGATGTGATAGTTATTGACAGGTCGTGTATCGATTGAGACAAATCGGCTTACATGGGTCAGTATCTAATACTACACGATTATAAATATTACACTAATCAATATTTTAAGCAGTTCTTGAATACTACCTGCCTTACTTCAACCTGATAGTGTAGCAATTTTCATAATATTGTCAGTGTATTTATTTAATATCAACAATGAATCTATTACCCTATACAAGATTCAAGGGTTTAATTGAAAAGATGCAAGAATCTATTTTTTGTATTATTTTAGGCTCTTCTAAGGTTGACAAACAGAGAAAAAGTAATTGGAATTATACATTCGACGTTACAAGGGCAGTACACGAAGAACGATCTAATCCAAAGGAATATTAATAACATTGTAGTACTTTTTAATCCTCATTCTTCTAATATATATATATATATATATATATATATATATATATATATACACACACACAAAACAAAATCTAATGTTTCATGTTTCATTCCTAAAATAGGTAGTTGATAAAACAACAATGTACATGCAAGCATAAATATATTACCATCTGTTAACGGATGTTGTTCGATCATTATAAAAGTATTTAAGATCAAGCTTATAGTTTCATGGAACTTAGGTGACAATTTCTATTTCTATTTCATGTCACAGGTAACTGTAAAGATTAGACAAAATTGAAGTACATATTCATTATTTTATTGAGTTCAAGTTATTAGGTAAGAACTTATCTTCCTATTTCCTACTACTATACAAGTAAAAATACATCTGCTAATTGCTCCAACTTCGACTTCCAATCCATTCTAAATGAGATAAACATCAATTTTCTACAGTTATAATCATCATCTCAACATGTTTTATTTTCAATCAAAGACACTAACAGGAGTGCTCAGATTCGTACGTACAACACAGATGCTTACAACTAATATACTTAAGTGCATGCACAATAAAAGAGGAAACAGAAATCGAGATAAAATTATACCATGAAAAATAAGAAATTGAGTGAAAAAATAATAGGACAAAACCAAGCATTTCAAAAAGCAATCCATAGTTATAGTAATAGAATTTTACCTTGAAGATCTAGAAACTCCAAGATCACGAATTATATTAATAGCATAGGTCACAACAACTAGTAAGAAGAGAAGACTAATTTCGTTATTCTTCCATCAGACAAAATAGACCTACATTACCTCTTCATAAGTTGGAATATAGAGATGTGCTTTTCTAAATCTACTGATTTTCCTCTAACAAACATGCGAGAGATGCACAATTGTGTGTCTCTACTTTGCTAATTTTAGTCTAACGAAACTGCAAGAAGCATCATTGTCCAATTTCCTGTAAGTCAAAGGTTTGCCGAACTCTCTAAGACTCTTACCATAAAGTGAAACTAGAAACATCGAACATCGCTCCATCAGACATGGAATATCAACTGTCGAAGTATTTTTTTTTTCATGAAGGGGAGGTGTGGGTGCACACAGAGACGTGTGTGGTTAAGCAAATTAAAGAGGAAAATTATTAAGTATAGAAAAAATAAAGAGGCTATTATTTAACTTAATTAGCACCTTTAATTTATTAAGTTTTCTTTAACAACGGGATTCTAATCTTTTAACATCCGGATAGTATTCTATCACTACTATTTAATGAAATTTGATCTTCGACGATGGGAAAAATATTGTGACTTTATTAATATACTTTTAACGACCGGAATGATATCCTCTCAGTTAGAATGGTCATTAAAAGTGATATATCTTGTAGTGTATATAGTATTATGTTTAAAGTGTATTGATATGCTTTTTGGCTTTTAGGAGGTTTCTTGTTGTTTGTGAATTCTAAAGTTCCTTCGTGACGAGAATTGTTGTACGAAATAACCGAACCCTTGCGAATAACTAATACTCATATCACCTAATCAATAGAATATTTCGTTATCTTGTTAGTAGTGACGGACACTCTGCTTTGATAATTCGGTTTCGATCGTCATCTGTGATGGATCTGGATGGTTAGAGGTGCATAGAGGAAAGTGAATGTCGTAAAGTAAATAGCTAGTTAGCTAGTGTGTCGGCCACAAATAAAAGAAGAGGCCATTATGTAAAGAAGTAATAGTAAGTCTTTTGTTTTCTTGTGTCGGCCGAATATAAAAAGGCCAAGTGTAAAGTAGGAGTGTCGGCCATTTGGCCAAAGATGTCAAGTTTTCTTGTATAAATAGAGGGTTCTCCCTCACAATAAAATAACCCCTTTCAAATACATCTCTCTCTCACTCTTAATTCCTTTTAATTCCGCTTCCACCGAACATTGGTATCAGAGCTAGATAATCAACATAAAAACTATGGAAAAATCCGAAGAAACAAATCTACAGAAACATGTATACTCTTTTAAATCTATGAGTAGCTAAACTAATTTATTCCTGATGATCTCTTGTTGATTATAATTGTTTATCTGTCTTAATAATGTTATAATAAACATCTTTAGAAGGTTTGCTACAGAAATATTCTGTGAATAAGTATGCCCAGACTATGTTATCCTAAGGTTGAAACCGATAGACAAGAAGGCCGTTCAGGGGAGTAAACAAAGTTGAGGCGCTGTTAGGGTAACTAATCAAAGAAGAAAGCTGTAGTAATGACTAGACGAGATGATTATTAAATCATTATTATTACATAATAAATAAGTATAATACATTAAGAGGTTGGAAGGAATAAAATTTTTTTTAGCAAAAATGAATAAAATGAATACCTTTTTATTAGATGATGATGATAATTACAAGATTTTAATACTTTATATATTAAAAGATCTTAATACAGATACAAAAAGAGAAATTTATGATATGTTGGTAACATATGAAGTAATAGAGGTAACAACTCAAGGTTGGACTAATTTAGATATACAAGATAATTTTTATGATGAATTTTATTATGACATATATGATTTATATGATGATCTAGATATATTCAGGGATCAATGATTGAACCAAAAAAGTTTGAAGTTTGGCAAAAACGAAGTACTAATAATTATAAGATAAAATTTATTAAAGACCCAAACAAATTAAGTAAACTTTTTAAAATTTTGTATAGAAAAATATAAATGAATAATACAACAAGTAAAGAAACTAAAATAACGAAAACCAAGATAGATAAAAAGGTACGAATGATATGGAAAAAATTAAAACCCTTATATATAGAATATGAACTATCACAACTTACTAAAACAAATAACAATAAGACAAATAATTTGATAAATATAATTTCAAAAACAGAATACAACTATGTGAAAACCAAAAAGAAAAATTAAAAATGGAGAAAATACTAAATAAAAATTTATCATGTTGTAAAAATAAAATGGCACCACAATTTGGATGTATAAATAAAAAGCAAAAGCCCAAAAGGTATAAAAATTATAGAAAAACTAAGACCAAGTATAAATATAAGAAATCAAGACGAAGATATTATATAAAAAATTATAAAGTAAAGAGACCATATAGACCAAAAAGAAAAATATCCCAATGTACTTGTTATAATTGTGGAAAAATAGGACACATACCTAAAGATTGCAAATTACCAAAAGATCCAAAAAAGAAAATAAATTGCAGAAGTAATCATAGATAATGATAAATATATGCAAATAGAATACATAGATTATGAATTAAGTGAAAACGACAGTATATACGAAGTATCAGATATAGAAACTGAGAATGACGAAGAAAATATTAATTTAGATAATAATGAAATAGATGAAGAAATATAATGTCTGAAAATGAAATAAAAATAATATCTGAAGAAGATTATCAAAATGAAGAATTATCTGACCAAAAAATTATATTTGATAACACAGTTTTTGAACAAATAAAAGGAAAAGAATTAGACCTAAGTGTTGAAAAGGTACTTGAAATACCCACCTTAAGAAATTGGTTTAAAAGGCAAAAAGAAGAATACTATGTAGTTAGCCAGAAAGAACATATCATAGATTGTAAATATACAAGAGGAAAAGCATATATACCTATACTAAGTAAACGAATAATAAATAAAGAAATACAAGATATAAAAGCTAAAACACCTATAAAATATGTACATTTAGGAGGAATAGAAATATTAATAAAAGCTTATTTTAGAGAAGGAATAGATACGCCTATTGAAATATACTTAGCAGATGACAGAATCATACACCCCATAGAAAAAAGTGTAATTAGTGCAGTAAAAGGAAACTTAATATACCAAAAATTTAAATTTATAATAAGTGTCAATTATACGGTAGCATTAACAGACAGAAATATAGATAAATCATTAGTATTATATTGGAAAATGTCTGGAATAGAGTTAGCACTAGGCAGCAAAATATTTACAGCAAGATGTAAAAACCTATATATATTAACAACAAAACATAAAATAACAGCAAGAAATAAAATTGATAAAATAAAGATAGAAAATCCTTTCGAAAAAATAATTACTGTAATAGACAATAATGACTACAGCTATAAAGAATTTGACATAGAAGAAGATTTAGAAATAGTAAAAGAAAGATTAAGTACCTCAAGCGTACCAAATACATTAACAAGAGCTACCTCATCAAGAATGAGTACATCTAAAAGAAACTATGAAATCCCACAAAACTTATTAGATAAGGAAGAAATAACACCATATCATTATTTCATAACAGGAATAATGGACCAAAGAAAATATAAAATTTTGATAAATACAGGACAAGAAGAAAATTACATAACATATATTGAAAACCTATACAAAATACAAAATTTTTTAAACCATAAACCCAAATCTACCACAACCACGGAAAAAATCCAGGACTATCTAACCCAAAAATTACAAGGATATAACAAGTTAATCGCACAACCAAACAAATCCAAACCTAGTTAGAACTTGTTATAATTATGGATTATTAAATACAGTTTATACATATACAGGAGAAGAGATAAGTGGAATCCCGAAGGTCCACAAAGCATTTTTGATATACAAAAAAATAACAAAAGGAAACTTATTTTTTATAAGATTTTATACAGCACCAGCCGAGATACTTTATGATGAAATAAAATCAATGATCCAGATAGTGAAAATTGGATTAACACAAGAGATGAACGGAGACCTTGAAGTAAATGAAATAGATGAAAATGAATCAGATACAATAAATGACCAAAAATCAGAAGTAAGTGATATAAGTGAGACATACACAGAAATTCTAGAACAGGCAAATAAACTAAAAAAATTAGAAATAAACACAGGAGATATGAATCGACCCAGTACGTCAAGAGTTAAAACTCCAGACAATAGTCCCAAAAATAGTCCTAGAGCTAGTCCTAGATGGACACCACCAACTTATTATACAGAAAGTTATCAGCAATCAGATAGAACTAACGCAATATGGAACAGTAGATTAAATAAGAATTGGATACCAAAACCAATAAATGAACAATATAATTTCTTAGATCTAGATTGTGTTACAGACATAAATAAAGCAATATTAATGTGGATAGGAAATATATCTAAGAAACTAATAGATAACAAAATAAAAACAACAGAAGCACCAAGGTATATAGAAAGAACATTCGTAGGAACAACAAGATTATGGATAGAAAATCTACCCTTAGAAAGCATAGAAGTACTTAGAAGTGACAAAAAAAAATGGATGGATCTCCATCAGCAACAAATATAGATATACTAGATAAATACGAATCAGTAATAAGAAATGAATTTGGAGGTATGACTACAGATATAAGAGAACAAAACAGAGAAAAAATAATAAATAACAACTTATGACAAAATTAGCTATATGTAAAATGTGTTATATAGAAGAATATACTTGTGCATTTAAGGAATACTATTACAAAGCAGAATACAATTTAGATGAAGCAACAGGGTAGAGTGAAAACTTACGACTTTTGATGCGAAGTGAAATATTTCAAAGACAAGTCCAATATTGTAATGTGGTTACAGATGGATGATTAATATTCACCTAATTTAATTAAAAAGTTCACGGGAGGGGCTTGCTAGCGTAACCCTTTCTCCCGGTGTATGTGAAAAAGAGTGACGAACTCATTTTTCTTCGGTCATAGGTTGGTCCAAAGAACGAGAGTCGGCTTCCAACATTAAGTCCGTTGTTTCTCAGTAACTCAGTGGTAGAGCGGTCGGCTGTTAACCGATTGGTCGTAGGTTCGAATCCTACTTGGGGAGATTTTTTAGCTATCGCCTTTCTGACCTAGCGCTTGCCTCCGGTGGTGTCCACAAGTTGAATGTGCTTGTGGATGATATAAAGACAAAAATCTCCAGAGGTTGTGTTGTTTGAAATTTTTTTGGATGTTGAGAAGTTTCAAGGAAAATTTGACGTCTTTCCAGTGAAAGCGTGACATCTGTCCAGCGAAAGTGATGATTATTCCCATGCAAGATGTTTGTTGCGGGAGGGATGTGTAGTTATTTTTTTAAAAAAAATTTAAAGGATAATTACGTAACCTTTTTATGTTTCAAGTGAAGGGTATTTGCATAATATTTTTAAGTTTTAAGTTGAGGAAAATTTACGTAATTTAACATTGCTCTTTTGAATTTATGCTTTTAATGTAGAGTCAATTCCCTAAATGGTCACCCAAGTTAAGAAAATTAACTTGATATATCATTTATGTTACATTTAGGACCAAAATATCACTCAACTATCACTATTTTCCTCTAAATATACTTGACACCTTAATATCATCACTCTTTCCTAGTTGACTTGACATGCCATTAAAGTCTTTTTTTAATAATAGACTAATTTAATTCATTGAACTTATTTAACTAAAATAATGATTATATTATTTTTAAATTATTTTTAATCTATTAAGAATAAATTTTCATGCTTAATTTTTTTTTATCATAATTAAACTTTTTATTTTTTTTATGTTATGAAGAATACATTAATATTATCAATTTTGAATACTTATAAACACATACATTCAAAAAAAAAAAATATTGATATACAAATCATTCATTAACACCAATTTACATTAATTAATCATAAGTTGTATAATAAATCAATAATATTAAAGTTCGATTAATTATTATATAATTATTTGGGTGCTTTGAAATCCATATATGCTTACTATTTTCTTTTTAAAAAAGGTATTGTAAGTATATATGGATTTCAAAGCAACCAAATAATTATTTAATAATTAATCGACCTTTTATATTATTGATTTATTATAAAATTTATGACTAATTGAAGTAAACTAGCGTTCATAAGTGATTTTTATATCAATATATTTTGAATGTATGTGTTTATAAGTATTTAAAATTGATGAGATTATAGTACGTTTCAAAAAAGGATTCTGCATAACATAAAAAAAACAAAAAGTTAAATTATGATAAAAGATTTTAAGTATGAAAAATTTTCTTAATAAGTTAATTAAAAAAATTTAAAACAACATGATCATCATTTTAATTGAACAAGTTTAATGAATTACATTAGTTTATTATTAAAAAAAGACTTTAATGACATGTTATGCCAACTAGAAAAGAGTTGATGCTTTTGAATTGTCAAGTATATTTAGAGGAAAATAATAATAGTTGGACTAATATTTGATCCTAAATGAAATATAAATGATATTTTAAGGCAATTCTCTTAACTTGTGTTACTATTTGAGGAATTGACTCTTTGTAATATATATATATATGTATATATATATATTATACTATACTTATACCTACTGAACTTTAATAACGTATAAATATAGTCATTTTTGTAAGTTCCTCTAATATCACGTGAATGGGCTTTCTTTATATTTGAAGTAATTTCTTCTTTTATTGAATTAGGTTTATAAAATCAATATTCAATCATTTTTATACACTTATAGTTTAAACGCAATTTTTGATATTATATGATGTATTTTGTAAGAATAAAGTAGCAACTTAAAAAGACGTGTAGGATTTTGGAAGTAAATAAGTGGGATGTAGAACATTAGTTTGTTAAAACTATTTGTAACAAACAAACTTGTCCACATTTTTCTCTTGATGGAGTGCTTTTATTGAATTGAGGGTTTTATTGTTCAAGACATTTTGAAAGGATGGCGAAATCGAGCGCGGACGATGAGGAGCTACGAAGAGCTTGCGAGGCGGCTATTGAAGGCACAAAACAACAAGTTGTAATGTCGATCCGTGTTGCCAAAACCAGCGGCATCATAGGCATTGCCGGAAAATTGAGCCGTGGTGCTATGGCTAAACCCAGAGTTCTCGCAATCTCCAGTACGGCTTTTCATTTTTTTTGTTGTTCAACCAGCAGGATCATAGGCAGTCAGTGGGGGTTGTTACATGTAATTTTAGAGTTTAACAATGTGGTTTGTGCAGCAAAAGCTAAAGGCCAACGCACTAAAGCTTTTCTTCGTGTCTTAAAATATTCTAATGGTGGAGTACTTGAGGTAAATACTCTCTACTTTTTCACAATGTTCTATTTATGCATCATACATTTATTTGCTTCTGTATCTAAATATAGTTAGCCTCATGTGAACTACCTCTCACAATAATGTTATGCATTCACATGTAGCCTGCAAAGTTGTACAAGCTTAAGCATCTTTCAAAGGTCGAGCTCGTAACTAATGATCCAAGTGGCTGTACATTCATGCTGGTAACACTCATACCTAAATTATTTTCCAACTCCACCTCCATCTAATATATGGACCTTATTCTTCATACAGGGTTTCGATAATCTCAGAAGTCAAAGTGTTACTCCACCTCAGTGGACAATGCGTAACGTTGACGATAGGTATTTCTTTAATAATCACTCTCTATTTTATCTGTATAATCACTTTTCTTTTAACTAATTGTAGGAACCGCCTTTTGCTTTGCATCCTAAACATCTGTAAGGATATCCTTGGTCGTCTCCCCAAGGTTGTTGGCATAGATGTGGTAGAGATGGCTCTTTGGGCAAAGGTACGTATAAAAGTTCCACCCAGTATCTTCCAACATATAGCCTAGGCCCTCACTTGAAACTTGGCTTGCTTCATTTAGTTACTCCATGTCATAAGGATTTCTTTAGTTTGTTTCTCTCTGTATATTATTCTATTAGGCTTGCATAAAATCATCCTTATTGATGATAACTCTTTTATCAGATGTTCTTGGAAGGTACATCTCAAAAATGCCCAACAGAATTGTTTTATTTTGGAACATGAGATTGCAATGTGGAGCATTACATCTCATCTTCATGAGATGACAGCTGTTAACAGTTATCCAATTCGAGAAATGTGTGCTTTTGTTCATTTGCCGAATTCTTTGTTTTCAATCAAGTTGGGATGTGTTTGATATGAAGGAAATATTTTCGTCAAAAACAAATCGTTTTCTTTTTGCTTATTTTCTGTGTTTTGTAAGTAAAAAAAAAAATATTATCTCGAACACATTTATATATAATCTAGCCATATACTGTAAGTGGTTATAATATGGTAGGGATGAGGGGCTAGTGGTGGTGGGGCTCTGGGGAGGAGACAATTAGTATGAATACCACCTATGAAGCTTGTTTTCCCTACTTCTACGAGTAGGTCATTTCCCTTAATTTTTTAGGAACTTGTTTTCTAGAGAAAATGTGTTTTCAAAAATTTTGATGTTTGAGGATTGAAGAAATGTTTTCCTCCATACCAAACTCACCCTTATTCTACACATACCAACTCCTTTTCAAATTAAAAAAAAGAGTATTTATTTTGTGATATTCTGTACGGTAGCCTAATTTGGTATATTAGAAAAATAGTTTTCTTCTTTGTCAAAAAAAATAGTTTTCTTTGTCAAAAAAAAAAATAGTTTTCTTGCTAAGCATTAATTTCTTTATGATGTAAATTATTTTAGAATTAATTGTTATGCAATATATAATACACACAAGCTAAGTATATGTTTGCCAATACATTGAACTACTAGCAATTGCTTCTCCTAGACATGACTCCCAAGAAATGAAATAGACCCACCAAAATCTCTTCTTTCTGGGGTCCTTCTGATCACCGGGAATCGCCATCTCCAACCTTCTCTTTCCTAAGCTTTCCTCTACTCTAATGGAGGACCGTATGTACTTTGCGATAGGTTTTAAGTCCTTTGACCTCAAAAGAATTAAAGGAGTGCCAGGGGAATAGTACAAATGGCCTGAGAGGAGCAGAAATACCATCACTTGAGCCCTTTTTAAGAAGGTATTTTATGTGTAAACAAGATGCATGATCCAATGAGCATGTATTCCTTCATTGCAAAACAACTGCCAATTGTGGAATATGTTCTTATGCATTCTTGGTTTGTGCTGGGTAGTACCAAAAACCACAAAGGAGTTGCTGAATAGCTGGAAGGAGATAGGGAGAAATGAATCTGGAGAAGACTTGTGGGAATTAATCCCAACATGCACATGCATTTGGTGGGCTTTGTGGAAAGAAAGAAATGCAAGATGCTTTTGAAAGAGAAACAACATTCATAAGATGAGAATGAATTGCCTCAATCTTCTTTATTTTTGGTGTAAACAAGATATGCTGGGGGATATAGAACTTTTTTTTGATTTCATAGGAAACTTGTAATCTCTCTATTAATCTTGCTTAAGGATCTAGAGTCGTTTGTGAATGTTTCTTATAAAATATGCAGTTGGAAACACTCTTCTGGTTAAGGAAGGAAACTAGTGTAAAACAAATAGTCATTCATTATTATAAATGAAGTGTTGTCACTTGTTTCTCTAGTTAGAATGTCTTTGCAGGTCATATGCACATTCACTATTTAATTTGAACATAAACACTTACCTCTTTTTTTTTGACATTAGAGATAGTTACTCATTGCAATGATTACATGATATGTTTCTAAACAGGAACTAAAATAAAAGCGATTGCTTGATGCATTTTATGTAATTCTAATTTATATAGGAAAATACTCCAGCAATTACCAAGCAACAGGCTAATCCTCAAGATGGGCCGGTCACTTCTGTAGCAGAAGAAGGTGAGATGACAGTAACTGTTGAAAGAGAACTGGTATCTCAAGCAGAGGAAGAGGACATGGAGGCTCTGTTAGGCACGTATGTGACCTCTTTCCCACTTCTCTTGACATTGCATTGTGCTGATTTTTGCTCGAAATCTAAACTTCTTATGTCTGCTTTACTTAAGTTGACCTCTTGCCACGA
The DNA here is from genome assembly GCA_027789145.1 of Solanum arcanum. Taxonomy (NCBI): domain Eukaryota; kingdom Viridiplantae; phylum Streptophyta; class Magnoliopsida; order Solanales; family Solanaceae; genus Solanum; species Solanum arcanum. Next base: position 29,863,551 of record CM050939.1, on the reverse strand, counting down.
CTTTATCATGTCATGGAGGGAGCTGACTAGCTAAGTTGCTCCAACTCTCCAATGTTGTTGCCACGCTCGTGTCGGATCTTCCAAAAATATACTACTTTTGGAGGATCTGACACGCACCTGTCGACATCTTTGAAGAGTCTGAGCAACATAGTTGGCTACTTGCTAAGTATTCTCACTTCTTTTTCTTTAAAAAAACTCATATTCTCATCCATGATAGAATTAGGGGGTGTAGGTAGGAGTGTTACCCACTTCAAAAGATAGATTCCTTGCTTTTAGATGAGTAGAATTACAAAACATACAGTTTTAAGTGGAATAATGATTGAAACCTGTCTTGAAGTACTCTGAATACAAATAACTCTCTACCTTGTTTTGTATCTAGTGCCCACCAGTTTCCTAATGGTTTACAAGTAGCAATCCCATGTCTAATCACTTTATTAATTAATAAAGTTTATGGTAGGTTCAGTTTTGTCTTGAAATAATTAGGAAACAAATCCTGAAGAGCAGAGACGAGTACAAACAGCTAAAGTTTTGATTAGAGTTGTTACAAAGTGTGCATATGACCATGAATGCAAGACTTCAGAGTTGTAAAATTAGTGTGTAATCTCGTGGTTACAATTGATCTGTCTATGTTAACTTCTTGCTGAAGTTACAAATGAACATACTAATTCAAATGCCAGTACAATTTCTGAATTTTTGTGTCTACAGTGAACCTACATTTTGGTTGTTCTAACCTGCAAGTGCTTTACTGCTGAGCTTATCTTGCATCAGTCAAGTTAGTTGCTGATAGAATATACCTAGCAATGCCTTGAACTCTCCACGCTATGGAGAATTGAAGAATCATCTACTTTTATATATTTAAAAGGGAAAAGGGTCTCATATATTTAACTATCATTTAGAGCTGATATATCCCTCCCGATAAAAGTGACTCATATATACCCATTATGTTACACAAATGACTCACTAAATTTGTTTTTTTTTAAATTTTTTTATATAAAAAAATATTCATGGAAGGGGGTATATTTGATCCTTCTCACACATATTTTTTGGCTTATTGGATTCAACGACCAATTTTGATTAATTATTTTGATGGTCAAATTAATTTTCCACCAACTCTTTTGTGAAATTTAGGGAAAATGTAGAAGTACCTCCCCATACTATGACCGAAATCTCAGAGACACATCTTAACTAAAGTAGGTCCTATTACCCCCCTGAACTCATTGTCTTTTTGTAATTTTGTACACCTTTTTGTCTTACCTGACATCCAAATCTGTCCCACGCGCCTCAACTGAGTGGAGTCGCGAATGTGCCACATAAGCCAAAGGGTGTACAATATTATATATTAAATGAGTTCAGGGGGTAATATGACCTTAATTTAGTTGGGGTGTGTCTCTGAGATTTCGGTCATAGTCTAGGGGGTTACTTGTTCCTTCTCCCTAAAATTTATCATATGTCCCAAATTTTTATATAGATATAAAAATAAAATTACAACATAATCAAAAAAATTGGTTTTGAACTTCTTTTTTCATACTTTTTCTCCTTTTTCTTTTTCACTTCTCATTCTATTTCTCTTATTTTTATACTAAAACGTAAAAGAAAAAAAAATAAAATAAGAATATAAACTGAAATAATGATACCTAAAGAAGTAAAAAAAAATCATGTGTGAGAAGGGTGTACATGAGCCACTTATGTAACAGTTGGGGTATAGGTGATCCATTTTTATAATGGTAGTAGTATATATGAGCTACTTTTGTATTGAGTTGGATATCAACTTTAAATGACAAAGTTGAAGGGTATTTCAGATCTTAAAACCTATTTAAAATACCTCTTCATCTATTATATGTTTACAGAACCATATACTTCAAGTCTAGTTAGGCTTTTCTTGCAACCTTGATTAGTCATCTAATGTTGAGTTTTATATTACACAATTGGGGTTTAAAGAATCAATTAAAACATTCTAAATAACCGTGTTGGCTATCATTGTTTTTCTTAGTTGGAGAATCACTATTAGCAGACACTTGTTTGGTAAGGAGGAACTTGTTTTCTTGGAAAATAAGTGGGTTTCTTTCTTAATTTGTAATGTTTGGTAGGTCAGCAAAAGAAATATTTTCTCAAGAGTATTTATATGTTATCTGGCAACACACTATGGGGGCGGGATGTTGTGGGGAGTGGAGGCTTTGAGGTGGCAGGGGTTGGGATGGTTAAGGAGAGGGAAGGGGTGGGGGTGTTGGGGTGGGTATAATGAATCCATATTTTTAAGGAACTTGTTTTTCTAGGGAAAATATTTTGACCAACCAAACATGGAAAAATTGCAAAACATTTTCTGGGATGTTTTTTTCATGCCAAACACACTCTGTACTGTGTTTTCCCTGCTTTAAAGTTTCCTACTAAGTTGTGTTGCTGTTTTTTTATCGACAACCCTTTGTTTCACCCTTGCACTATTTTGGTTGATTTACTGATTATGGTTTTCAAATTCAACAGTTATGTAATGGGTATTGGTGAAGCTGAGGCATTCTCTGAGCGGTTGAAACGAGAGCTTCAAGCTTTGGAAGCTGCTAATGTGCATGCCATTTTGGAGAATGAGCCATTAATAGATGAGGTGACCCATTTATTTTTGTGAAGAGTTCTTATTGCTTTGATGCCAGTGGCAGAGAAGAGTTTGGTTTCTATTTCAGGAGTTGCTACAGTTCTCCTCTTTATGACAATTGATAACCTTTTACTTTGATTAGACTTTTGGCTTGTTCTTTATGAATTTCTTCTCTGCCAAGAGCAATAGAAGGCAAAGTTTGTCTTGTTCTCTGTTCCATAGCTTCAACTTACTACCATTTCCCCGATATGTATGCTCTCACACTTGATTATGTGTAACATTTATATCTTGCCTTTGGTAAGATGAGGTGACCATCCATATTTTTTTTTGATGAAATAAGGAGAATGTCACTAACAAAGCATCAAGCAGATGCACATATTACAAAAGAAAGAAATATCACCTCCTATAAAGGCAAAAAAAAAAGCTATCTAAACAGCTAACAGCAGAGATCTATGGAGCTGATAAATTCTAGGTAAGAATCGACAGTAAATACACGAGAGAGATTAACCCTACCAAAAAGAGTAATCAAGCATCTTGTTTGAAGGTAGAGATGGGAGTTGTGTGCCATCAAAACATCTTTTGTTCCACTCCGTCCATAAGCACCACAAAACACTGGCTGGAACCAAAGACCAGATCTGCTTGATGGACTTGCCAACTTTCCAAGAACTCCAACACACAAAATCCTCTCTCAATGATCTTGGCATGACCTAAGTGAGTCCAAAAAGTGAGAAGTACATGTTCCATGGGCCTGTCGCAACTGTGCAATGAAGGAACAAGTGATTAATAGATTCTAAGTTGCACAAGCACATGTAGCATTTGTTGACTATTTGGAATTTCCTCCTAATGAGGTTATTCTGAGTCAAGTAAGAGTCTCTTAGAGTAATTTACCTGAAACAAATAACGTAAGGTGGCAACTTAGTTCTCCAGATTAATTTCCATGGCCATTGATTAATTAAGGTCTTCTTGGAGTTTTGTTGAAGGTAGCATGCTTTAACTGAGTAGGATATGTCCCTGCTATGTCTCCAGATAAGTTTGTCCCTGTGTTAACTGTTGATTGCACCAGTCTGAATGGTGGCCATAATTCTAAAAACCTCTTCCAACTCCCAGTCATTAAGATTTTTGCTTAGGATCAGATTCCACACATTGTCTTCCCTGCACTTAGAGATTGTTGAGTATCCTGAACTTAGAGATGGTTGAGTCTGGATGAGATGCAATCTGGAAAATGCTAGGAAAAACATTCGTTAGAGGAGTGTCTCCTAGGCAAATATCTTTCCAAAATCGAATATGTTTCCCATTTCCCACCACAAGTAAGGAGAATATTTCCCACAGGTTCGTTATATCTCTCCAGATCCCCGTACCATAAGAGGTACTTACTTTATTAGAGCGCCAATGACTATCACTACCATACTTTGCTTGGATCACTTCCTTCCACAAGCCAGCCGACTCTTGATTGTATCTCTAGTGCCACTTCAATAGCATACACTTGTTATGTAAGGCCAAGTCTTTTATCCCCAATCCTCCATATTGTTTTGGCAAATCGACTTAGGCCCATTTAACAAGGTGAATTTGTGGTCCTTGTTGTTGCCTTCCCAAAGAAATCTCTCCTGATTTTGTCAAGTCATTGTTTCACCTAAGCTGAAATAAGGAGTAAGGATATAAAATAGGTGGGAATGTTGTCCAATACACTATTGATGAGTGTTAATCTTCCCCCTAGAGAGAGGTATTGTTGTTGCTAGGAAGCTAACCTTCTCTCAAACTTTTCCACGATCACATTCCAAACTTGAGATGATCTATTCATGGCACCCAAAAGCATACCTAAGTAGGTGGTGGGAAAGGAGCCAGTAGGCAACACATGATATCTGCCATATCTTCCAGATCAGGGACCTCATTTACCTGGTATATAGTGCTCTTGGACATGTTGATGTGGAGACCTGACAATGCTTCAAAGAGTATAAGGGTGAGACTAAGATATTGGACTTGAGATTTCTTAGCTCCACATAAAACAAAGGTGTCATTAGCAAATAAAAGATGTGAGATCGAGACTGGTAGAGCATAACGATTGCCCACCTCAAAGCCTTCTATCCATTGAAGTTGTTTAGCCTTCTCCAACATCCTACTCAAACCCTCCATAGCAAAAATAAAAAGGAAGGGTAATAAGGGATCCCCTTGCCTGATGCCTCTACCGGGAGAGAAAAAACCCACAAGACTTCTATTCACTAGTACAGAGTACTTTATTGTTGGGAAGCTATACTTGATCCACCTAATCCATCTCTCTCCAAACCCCATTTGCCTTAGGATCGAAATAAGGAAGGACCAACTCAGTTTATAACACTTTCTCAATATCAAGTTTAAAAAGCAGACCTGGAGTACCACTTTTTTGCTTCTAATCTAAACTTCATTGGCAATAAGTGTTGCATTAGTGATTTGCGTTCCTTGAACAAAAGCATTCTGAAAACCAGAGACTAGATTCCCAATCACCTTCTTTAGCCTTTTTGAGAGCACTTTGGCCAAAATTTTGGACACACTACCAATAAGACTGATTGGCCCAAAATCCTTATGTTCTATTGCGCCTTTATTATTAATGACAAGTGCAATAAAAGAGGCATTAAAAGATTTCACCATGTGGCAATTGTTGTGAAAGTGATTGAGCGCACACAAAATATCTTGCTTGATAATTCCCCATCACTTCTGATAAATCCCAATAGAGAGGCCATCTGGCCCTGAACTTTTGTCTGGGGCACATATGTTGATTGCATTCAATATTTCTTCATCTACAAAGGCCCGCTCCAAAGCAGTCTTTTCTTCAGAACTCAAACTGCCCTTGCCCTCAAAAGAAGCAGCAGGCCTCCATGATTGGTTTTCAGAGTATAGCTCTTGGTAGAAGTCAAGAATTGCCTCTTTCACCTGGTCCTTTCCTTCAATGAGGTCATCTCCTACCTGTAGTCTGTCAATGTGGTTGTATCTCCTGTGGGAGTTGGCTATTCTTTGAAAGTATTTTCTATTCCTATTCCCCTCTTTTAGCCAGACACCACAATTTTTGTCTCTAAGAGGTTTCCTCCGCGTTTGCTAATTGTTGAATCTCTAATTTTGATTGCAAAATTTTGTTCTTTTCAACTTGAGACTTGACCCTTCCTTCAGTTGCTTGTTCTGTCAGCAGAAGATCATCCATGGCTTTACTGATTCTGGAATTTATCTTACCAAAGAGCTCCTTGTTCTAGGTAACGAGGTCTTTTTTCAAAAATTTAATTTCTGGGAGAGTATAAAGTCTGGAGAGTCATTTACTATATAACCTTGCCACCAATTTTTTACCATATCATGAAAACCTTCATACTGCAGCTACATGTTCTAGAATTTGAAGTAGGAAGGATTAGAAGTCCAATCACCACTCTCTAGGGCTAAGGGACTGTGGTCGGGAAGAACCCTTGGTAGGCCCACCTGCTTCACAACTCCAAAGAATTCATTCCATTCAGTGGAAATTAAGAACTTATCAATTCTGGAAGCCTGCAGAAAGTCCTCTCCCCTTGTCCATGTATAAGTTGCACCATGTAAGGGGAGATCAATAAGACCCATGTCTTCAATAAATTCAGAGAAGTCCTTTATGTCCTGGGAGCTTCCTATACAATTGTGCCTCTCACGTTCCTATCTACATACATTAATGTCACCACCTGCAAACCCTCCCACATGGCCGAACGAGTATGCTGCCCTTGCTAAGAGTAAGCTTTTCCATTTTCTTTTGTCCCACAAAATAATAATGCCACCCCTGGTACCACTTGCTTCAAATTCAACGCATTGGACCCATCTTGATCCCCAAATATCTCTTGCTATTGCCACAGAACAACACTCAGTTTTGTTTCCTGTAAACACAAGATATCAAGCTTCCATTTTTGAATAAGTAGCTTGATGGTGCTTCTTTTGCTTATATCATTAAGCCCCTTTTTATTCCAACTGATAATTTTTGCTATCATTTTGAGAAAGCGTTATGGTACCTGCCCCTGCTTGACCCTTCTCCATTCTCATAATTACTTGTCCACTGCAACTTCTTGGTCACAATCTCACCCTTTTCCTTTGATCTTTTCTTCTGTTGCTCTTTCCCCTTTGATTTCTTCAACTGTAACTTCCTCTTTTGTTGCATTCGCAGTATCATATCGTAGATTTCGTTCTCAAACCCCTCTGAATTGACCCCAAAGGCTTTACAAGCTTTGGTCATCACTATCTTGGTCCAATGAGAGGTTTCGATAATTGTCGGGTGTGAAATAACCTGTTCCTCCAAGCTGTCATCAGACCAGGATAGTGACAAAGTGTTGCTACTAATTGGGAAAGAGAAACCTGAATCTTAAGAACACCCACTAGAGAAATCAGAGTTGATAGGAGGAAGAGAGAGAAGACATAGAGGTCGCAAGCATTCGGCTTTGTTGGCTTCGTCTCTCTCGCACTCCTCAGGAGAATCAGTTTGCGTTTGGGAAGCCAACAATGGTTTTTGAGATAGCTTAGCATTCGACTGACGTTCAGAAAGCTTTTGTGTCTCTGCCACTATAGATTGGGCTTGGGTTGGCAAAATTGCCTTTCACTCCTTTAACATCTCCTTTTTATTGAGATGCAAGTTCCCCTTTTTCCTCCTTGAATAATAAAGATGGTCTGAAATTTTTTGCTGCAACTGGGCCTTTGCCTTAAGTTGGCCCAAGTTGTCTTAGAATTTTTAGGCCCAACCCTAGGGTCCTCAGCTGATTTGAGATTTGAATCAATAGGCTGCTCATTCTTCGAAACATAAACTTGGTCTGAAGTCGTCTGCTGCAACTAGGTCTTTGCTTTAAGTCGGCCCAAGGTTGTCTTAGATTTTTTGGGCCCAGCCCTAGGGGCAACAACAGATTTCAAATTTGAATTGATATACTGCTCAGTTTTTGAGACACAAACTTGTTTGGACCGGTGGTTAAAACCCTGTTCCTTAGAACCATAGGCAATTGAGATTTTCGAGAAGGCATCGGTAATAATGGATATTTCATAAATTTTCCCGCCTACTCTCAAATCAATTTTGTGTGGAGGTTCTCGTGCTACTGCTGGAATACAAATCCGAGCGCAGTGAATATGATTTCTCTTCTTCGTGTCCTCATCTGCACCGATATAACCACCACAACAATCCCTGATAAATTTCAGAGACTTTTCCGACCATGCGTGAAGCGGGATGCAAAATGCAAGAAGCCCTAATCTACCTCTGATTTGCTACTAACTCTTCTTTAGAGACCACCACTCTAGTGATAATCTTCTCCCATTCCAAAACCATTCCCCCATTATTATCCTCTTCGCTTCTTGCCTAGATGGAAACTCGAACATCATCTGGTTATGTGTTCATAACCGGCCATTTCTAGATATTTGCAGCATCCATTAAAGATTTCCCTGGGGTGACAAAGTTTTGGAGAGCTGGGTTAACTGGATCACCCAAAGATCTGATAATTTTTTCGGCTAAATCACTCCACCCTACATTGTAATCCATCTCCGGGATGATAATAGCTGATTTTCTTTGGCCCCTCGATGTTTTTACTCGAAGATATCTCCCATAAGAGTTGAGCCAGTGTAAAGATGTCAGGGAAATGATCTTTGAGGCTCATACCACCCAATCATTTATCAAACCAGAAATTGGTTTTTCTGCCATTTTGTACATTTAAAGTTAACTGATTACTGAGAAAGGGCCAAAATATTGGGATGGATTTCCAAAGGCTAATTCCATAGGTGGTATTACCCCTTTGGTTACCCATTTATTTAGCTCCTCATACTTGTGGTTGATCACCCTATACCATAGTGCTTGGTCCTCCTTAGGGTACCTCCATAACCATTTCAGCTTAAGAGCTTTGCTATGGTTTTTGAGATTCTTGATACCTAATCCACCTTGCATCTTACTTATGATGATGTTCTTCCTCTTGACTGAGTGAAAGCCTTTTCTTTCCTTATTTCCTTGCCACAAGAAATTTCTTCTAATTTTGTCCAACCTCTGAACTACTGAACTACTGACTGGGGAATATGGAAGATAGATAACATATATGTAGGTAGAGCATCCAGAACAGAGTTTATCAGTGTTAATCTACCTCCCAAGGAGAGGTATTGTGATCTCCATCTGGCTAGTTTCTTTTCACATTTCTCCACTATTGGGTTCCAAATGTCTATGGCTCCAGACTTTGCCCCCAAAGGCATGTCCAATTATACTGATGGCAGAGTACCTTCACTCCTCCCAAATATAACTGCATACTCATCTTAAAATGACTTCGTCGATCTTAATCTTACTGACAAACCGACTACTAAACTCCTTGAACAAGAACTACCTAAAAGAACCTTCACTAATATCATTTATTTCAAAAGACTTATCACTGGAAATGAAAAGGCACACCCTGTAACCCATACTAAGAGATCGTATGATTAAATTTCACCACAAAGTAAATAGTTTTGTCCCCCATGGTAAAAAAGAAGCTAATTTCAGTAGGAGTTGCCGGAAAAAGATCAAATAAAGTAAGAGAGAGAACCTATGACAGGTTCCCCTTGGGAGATGTGCCTTTGCCTTAGGTAAGATGAGGCGACCATTCCATTTTTTTAATAAAGATAAATGTATGCTTCTGTGCCTAAATTTTTTGTCCTACCAGGTCTTGCATGGGCTTGAATCGGCCACTAACTGTGTTGAAGATATGGATGAGTGGTTGGGCATCTTTAATGTAAAACTTAGACACATGAGAGAAGACATAGAATCGGTAAGAATTTCTGCATGGCAAATTGTTTATTTTTTTTTTTTATTAATATTTTTTATGGCGCTTCTATTTGATCTTACTAGAAATGTTTATTTTCTTTCCCTAGCTAACTGATTCATATATTTAATTAGCAAATCACTTGAATGTGAAACTTAACTTTGAATCATAGTTCTTTCCCTTCTTTGTGAATCCACCACAAAAATTTGCTTGTAGTTCCTTTGCAGAATTCATGGATTAGTAACTAAAAATCAAAAAGGAATATGAGTCCCTTCTTGATTCAAAGAGAAATCACTTATTCTAAATCTAAGTAACTTATTATGCTAAAAAGTTACTTCAGTAACTGAAAAAGAATTTCAACACTCCTCCTTTGCTTTAATTATTGCAATTTAAAAAATGCTCCTCCTCAATTTCTACTTTGGTGGTAGATGCTGCATTATTTTCATTGTTTTTGAACTTGCGAAATTTCTTCTTATGATTTTGTGCTTAAAAACACCCTCAATAATCTCGTCTTCTTTATAAGCTCTTTTGAAAGTGCTTTCTTTTTTGTACCATATATACTTGCAAGGAGTTGTTGCAAAAACTTTTCTTTCATCACGATATCCTTTATAACACAGGTTTCAAAATATGATTTCATTCTCACCGATTGAATTTGCTAGTTTCAATCAGTGAAAATTTTTGGGGCATTAAAAGAGAGATTGTTGATTGCCATAGTTGAGAAGTGGGTCAAAAACTGATATTTGTTAAATGTAATTGAATGGAAGATCTTATCTTATTCCAGTAGGTGAGCAGTGAATAAATAGAATAGATTAAGATCAAAATTCTGTCATAGAACGTGAGAGGTCTTACCAACTCGATGAATAAAGCTCTTGTTAAGTCATGTTTAAACAAATGGTAAGCATATGTGATCTGCCTTCAGGAAACAAGAATTAATCAGGAGTGTAAAGGAAATGGCATAACAATTGTGGTCGTCTGGGATGGATGCAATGTGGATTTATAAAAGCGGAGGAAGCAAAGGCGGTTTACTAATTATGTGCGACAACAAAGTGTGGAAGGGATCAAAGGTTGAGAAACGCAACTTCTCAATCACTTCTAGATTCGACTCAGTTCTTAACTCTTTTTGCTGGTTCTTTATTGGAAGAAGTAGAAGCTATAAAGTTTTTTTTTTTTTGAAACTGGTAACATTGTATTCCTCAGCATTAAGGGCTATGCTAGCCACCTCCAAAAGTGTTAGTTACATAGAAAGACCAACAAAACAAAGATTACTTACAAACCTCCTATGAAATCCACTAGTTGAATTTCTTCTTCTATGTTCATTTCTTTACACCAAAAACCTAAAGTGGTAATTACTTTCCACTTAATCTTCTCTATAGTGCATTCTTTCCTTACGAAAATTCTCTGATTTCTCTCCTTCCAAATGCTCCACCAGATAAAAGCAGGTACGGTTCTCCACCACCTCCTCTGGCTTTTACTACCTCCCCACTCTGACCCAACAACTTAGTAGGTCTGCTGTATGTTCTGGCATAACCCAATTTAGACTCATTATATTGGTAAATAGAGCCCATACTTGTGTTGTTACTTTGCAGTGGAGATTCAGATGATTGTTGGTTTCTAGGGCCTCTTTACAAAGATAACATCTTGAGGCAATAATTTTTCCCCTCTTTGAAGTTTATCATATGTCAGGCAAGCTTTCATAGTTACCAACCACGTGAAACACTTCACCTTAGTAGGGGCTACACTCTTCCATATAGCACTCCATGGCCTTGGTTTCTTCCCCGCAATGGTGACTAGATCCCTCTTATACATTCTGTTCACAAAGAATTGACCATCAGTATGATGCCTCCATAACAATTTATCTGTTTCCAGATTTGTGCCAGGAAAATCTCCAATCAAAGCTAGCATATCTGTTACCCACTCTATTTCCCAATCATTAAGAAATCTCCTAAAGAGCAAATTCCATCCTTGTGGGGACCAAACCTCTTGTAACTTGCTGTCAGGATTCAGGCAAATGGAAAACAACTTAGGGAGTAAATTTTTCAAGGACCCTTGACCAGTCCAGTCTTCCATCCAGAACAGAGCCTTATTTCCTCGACCAACCTTTATCCTTACATTGTCTCTGAAAGCCAGCCATAGGTTTCTTATAGTCCTCTATACTCCCACACCATATGTTTCTGTCACTTCCTCTGAACACCATTGATCTTCCTGACCATACTTGTGTTGAACGAGTTCCTTCCATAGAGCTTGATCTTCCAAATTGTATCTCCACAACCATTTGGTGAGTAAGCTGTTGTTGTGTACCTTTAGGTTTCTTACTCCCAAACCCCCATATCTTTTGCACTGTTGAACCACCATCCATTTAACTAAGTTGTAGCTCTTCTCAATCTTGTTACCCTGCCAAAGGAAGTTTCTCCTCAATGAGTCTATATCTTTGACTACCTTGCTGGGAATCGGAAAAAGTGACATCACATATGTTGGCAAAGAGTCTAAAACAGAATTAATCAAAGTGACTTTTCCCCCAAGGATAGATATTGAGATTTCCAAAGTGCCTGTCTCCCCTCTGATTTTTCCTAGTACATCCCAAATGCTAACTACCTTATGCTTAGCACCCAATGGCATACCGAGATAAACGGTAGGCAACCTCTCTATCTTGCACTTCAATATATTGGCCAAAGCTTGAATCTGTTGGACCTCTTTAATAAGAAAAATGCTACTTTTCCTCCAATTCACCTTAAGTCCAGAGCATGCCTCAAAAATTATCAGAATAATTTTGATGTGACAGAGTTGTTCCTGCTTCACAAAAAATTATTGTGTCATCCAAATACAGTAAATGAGTCATATCCATCACCTCATTACTCCTGATTTTGATTGTGAAACTAATCCAGTTGTTTAGAGAAGCTCTCCTCATCAAACTGTCCAACCCCTCCATGGCATATGATAAACAGGAAAGGGGACAAAGGGTCTCCTTGTCTAAGACCATTTCTGCAAGAAAAAAACCTACAGATTCTCCATTAACCAAATGGAGAACCTCGTGGTTTTAATACAAAACTCAATCCACTTGAGCCATGTAGGGACAAAACCCATTTGCCTAAGAGTGTTGATCAGGAAATCCCAATTAAGATTTTTCAATATTCAGTTTGCACATTACCCCTGGCACATCTCCTCTAATCCTAGTATCAATACATTCACTAGCAATTAAAGCAGCATCCATTATTTGTCTCCCTTAATGAAAGCCATTTTATTTTTGTTGACTAGCTTGTCTATCACCTTCTTCAGCCTTTCTACCAACAGTTTGACAATTATTTTATAAACCCCAGTAATGAGACTATTGCTCTGAAGTCTTTTAGATCATTTGCCCCCACCTTCTTAGGAATTACAGCTACAAAGGTAGCATTGAAACTCTTCTCAAAACTTTGGTGACAGTGAAAGTGTTTGGAAGGTTTGCATCAGATCTTCCTTTATAGTTTCCCAGAATGCGTGAAAGAAGGCCATAGTATAACCATCAGGTCCATGTGCTTTATCACAAGCGCACAATCTTATCCCTTCTAGCACCTCATCGTCACTGAATTCTCTAGATAACCAGCTCTGCTCATCCATTTTATTCTCTGTACGTTAAGAATATTTAGTGAGGGTCTCCAGTTTTCTACCTCCTTATACAAATGGTGGTAAAATCCAGAATAGAATTCTTGATTTCCGCCGGCTCAGAGGATAACTCTCTATTAATCTTTAATGACTCAATTGTGTTGATTCTCTTGTGAGTTGTTGCCATTCTGTGGAAATGCTTTCTATTTTTATCGCCATTCTTGATCCACTGAATTCTGGACCTCTTTCTCCAAAAAATTTCTTTATTTTTTGCCACCTCCTCGTATTCCATGCCCAAGTGTACCTTTAGAAGCTGTTCATCACCAGTAAGAGATCTAGTCTCTTGAGTAACTTCCATGTCCCTTATCTGACTCAAAATTTTCTCCTTCCTTGCCTTCCACTTGCCCCTATTCTCTCTGCTCCATTCCTTCAATTTTGTTTTAAGCAACCTCAACTTAGTAGCTAGTTTGTAGTCTGGTCTTCCTAGCACTTCAAAGGAGCTCCACCATTCCTGAACTTTACTTTTGAAACCCTCTAAATTAAGCCACCACTTTTCAAACTTGAATAAGATTTCCTGAAGGCCTTATCCCCACAAGTTAAGACGATGGGATTATGGTCAGACCCCAAGCTACGCAGAGTACATTGCCTAATTTGAAGGAACATTTCATCCCATGGGAACGAGTATAAAAATCTGTCTATCCTGGAGGCATTCCTATGATTTGCCCCTCCTCTCCAAGTGTATGAGCCCCCAAATAAAGGGGGGTCAATCAGCTCCAATTCTTTGATATAACTGGACAGATCTATCATGGCTCTAGAAAGCCTGATACAGTTGGTTTTCTCCGAAAGAAATCTAGTAGTACTGAAATCCCCACATACTACCCACGGCCCTTCACAGAGACTCCTCATAGCTCCTAATTCTTCCCACAACTTCATCCTTTCATTTCTATCACAAGATGCATAGACTGCTGTGAGAAACCAAGTTAGTTCTTGATTAACTCCATATAATTTACAAGTAATTGATTGATTTCCATATTCCACCATCTCCCCTTTCCATGATCTTTTGTCCCACATAACTAAAATTCCACTCTTGCTTCCAATCTCTTCCAGCCATACTCCCCCTATCCACCTATTCCCCCCTAATTGTTGTATATGATCCCCCACTGCCCCATTTAGCTGTCTCCATCAAAACTATAATATCTACCCCCTCCTGTTGTAAATGGGTTGGCTAGCCCAACTAATTTGATGGGGGTTTCACTTGACCTGCAGCAGTGGGGCCCCCATATGCATGTCCCATCACATCCACAAGATCATTTCCCTCTCTCCTTAGCTCAATTCTCTGTGAAGTCAACATCTGCTTTATGGCATCAGCAGCTTTTTCTACATGGCTGCTGGACCCCACAACACTCCTTAAATGCATATCATTATCCACATGATCCTTTCTCTCTCTCCTTTGCCCTGAAACCTGGGAAGTCAACATTTGCTTTATGGAGTTAGCAACTTTATCCCTTTCCTTTTCTAGCCTAGGACTGACTTCTTGGCTTTCAAGCTCAACCACCTCAGATCTGCGAAATCTTGCTGGAGCTTCAACCCAAACTGTCAGGGAAAAAATCAAACCACCATCTTGAATTTCAACTTCCCTGGGAATATTTTCAATGGGACCTTTCCCTTTGATTCGAGCCCATCGCAGATGATTTTTTTTGAGGATTAAAAAAAATAAATAAAATGGTGGTTTTCTCGTGGTTTCTTCTTCTGTCGCGAGCCATCCCTCACATTTATCTCCTATCTCTTTCATAATATTTTCAGACCATAGTTGGAGAGGTAGACCAAGTACTCGAATCCAAAACCATTGAAAGGTGGTGTGGGCTGGATAAGCCCCAGATGTCGGAGACCACCAGTCAAACTCAAGTTTATTCCCCGTCTCTTCCAATTACCAAGAAGAATGTGTTCTGCATCTTTCCTCGACTGGAATTCGAACAGGAGTTGAATGCCATTCTTGTCGAAAACCTGAATATTGTGAACTCCTTTCCAAGTTTGTTGGATCCACCTTCTCACATCATTTCTTGTTGGGATCTCGTTGCAATCTGGAAAGCTTCCTACTAGGCATCTCTGTAAAAGATCTTTTCCATCTTGGTGTGAAGAAGCTGTCATAATGCCTTGTACCTTGGAGATAGTTGGTTCCTGCACCATCCATCTGTTCTTGTACAGAGGAACCTTGTAGCTGCCTTCTCCCCTCTTTGAAGGATGATTTATCTCCCCTACTGCTGGAGTACCAGCTTGCATTGAAGACCTCCTATTAATGAAGCTTTCAATCCGGCTGACAAGTCCCAACCACCCCTCATTGTCCTTGTTTTCTGGGATAATAATAATAGACCTCATTTGGCCATTGATCGTAATGATCGACAAAAAATGACCAAACTTGTTGAACTTCAAAGAGCAAAAGATATTAGTTGAAACATTTCTGCCTCTCCATGTCTTGAACATTTTACCCCTGACTTCTGATGCTTCTCGCAACCTTCTGCATAGCCAACCCAGAGCCCCTTTGCTCAAAGTCATCCTCCTGGGGTAGTGCCTAGAGTTTTCCACCCATTCAAACCATGTATCAGAATACATTATAGTCTCTGTAATGTCAAAAGATTTCCCACCTAGTCTAAAGTAAGTATGATTTCCCATGGTGAAAAAAAAGGCTTTCAAAGAAATGAAGGATATTGAAAGATTCCGGTGGTTGAGGACCACCAGCTATAAAGTCAATATGTGACGATCACTGGGTCACGGGTGGGGGGTGGGGTGGGGGGGCGACTTTGTTTAGACATATTCTAGTTGGATAGAGGAGCTAGAACTTAAAGATCCTACTTCGATGGGTAGGAGTTAAACTTGTTTTAGGGGGATTACTCACCAAAGTGCTGCTAGGTTGAACAGTTTTTTGTATTCTATGGAATGGGAGGAGAACTTCAAAAGCATCAGACTGAGAATCCTTCCAAGAGTAGCTTCTGATCCATGTATCATTCTTGAATGTGGAGACAACCTTATTTCAAATTCGAAGAGTAGCTTCTGATCCATCTTTACATACACGATGAGCCTATTTCCTATTCCTAAAAGCATAGAAAAAAGAATCAATAGATTGAGAAGACCCTTCCTATGGAAAGGGAATAAGCAGAAGAGAGGCTACAATATGGTAAAATGGGATATTTTTACCCTTGAGATAAAGGGGGTCTTGGACTGAAGAACCTCAGCAAACAGAACAATTGTCTTCTATAAAAGTGGTTATGGAGATTCTGCACAGAAGATGGGGCCTTATGGAGAAGGCACATAGCAGGAAAGTATGGCTTACTTAGCTAACTGAATAGCTGAAGAAGTCACGAGCACATTTGGTCGTAGTGTCTGGATCAGGAGACTTTGGCCTTACTTTATCAACAACATCTCCATTGGTGTTGGTAATGGTCTGAAAAATGCTTTCTGAAATGAAGTTTGGGTAGGGGAGAGCAGCTTGAGAAACTTATTCCCCCAATTATACTCTTTGAGCTTGTAGAAAAATGATACTCTATCAAGTGTGGAGCCAGCAGGGATGAAACCTACTCTTCAGGAGAGCAATAAATGGCTGGGAAATAAGACGAGTAGCAAGCCTTCTGGGAACGTTAAACACTTGCCCTGGTATTTCTATGAGCCCAGAGAAGCCAATCTGGAAACTACATAGCAAAGCCACTTCATCGTCAAGTCATGTTACTGGAATATCGATTCCGAACAGATGGCAACAGACACAGGGCCTTGGAAGGAAATCTTGAAAGGTAGAAGTCCACTAAAGGTGACTTGTTTCTCATGGCTAGTGTGCAGGAAAGCCCGCCTCACACATGAGGCACTGCAGAGAAGTGGATGGCAGGTATGTTCTAGATGTTTTATGTGTGAGTGGGAAACATAAGTCAAAAGTAATTTGTTTATGCATTGCAACACTGCCACAAGCCTATGTCATAATTTCTTGTGCTTTTTAGGAGTTAGCTGGGTGATGCCCAAGACAACCTTGGAGTTGATGAATCAATGGTCAGGAATTGGCAACAGAGAGAGATATGAAGATTGGTGGAAGACAATATCAGCTTGTATATGGTGGAACTTAAGGAGAGAAAGGAATGATAGGTGCTTTGAAGATCAGAGAGTCAACTTACTGAAGATAAGGATGAAGTGTATAAGCCTGCTATTTTTCTTGTGTAAACAAGAGTTCATAGGGAAGGCAGTATTTTAGGTAGATTTCATAGGAAACTTGTAAATGTACCCAAATGGGGGTGTGCCCACCACTCTGTGGATTGTAAGTTTCTAATTCATCATTCATTGAATGATGAATTGTATATGTGAATACAAAGTTACTCTATCTCAAAAAAAAAAGTGTTGAAAATAGCCTCGACAGGCTAAAAATATCTCCGACGGGTTGAAAATGGGTTGAAAATAGCTCTTTCTAAGAACTCGCATATTCCATAAAATCAGTGAGACTCAATACCACAGTTGGCACTTTTTGAAAAGATGGTGCAACAAATAAGGGTTGAAACGTTCAATAATTTTATTAAGCATAGAGAGCTTTAAATAGACCATTTGAAAATATAATCAACAGAAAATCTGCATAATAAAAATTGGAAACGCTAAATAATCTCAACAACTAAAACAACCTAATGGAAATTTAAAATTCAAATTCATCCCAAATCTAACTGACTTATTATGCTACAACTTGCAAGCTGAAAGCAAACTTCAACAGCTTTAGACCTCATTCAAAAGTCTTCCTTTTTTTCTTAGATTTTGTGCCAAGTCAAACGGTACAATATAATTTGGATGGAGGAAGTAAGTTCTATATGAATGTAGACCTCTTTTCCTAATGCAATACTGGTTCTTTCACAATTTGCAGATAGAAACCCGCAACAACAAGCTGGAAATGCAATCAGTAAACAACAAGGCATTGATTGAGGAACTTGATAGGCTTCTTGAAAGACTCCGTATACCTTCTGAGGTGTTTCTCTATCTTTCTTGGAGCTAGGTCATGGTGACATCTAATAATTTTAATTTTCTTCACATCTTGATATTTGGTTTTGTAGTATGCAGCGTGTTTAACGGATGGTTCATTTGAAGAGGCAAGAATGCCTCAGAACATTGAGGCATGTGAGTGGCTAACTAATGCTCTACATGGTCTTGAATCACCTAAATTGGATCCTAGCTACTCAAACATGAGAGCTGTATGTTCACTTGCTTATTCCTTTCTGTCCTTTTCTTTTTGCTTCATTTTTGTTATTGTGCTTCAAAATAAAGTACAGAGATAAGGTTAATGTAGGTATGGATGCATATGTTAACTTAAGTAAAAATTTGCTCATTCAGGGCTTGGATGACTGGTTCCTATGAAGTGGTTTGAGTAAATACATTGTTTTGAATTATTGGGAAAACCACAGTTGGACCTGGCCTGGTATAAGAATGATTGAGTTATTGCAAAATACAGAGTCATAGCGTCTAGATATTACTGGATTCAAGTTCCTGCTAGTTTTTTATGGGCCAATGTTCTATACTGAAACTGGACAAGAAAAAGTAGAAATCAAACTTTCCTATCTTTAAATTATGTGCTTCTTACTGAATGAAGTGAAACCAAGTTGTCCTGTCTGTGCTATTCTAGCACTCGTCGGATAGGCATTGGCCGCATTGCGTCATCTCTGCATTTGAACACAGAAAGTTACTTATATCAAAATCAATACATTTCTTGTAAAAGATGCAGAAACTTTTAGCTGTGAAATCCCTGAATCTTTTACAGGTGAAAGAAAAACGAGCAGAAGTTGACAAGTTGAAAACGACGTTTGTTCGAAGAGCATCTGAATTCTTGAGAAACTATTTTTCCAGTTTAGTGGATTTTATGATGAGTGATAAGAGTTATTTTTCTCAGGTATATAGATAAGTTTTACTTGAACTAATTGTCGTGAGTTTCCCAAAAATAGTTATTTAAAGACTGCTGATAATATAAATCAAACAGCGTGGGCAATTGAAAAGGCCTGACCATGCTGATCTCCGATACAAGTGCAGGACATATGCTCGTCTGTTGCAGCATTTGAAGGTCAGATTGATTCAACTTGTCGAGTTTTAGCATTGTTTAATACTGTCTGGTCTTTCTCTCAATCCTTTGCATTTGCAGAGTCTTGACAAAAATTGCTTGGGCCCTTTAAGAAAAGCTTATTGTACCTCCCTCAACTTGCTTTTGCGCCGGGAGGTCAGAAAGCTATTATCTTAATTTGTCTTTTAGTTCTCTTATTGTGCTTTTATTTCTTGTTTTGCTTCTTTACGTTGAGTAGGTTACTTAAATCCCTATTATGTTCACTGGCCGTTATTTGCACTTTTAAGCTGGTAGATATCTGTTTTCTTCATCTCCAAACTCTCAAACGCATGTATCACCTGTTTGTCTATAGCAGCTTTCCCATCAAAGAATTGCTGGTTGAACCTGCTTTTAAGATGAACTTGTCTGCTTTAAGAAGCACATTTTGTTGGGACGTTTAGCTGGGCGAATCATTAAGACCATTGCAGTAGCATCTTAGAAAGAATTCAGAGAGCAAGCTGTTCAGTTTGAACAATAACAAGCTGTAAAGGGTAGCTGTGGAGACACAGAGAGAGGAAAGGCAACAAAGGTATTAAATTGGAGTAGCAGCACTGGAAAGAAGAAGAATGTAAAGCAGATGTAAGGGAACTGAGAAATTATACAAAGAAGAACAAGGGTACTGCAATATTGTCAGTTCAAAGACATTCCATCATGATCTAGGAGTGTGATAGTTCTTTTCAAGAACAAGAGATCTTTGCTGCCAAGCAACTTGTAGTTCGAGTGTAAATGAACGAATTTGGTAATGCCTTTTATGCTAGAAAATTCACTCAAGGAACTAAAGATAATTGGACCACATAACTCTTGGGGTAAATTCCTGAAACTTACTCCATGTAGGGTGCTGATTCAGGGCTTGGCATAGGTTTATTGTCTAGTGAAACCTGAAACAAATATTTGCATTTTATTTAATTTATGCATAGGAATAAGACTTTATAGTGTGCCGTAAAACCTTGTTTCACTTTTAGCTCGAACCACTGTAGGAGTGAATCTTAATCCACATATGAAAAAAGTTTTTTCATATTTTCCCTGTCTGTTCTAGGACCATTACAAGTTGTATCTATTAGAATTGGAATAAGTATATACAATCCTACTTAGAAAAGGAATCCTAGTTGGAAAAGGAGTCTAATGTAGTGTCTATGAAGAGGGTCTCAGTGTAATAATGTAGACACACAATTCAATCATATTCTTCTCTAATATCTCTCACATGGTATCAGAGCAATGGTGAGAAAATTAAATAAACCGTCAGTGTGCAATTTTCCGGTGACCTAAATTGTTGTGCGAATAAAAATTTTGTGCCTGTGTTTTTCAAAAACAATTTCCAAGCAATTTCTTTTTTTTTTCCAGTGGGATCAACTCTAAATTTCGAGGCTTACCGTATACATATTTCCTGATTCTGGTCGATTTTCTGGCGATCAGATCCTTTCAAATTCCACAATATGTCGTTTGGGATTGATATTTTTGGCTCCAAAAATATAGGAAGTTCAAGTGCTATGATCACATCAATGCGAAGCTCAAACTATTTAGCTTGAGCTTCTTCAGTAAAGTTGTTGTGCAAGGTCAAGGCATCCATGATCACTTAACCAACAAAGCTTGTGTGGTAGATGAAAAGGCAAAGGCTAGTGAAACAGATGATAGAGCCAAAGCACAATGGGACAGGTTAAGGCTCAATTATGTCTCCTATGACGATCTATCGATTCCAAGTTAATGCTTTTGGTTCGCTCATCCCAGACATGTTATTCAGTTTGGCATGGAGGCATTCGAAACGTTGATGCTAGTTACTACGAATGTGGACAAACAACAAGAGCATAAACAAACATTGTTTCTAGTTCTTACACTTGTTGGACTTCCTCCTTACATGATTTAGTGCGTGCTCTGATTTTAGCTAGTCCTTCAATACCAACCGTTGATGAATTATTCTCTCGTCTACTTCATCTAGCCATGCCTCCCAATCACCAAGTAGTTTCATCACCTACCATTGACTCCTCTATTCTGGCATCTCAAACCATAGACAAACGAACATATCAGATTGTGAATCGTGTCAACTTGGGAAACACATTAGTGCTACATTTTACCGTAGTACCGAGGGTTGTTCATATTCTATTTTTTCATTAGTTCATTATGATATTTGGGGTCCTAGTAGAGTTAGTCCACTGTTAGAGTTTTGTTATTTCGTTATTCTCATTGATGACTATTCAAGCTACACTTTGGTTTTCTTAATGAAAGATCCTTCTGAGTTTTTTTTTATATTCAAAAGTTCCTTTGCTGAAATACAAAATTAGTTTGGTGTTTCTATTCGTACTTTTCATAGTGATAATGCCTTGGAATTTTTATGACTCACTAAGGCATTTTTCACTAAACATCTTATCTGTACACTCCTCTGCAAAATGGTGTATCAGAAAGAAAGAATAGGCATCTGATTGAGCCGCTTGCACTCTCCTCATTGAATCTCATGTTCCGCTGCGTTTTTAAGGTGATGCAACCCTTTCATTAGAATCAGGTTCCACATTCCATACTATTTCCTCACTTACATCTATACTCAATCCCACTCGTGTGTTTGGCTTAGCTCCTGGTAAAGATAAGTTAGCTCCTCGTGCTCTCAAATGTGTCTTTCTTGGTTAATGGTTACTATCAAGTTCAAAAAAGGGTACATTGCTATTCACCTAATCTTCGTCGATACCTTATGTCCGCTGATGTCACATTCTTTAAATCTCAAACCTTATTATACATCTTGTGATCATTTTGATGTCTTTGAGCTCTTACCCAAACCTATACCAACTTTTGCAAAATTTACGGTTACTTCTACATCTCTAGTGGTAGTGCCACCACTCCTAAATTATCAGCATCGTCCACCCAACAGTAGTTTCAAATGATTCATCTCATGCACTAGACTCTGCTCCTACTGCGGACTTTCCTCCTCCTAGTCAACTAATTTCATTTCATAAAGGTATACGATCCACTAGAAATGCTAACCCGCATTATACTTTCTTGAGTTTTCATCACCCCATTATGCCTTTGTATCATCTTTGTCCTCTATTTCCATTCCTAAGAGTACATGTGAAACACTTTCTCATTCCGGATGGAGACAGGCTATGATTGATGAGATATCGGCTTTACATATGAGTGGTACTTTGGAGCTTGTCTCCCTTCTTACAGGTAAATCTTAAATCTACTATTTGTCGTCGTTGGGTTTATGCAGTCAAAATTGGTCCAGATGGTTAGGTTGATCGACTTAAGGTTTGCCTTGTTGCCAAAGGGTATACTCAGATATTTGGACTCAAATATAGTGATAATTCCGCTCCTGTAGCTAAAATAATATTCGTCCATATTTTTTTTCTATAATTGTTGTTTGTCATTGTCCTCTTCATCAGTTGGACAATAAAAATGTATTTCTACATGGTGATCTTACTTAAGAAGCCTATATGGAGCAACCACCGGGTTTTATTGCTCGGGGAGGATTCTAGTAACCTTGTATGTCAATTGTGTAAGTCACTCTATGGTTTGAAACAATCTCCTTGATACTAATTTGGAAAATTTAGCACAATAATCTAAGAGCTCGGCATGACTCGTAGTGGAGCTGATCACTCTGTGTTTTATCGTCAATCTGCGGCAAATAAGTGTATTGTTTTGGTTGTGTATGTTGATATTGTTATCACTAGCAATAATCAAAGATGGTATCACTAATTTGAAACAACATCTCTTTAAGCGTTTCTAGATTAATGACCATGGTTATTTTCTAGGTATTGAGGTTGCTCAGTCTTGATTAGGTATTGTTATTTCTCAATGCAAATGCCAGTACGCCTTAGACATTCTTGAGGTGAGAGGAATGATGGGATGTAGATCCATTGACACTCTTATGGATCCAAATGTTGCCATGGTGCTACATAAATAAAATAAATATGAAAAAGTACTCACTACTGAAAAGATACAGGGTGACCCAAATTTTGCTAACATACTCATTGACCAGACGGGCAACATATACTTCTAACAGCCAACCGCTGGCTATGAAAGCTCTTTGATTTTCTACCAGTATCATAGAAACTCTGATACCATGTGGAAATATTGGAAAAAAAATATTATTGAATCGTCGTCTCTACATTATTACTGAATATATCTAGGACACTACAATAGACTCCTTTTCAACCTAGGACACTACAATACAATCCTATTCTAAGTAGGACACTATATACTATTCCTATCACTATTACTAATTATATTCTAAGTAGGATTGTATATACCTATTACTATTCTAACAATTCTTATGTTTGCTATTTTTTGCAGGCTCGTGAGTTTGCAAATGAGCTTCGTTCCAGTACAAAGGCATCCAAAAATCCTATTGTATGGTTTGAAGGTTTGACAGGTTTGAATCAGAGCGTGAATAATGCAGACACGTCTGCAGCCTCTGAGGCATATGCTAAAATGCTCACAATATTCATCCCACTCCTTGTAGATGAGGTTTTCGTCTAGTTCTTTTTTTCCTTGTATATATGCGTATGAAAGTCTCTGTTGCTTTCTCTACCCAAAGTGTATCAATCATTTTTTTTTCTAAATTTCCGAATCCCAGAGTTCTTTCTTTGCACACTTTATGTGCTTTGAAGTTCCAACACTGCTTCCACCAGAAGGTGTTGCCAATGGAAACAAAGCTGGAGATGATAAGGATGATGATTTATGCATCATGGATATAGATGAGAATGACAATAAATCTGGTAATTTTTCCTGGTTTCTGCTCTTGTCTTGTCCTGCTTGAAACGTATCAAGGACCACCATCTTGCTATTTTGCAGGACAGAATTCCGCAGATATAGAGGCACTAAATGAATCGCTACATGATTTACTTGATGGAATCCAAGTAATGTTACAGTTTTCCCTTACAATAGTCTTGTTTTCTAATAACGATAGTTTTTGTTAATGCCGATTATTCTTTCTTGTTTAATTTTTCCTGTTTGGTGCAAAGAGGACATTCCTTAGTGCATAATTTGTTTGAGTTTTGAGACGCTTAATATACACTATATCCGATTCTTTGTATACTCAAACATCAGTGCTATTGAAATAGAAAAGAGAAAATGACACAGTAGGTCAGGTTAATAGAGTGAGGAAGACCTCTCAAGTTTCACTTAATCTGGATGCTGAATAAAGACTACATCAGAGTCTTGTCTGTGTTTAGTTCTTCTACTATTCATCCGGTATTCATTCTATGATATCTGTATCTTCTCATTACTGTGGTGTTGATAATCTATCTGGTGGATTATATCTATGTTACTATTAATTCCATGCTACTACCCTAGTTATCCTGTAGAATTTGAAAATTATTTTTCTAAATAGGAACAAGAATATCTATTTTGCTTCATCAAGCTGACTGCTTGACGTTTTTTTTCTTTTCTTGTCTCAATGCCTTTGTACCTGATCTTACCTCTATGCTGTACCACTGCTTCCTTATGTGCCACAGAGAAGCAGGCCCTTGAGTAAACCAAGTCCGCTGATCTTTTGTTGCATTGTCTAACATAATGTTTTGTCCTTGTCACGATGAATTAGCACTGGACTATTTTGTCAGTTTTATATGTTCTTTTGGTACTCGTATTTTTTTCAGCCCCCTCTCTTATTTTCTCATACATTGTGGTTTGAAATTTATGATTGCCACAATAGCGTGGTTCTTTTTCATGGGCATAGTTGTTGATTGGATTGTCGTTTCAATTAACTAAAGATCTTTCAAATTTTTCTGACGAAACAAAACTATAAAAAGAATATCACTGATAATATTATCTTGACCTGTTTATGTGCTTCAGGAAGACTTCTTTGCTGTGGTTGATTGGGCAGGCAAGATTGATCCTATGTGCTGCATATCAATGCATGGAATCACAGAGCGTTATATTCCTGGTCAGAAGGCTGATGCAGCAGGGTTTGTGCGTATCTTGCTTGATGACTTGGAATCAAGAATTTCAATGCAGTTCAGCCGTGTGAGCTACTGTATCCCTCATAACCATCTATATTTTGCAGTTCATAAGGGATGAAATTTTCTCAGTTTTCCCTAAACTTTGCAGTTTGTGGAGGAGACATGCCATCAAATTGAAAGAAATGAGCGAAATGTTAGACAGTTGGGAGTTTTATCATTCATACCGAGGTAAACTGAGTTTCATGTTATGTGTTTTGTATACTTCCATAGTTCTTTGGATTAGATTTACTGTCATAATGGTTCAAATGATGTTTGTATGTAGATAGAGCTGGAAGTGCATAGTTATTGTTAATGGAAGTAAGTCGAGATTGTCAAATTAAACTTCAGCCGCTAAACTAAGAGCTTTCTACTTTTATCTGTCCTCCCGTTTCTAGTGTATCTAATTAGTGCGACAGGTTTAGATATGCTAGTATGCTACATTATAAACCCATTTCCCGTATTTACTTCATTGGGAGATTAGTCTCACTATGAATGGTAAATTGTAAAGTTCTTTCATGAAGATATTATTTCTTCCCCTCCCCAGTATGGAAATGAATAGTTGATTGATTTTCTACGGCTCTTTTACGTATACATGGAAATAGTTCCTCCAAATTTGAATGGAAGTTTTGCCTGCCTGTGTTATTCTATTATTTTCTGCTGATTTCTCTTTATCACATAGGAGCAAGAGTATACCATTTTATATTTTTATTCCCCCAATTGAATAGTGCTTGAAATTTTCATTAGTATCTACAAGATGTGGTTTTCTGCCTTGTCGCTGTTACCTCTCTGGTACAGTTGATTAGCTTCATTATTGCTTTTATGCTGTGAGCTTGTTGTAGGTCTGAGCCTTGTAAAAATTCCTTCAATGACTCTTTGAATAACCTTATTTACAACTACAGGCAGTAAGCCTTTCAGTAATTCAGCCTCAAAATCAGAATTTGTACTTATTTTGTCTCAGAATGCTTCACGTATTTATTTCGGCCTAACTTGTCAATCATTTCGTTGGGTGAATGATTTCTCATCTAGATTTGCCACCCTTGCAACCCGTATGGAGCAGTACATTCAAGGACAATCAAGGGATTTGGTTGATCAGGCATACACAAAGTTTGTGAGTGCTTCTGTCTTGCACTTGTTTTCTTGATGCATTACAACGACCATTAAGATGTGAAATGAACAGTTGAAAATGTTAGAATGACATAATATATGTTACTGGTTCTCTTGTTTAACCATTTTTTTCCTGATGAGAGTATTGTGATAGGTAATACAGTAATTTATACTGTTTAAATATACAATAATAGAAAATAAAAGTAAGCTGAAGTGTGAATTGGGAAATACTTGCAGAACTCTTTTTTCTTTCAAGGTGCAGTGAGTTTAATTTCTTAATTTTTGGTGGTTAGTTATATATGTTCTCTTATGTATGTTGTACTTTGTGGCTCGATTGTTCAATATTTGGCAGGTCACTATAATGTTTGTTACTTTGGACAAAATTGCTCAAACAGACCTGAAATATCAAGATATCATGCTTTTAGAAAACTATGCATCATTTCAAAATAGGTATTGTTCAGTTTTGGGTTCAGATATATTTTTTATTGTACCACAAAAGCTGCTCCTAGTGCTGATTGAAACAGTTGTGCAGTCTGTATGACTTGGCTAATGTCGTGCCAACCTTAGCAAAATTCTATCACCAAGCAAGTGAATCTTATGAACAGGCTTGCACACGCCACATCAACACAATTATCTACTATGTAAGTTATCCTATTTCATGCTTTATGGTAGTGTAATATTTCCTAACTATTCTTTTGCATTCTTATTACTTTATTTACTCTCGCTGATGAGATACCTTAGAACTTGTGCTTTCTCCCAGCAATTTGAGCGACTCTTTCAATTTGCTCGAAGAATCGAGGATTTGATGTACACGATTACACCAGAAGAGGTTAGTTCCTTTTTCTTTTGAACACCTCAGGCTATTGATAATTGCAGACTGCCCATCACTCCAGAGTATCTTAATTTTCCTTATACGAGGATGGTGTCTTGACAATGCTCTGATACTAGATAAGTTGCTAATTTGTGCCAGTACATGATTTCTATCAAAATCATGGAAAATTGTGCAGTATTAAATCTTTGTTTGATTCATTTTACTTCTGTTGAACTTCTCCATACAGCAACCAAAAGAATCTATGACCAAAATAAAACTCTGGATTGAAAATATTATTCTTGTTTGGAAATTTGAACATTTGTGATGAATTGCATGTGAGAAATGATGCAACCACATTCGTTTTCGGTTTAAAATGTTTTCGGTTTAAAATTCCATGTCTTCTTTTTTGGTCTTTTTCTCTCTTTTCCATTTTGGTGGGAAGACAGGTTGAACCTTGCAGGCCAACTTATCTTTTTAATTGTGTCATGCAATTCTCTCTTACTGAACTTTGAAGCTGGATGCAACTGGTGTCTCAGAACTACCGAAAAGACGAATGACTTGGATCAGATAACAATAAGTGACTGGCCTTAACTGGTAATTCTAGTAGTCTATCAGTACTAATCAAATGAAAAAAATGGGTATATCTGTCATTTGATTGATGTGAAAGTTCAGTTCAAGCACAGAAGGAATAAATGGCGAAGGTATATGTGAGTGCCTTAATGACAGTACAGAAGATACTCAGTATATCTTATAGAAGATGATCTGATGCCAAATGTTCCAATTAGACTTGTTCCTTGTTTAAGGTTTTAAGTTCCGCTGCCGCCTGTCTTGGAAGTACATATAGGCTTGAAGTAATGACCAAACAACGTTTATGATTTTTACCATCACTTTAGCCTCTTTGTAAGAACCGAGTGACTCAATGTTGCATCCTTTTTGTTCCTTAGCTGTGCATCGAACCTTTAGGTTAAACCCAATTGGCTATGACTTAGCCTTTTAGGACATCTGGTTGCCAGTATTGAGGTAAATAATCCTGGTATACAAATCAG
Source organism: Solanum arcanum (assembly GCA_027789145.1). Taxonomy (NCBI): domain Eukaryota; kingdom Viridiplantae; phylum Streptophyta; class Magnoliopsida; order Solanales; family Solanaceae; genus Solanum; species Solanum arcanum. The sequence continues at coordinate 29,835,678 of CM050939.1, read as the reverse complement.
TATTGATTTGTATGAAGTTTTGTTGCTATTTTAGCTTCGTATAAATAATACCAGTATAGTTTGGCTGCTATTTATATTGAGTTATATGAATTCAATAGCCCTGCAAAAGTCCAAGGATATTATTGTAAACAAAATTTTGTACAGTTTTACACCAAACACAAGTTTAAGTTATACATTATTTATCGAATATTTAGTACAATGAACGATCCACTAAATAAAAATAATTCCCACCTGCCTAATCCTTGCATTACCAGTTTCAAGACTAGAATACCTTGTTTGTTAACCAAACACCCCTATATTTCCTTATCATATTGTGCTAATGAAATGTGGCATCTTTATTAGATTCCATTCCAGATTGGATTGTCAAAAGCGGATCTAAGGAAGGTGGTGAAATACAGTTTATCTGGGGTAAGTCAAGTCAATGAATTGACGTAGTAGATTTGGGTTTGTTTGTTAAAGAGTGATAAATTTTGGTTTAGCAGGTGGATAAGTCGATCAGCACGATGTATAAGAGGTTGCAGAAGAACTTAGCGTCAGAGGAGTTGTTGCCTTCTCTATGGGATAAATGCAAGGTATATTAGTCTAATAGTTTCATGCTGCTGCATCTGTGAGCACCATTGTAGTACTTGTGTGTTGATTTTATGATAAATTTGCAGAAGGAGTTCCTGGAGAAGTATGAGAGTTTTGTACAACTTATAAATAAGGTTTACCCGACGGAGAGCATCCCTTCCATCTCAGAAATGCGGGGGCTTTTGGCATCCATGTAAACAAGGCAGAACCTCGCTCTAGTTTTGCTTCTTTTTCTTCTGCTGACTCCTCCTAATATTCTTTATATTTTTCATCATCATTTCCCTTTCATTAACTAAGGCTTCATCTTTTCACCTATTTGGGATTAAATATACATATCGGATCCTTGAGTAATTAGTTTACAGAAAATATTCTCATGTTTTATTTTAAGCCAAAAGTATTATCATACTCTTAAGAAAATAAATTATCCTTTTCATTATTTCCAAACAATTTTTAAAAGCAACTATGAATTCCATTAAATATCCAAAACATGTATCAACAATTTTAACAAACTATTAATGCAAAATGAATGCATAAAAAATACTTTGACATTCACCACTCTCTCTCGCCTCTCACCGTATACAAAAATAAATGTGTAGATTGTATTTGTGTTTGTATAAATCGAGATAGAAATGTATATGCAAATTATACATATACATATTTCTCTGTCTTATATCCTTGTAACTATACAAATAAAAATATTTCTCTTAATTTTCTCTGTCTTTCGCTTTTTCTTTCTCGTATTATACAAATACAAATTATACAAATTACAATATATAATTTGTGTTTGTATAAAGTGAAGAGATTTGATATACAAATACAATTGTTTTAACTCTATTCAATTTTATACGAATTTAAATTTTATGTAGATATACAAAGAATATACAAATATACAAACACAATTTTCATAGACAAACACCCGATTTATACCAATTGTTGTGATTTATACAAATTAGATGCTTGCGATTTTACATAGTCATATACTACCTGCGATTTTATATAAATATAATGCTTCATAGAAATTTTTTTTGCTATGGAGTGCAAATAGATGTAATGTAGCTATAAAGCGCTACTATACTAATCATGCAAAATATATACTAAAATGATTTCTCGATAGTGTGCATTGTATTTTAGAAAGGAATTTTACTTCAATAATATATTTTATTTGATTAATAAACATTTTAATATTATTTTATATTTATTATTTGTAACACAACTTTAACTTTAATAGTCATGTGATATTCGATACCATATATATATATATATATATATATATATATATATATATATATATATATATATATATATATATATATATATATATATATATATATATATATATATATATATATATGGCATCAAAAAAGAAAAAGTCCTTTCGATGAAAAAGCTACTAATTTATTCTTTGATATCATCAGAGAATATACTTCTACTCTAATGGTATTATATAGTGATTCGGTGAAAAATACTACCAGTTACTCCTTGATACCATTAGGTCATATATATACCTTCCAGTATCAAGTGTGTGCGTGTTATACACATAAACATACATACATATACATACTACCTTAAAAGCATAAACTCCCAAACTTGAATGTTAAATTACTATAGTACCCCAATTAAAAAGAATCAATTTATTTTATTTATTAATTTAATAATATTAAAAGTAAATACCTTTTCACATTAAATGGTTGTGATTTTATAAAAGGGTTGTGACTTTTTCGATGAGTTTTGACTTTTCCAAAGGGTTGTGATTTTTTAAAAAGTTGTGTCTTTTCTAAAAAGTTGTGCTGTTTCCGATGAGTTGTGCCTTTTTAGAAAGGTTGCAAATTTTATGATAACACACAATTAACACCTATTCATACTACTATTGTTAGCTATAAATAGAGGGTTTCCTCTAACTTTTAAACTACAATATTTTTAAAAAAAGGTTTCTACTTTTCTTCTTAAAAAATCTCAAGGTATATTTTGGAACAATTGTGTAATGTCCCTCACAATGAGCTAAGTTAAGCTTGAGCGTAACACTTTTGTCATGATGTTTTAAAGTCATAAAATGGTTAATAATAGTGTTCTTAGGCAGTATATAAAGTTTTAAAGTGCTTGGAGGTCAAACATCCAAGAACGTCCAAGATGTTCGGAAACTAGTGGAACTTGAACTAGTGTGTCGTAGTATTTTGTAGTGATGTTCTAGAGGATGGTTTGATGGTGAAATTCAGTACTGAGAGTTCCTACGTGTAGCCTGACATTCATAGGGTCAACAAGTCCGGGAACGATGCCTCGGGGACCATGAAAAGGGTCCCTGAGAAGGATTCAAACACGGGCCAACGAAGCTGCCAAATAGCCAAAATTTGGGATGCTGCTGCGCGACGCGCAGCTGTCCCGTAGTAGGCAAAATTCTTGCCCTGCGACGCGGAACATTCACGAACCTCTATGTCCAAGAATTTCTGAAAAATAATATTTGGAAGTGTCTCTGCGACGCGCAGTAAAGTCCCAAATTTCGTTGCGTCGTTTTTAAGTCAAGTTTAAGTTGGTTAATTTGTCCAATAAATATAGGGGTCTTTTGGGTAACTCAGGGGTATATTATGTACGGTTATTAGACCTATTTAAACCCCTAACTTCACCAATTAAAGCAAAAAGAAAAACCCTCATCTCAAAACAAAACCTCTCCATTCATTCTCTCCAAAACTCCATTGTTGAGGCTTTGAAGCTCCAAGGAAGAAGATAAATTTCTCAAGTTTTTCTCCATCAATCTTGTGGGTTTTTCTCACAATTAAGATATGATTATTCATCATTGAAATCTCTTTTTTCAAGGAGTCAATTCCAATGATTTTCAAAGATGATTAAAAACATAAATTGTCCAATTTCATAAGCTATTCATGGGTTCTTGCATAAATGGTTTTGAATAAATGTTTTAGAATTGAATTGATGTTAATACAATGTTTTAAAGCTATAATTTTTATGAAATATGCAAGCCATGCAATTCTTATTTTGACTATTTTATGGGTTAAGTGATCATGTCTCTATACTTATGAATTATAGTGTAGTTTTCTATGGGCTATATAATGATTTAAAGATTATATATAATTGATGTCTAATTGGTCTTAGATTTTCAAATCTATATTTAATTGACATAGTTTCATCTAGTATTATGATTTATACATTGAATTGATGTTCATGGCCATGGGTAAGGGCCTTATGGTATTGAATTGGATGACTTAGCTATGGATTGAAGTGGTAAGAATGGAGTGGTGGTACGCTGCTCTCATTCTCTTTATTTTATGTTAATTAGATTTCAATTATGTTGTAGTTGGTATGGTCCACCTATGGTGGCGGTGTTAAATGCTTTACTTGCAATTGTGTGGCCTTGTCGGCGTTAATTTATGTATTATGATGATCATGACCTTGTCAGCAATTACTTGAAGTATTATGATGATGTGTACATTTGATTATGTGAAGTATGATCATATCTATCTACATGCTAGTAATGTGAATGTTTGATGTTGTTAGGTGATCATGTTAGACTTTTACTATGTGTTCATGTGTGTGGTTTTTGATTTGATCATGATTCTTCATATTTGTCTATATGAGTCTACAATGGTTATATTGATGATGTTATAGTAATGTATATGATGACATAAATATGATAAGGGTCATTCCTAAGTGATTCAAAGAATGAGATGCTATATGTACTAAAGTGAACTAATGATTTGTCTTGTTGTGGTAGACTTGTGTCCCTACTTGATACATGTATACGATGAATATGAACATCTTGACTTGTTAGGCTTAGGCACCTTTGTCTTGTATGTGTATGCATGAATGTTGAATGAAAGTCTATGATCGGTAGACCTAAGATGGTGCCCTTCTTAGCATGACTAATATGTGAAACCTTCTATATAGAGAAAAAATTAAGAATGAGCTATCCTTATAGACCATTGCGTGGCATCCCTAGTGTGCCCATCTTTGGTAGGTATATTATGACTAGGTAATGACTAAGAGATGGTACCTTTTCATATGCCCCTTTATATTGAACTTACTCTATGAGAATAAAAGCTAGCACCGAGTGAATATGTTATGGTTTGTAGCTCTACTTAAGAAGGAGACTAGAATACAATGTATCTCTACTTGAGAATGAGACTCGAGTACATAAAAGACCTTGATATTCCTTAACCATGTTCCTACATAGGATGTGTCCTAGTTCTACCCTTGACAAGTAGAACACCCTCCATCGGAGTAGGTTTATGACTCCGGATTCCATACCTAGCTAGTATGGTCTATGTCGGTTATTGCCTATTCTCATCATGTGGGGTACATGCTAGCGTTGGATAAGTACTAGGAAGTTTAGGTAGTGGAATGAGACGCTATCTAGACATTGCACGACTAGACTTTGAAGATGTTAGTATGTGAGTCCCTAGGTCTTTCCAAGACTATTATGTGAAGTCGTTAACGAATGATCTGTCTTCTAAATGACTTAATGAATACAATAACTTCATTAAAGGAATGTTAATGAAAAATACTTATCTTAAGTATCTTTGAGGATTGCTTAGGTAGGGTTGAAGAGGGTGTGTGGGCGGTCTCTTCATGTCTTATTTAGGAGAGTCTTAGAGTAATTCTAGGTAGGGAGTTTAACAAATAAAAGTGAGAATGATCTTATCTTAGGAATTATTAAGGATCAATTAGGTCTGCTTAGAGAGGGTGTATGTGCGGTCTCTCTTCGTATCACTTAAATGAGTCTTAGGATAACCTTTGGTGAGAGGGATGCAAGCTAAAAGAGGTTAATTTGAAGTTGAACTTAGTTCACTGTAATATTTCTTAACTATTTGATAAAATGCTTATGTGATATCTTATATGTTTTAAGGTGTTAAATTTTGTTCTTATACTTATACTACGATGTTTTACTCAAAAAGAGCATGTTTTATACAAATGTTCGTTTATCATGATTTTATGCATTACGCCATGCTTAGTACAAGTGTTTGTACTAATTCATACATTTTGTCTATCTCTAAAAGGTGTAGGTGGCGTTTGAGAGAAATTTCGAAGTTGAAGCTTGGATTAGTGTTCATTCAAGTAAAGAATTGGTGTGTCCTCACTTGATTCGAGGACATCTTGATGTTTGGATTTCCTTATTGAAAGTATTGTAATAGACATAGCTATTTTCGTATATGTTGAAGTATGGGCCGTGTCCCAATATATTTGTATGTCTATGATGGCAACTTTGAGACTTAGCCTTTTATTATATTTTTCTATAAAAGAGATATTATGAAGTATTGTTATTTCGTGTGAAAAGTTATAATTCTGCACTTTTTTTCATACATGTATGCAATGAATGGTACGAAAGGGCTTTTCTTAGACCTCCGAGAGGTTGACGACGCCGTATTTCGATTCGAGGATGCCCTAACTTCTAGGGGATACTCTCGGGTTGTTACAAATTGATTAAGTTAAAAATTCAATGAAATTCGAGGTACCACATAAGAAAGATTCTGTGAACAAATTGTAGCAAATCATTCACCAATTCATACTCATATTTTTTCTTACGATTTTCATGAGTTAATAGTGACTTAAAGTCGAGGGAAATACTACAATAATAAACAAATGTGAAAAAGGTCACATAATTTGGGCAATATATTTCTTTGTTTTTTCATTTTCTGTGCTTCCACACTCTACCAAAGGAGTTCCTTTCCAATTTTACTAAAGCAACGAATATCAACATAGTCCATTGAATTATTAGCTTTAATGTTATATCCACTCTTTGAAAAATAGATTTTCACTTTAACTTATAATCATGATAATATAATCATGATAATAATTATCTTATTTTTGAATGCATGTGTAAGTAAAAATGAACGGAGAAAGTAATGTGTTGGTTGGTAAATATTTCAATCAAATGAAATACTATAGTGAATGTAGCATGAACATATATTTTCGTCTTCCTTTTTCATTGGCTATACATTGTTCCATATGTTTTTTCTTTTTTATATTATTATTGAGTATGGAGTTTTGTAAGTATGAATTTCCTGTTACTTTGTGCTAATTTGAATTTTAAAAAATATTTTGTCACAAGATATGCTCCTTGATAGTTCTATAAAAATAGATAACAAAATAGTGATTGTTCATAAAATATTCTTAAATCAAATTAAGAATTCAATAAATAAAACTTTAAATTTTATTCATCAATTAAGTTTTATTAATGAAAAGATAAATATTTATTATAACGATAACACTTTTATGACATACTCGATACTTTCATTAGATCACAACTATATGATATGTATGTGATAGAAAAATAAAATGACTACAATTTTACAAAGATAAGGTAGAAACTTAATGAAATGAAATATTTTTCACCTAAGATGATGTTCATATATTAAAATTAAATTATGCTGCTGAAATGTATATATCTAACAAAGTGTTGGTCAAGTAAAATATTTGACATGCACTCAAGACTCTTTTTAACCATCATTCGTTACAATAACAAAGTACCATTTTTTTTTTTTGTAAAATTACCTCACCATGATAGTCTAACTCAAATATTTGTTAGAGTAATAATATTTTGTAAAAATAGATTACGTATAAAAATAAATATTGAAATTTTATGATAATCCTTATTAGTGTCATGCACCTATCAAATTTCAAGTATGAATTTTTAAGAGAATAATTATATTTAAATGGTGTCCATCATTGATGTTCATAACCTCAAAAAGAAAAGCTATTGATATTTTTTATAAAACAAATTTGTTGGTTAGATTTGCTTACAAAATTTGAGTGAAGTAAAAATAATACTATTGAAGAAATATAAATTTCTTACCATATTTAACTTCTGAATGTATTTTGAAATGTTACAATGATATCTGATCATTATAATATCATAATACAAGTAAATCTATGAAAATATGTATTAATCAGTTAAAAACATTGATCCCATATTGTTGCGATCCGCACATACACCCTAGGAGAAGAGAGCACTCTTGAGCCTTCACACGTCATACTTGACCTCGCGGAGGTCTTACACATTCCTCTTAACTATCAATCATTACATAAGATATGAAAAGTAGGCGGAATCAAAACTTTTCACAAGAATATAAGTAAGAAACTTCTTTTACAAAATACTACGGAATGAGTCTCGTTGTAACAAGCCCACTTAAATACACATATTAAATATCTTAGGGACACGACCCTTAACACTAAAATAACTACATAATAAGTCTTATACAAGTCTTAAAGAAGAACTAAAGAAACATAGACTATATCCTCGAATATATGAGGACATACCAAGACTTGAGAGAGTCAACTTACCAAGCTTTTCCTTCTACGACCTTCACTTGCCTTCAACCTATACTTATAGGGTATAGAAAAGTATGTGATTAGTACAAAAATTGTAGTAAGCATGACATTATGAAAAATCATGCAAAAGGGACAATTTAGTTGAAACATACAAGGCATGCCATTTTGATAACACCTTCATGAATCAAGTTATAAAGAATAATATAAGTCACCATGCATCATATGAAGTAACACTAACATAGACCTCAACATATAGCCACATTTACAATAAACCATTGATCATATAAACCTCCCTATCCATAGTTATTCTAAGACTCACTTAAGTAAGAGATGAAGAGGTCGTTCATACAACCTCTCAAGTACATACCTAAGAGATCCTTAAGACTACTAAATATATGCATACTTCATTTCATTTAACAAGTCAACATTCAATACTAAAGACACTAGAAGAACATACTTATACTTAAGAACTTCACATAAAACTATCCTTCAAGACAACCCCAAGTTACATTTAGTGCAATGTGAAAGTAGCATCCCATACTACTAGTTCCACTTAGTGCTCCTTAGGAATCACCCTTGACTAGTCACATTACATCCATAACTTCATTCACATAACTTTTTTCTACATTAGACATAAGACTCTCATGCTTCATGAACATAGACATAAAAGCAACATACTTCATAAACATTAGACATGAAGTCACATTACTTCATCAACCTTAGACATATAGTCATCATGCTTCATTTTATCAAATAATGACCCATTCATACATCTTCATATAAAAACACATCATGACTCCCTCCAATATCTACTTGTGCAATGGGTAATACGCTGAAACTTACTTCTCAAATAAGAAGTAGCGGTCGTGTCAAGTAAATAACCCAACTAGTGAGGTTGGGATCGTTCCCACGAGGAAAATAGTCTAGACTTAACTTCAACCTGTTATTACTATTGTTTGGTCAATGACTTCCTTGGAAAGTAAAAAAATAAAAGGGGGGTTTCTAATTTTAAATGAATGAAAATAACTAACGCAATTGAAAGAGACACTGAACATCTTTGAATGTTGAATTTTAATCAATTAATCGAAGTAACTAGGGTTGACGTGTTCTCCACAGGTTCATAACTTGATTATTCTAACTATAACAATTCTTTCTTAGTATATTGCATGCAAAGTGATAAGTTATGTATTTCTAAACCCTTGGTCCGGCATCTAGAAAATCTCACTCCGCACCTTGGTCTGGCTACATGTGTTGATTTCCTAACCCTTATCTTTACCTCTTATTAAGCATCATATTCGATATTTGACTAAGTTATCACCTCGTACCAATCAATACTAGCCTATTAGATAGTATATACTAAATCGATGTTGATAATCCTTTTCCTATTATCTACCTCCTTGGTTCGGCAAGTAGCATTAAGGCGAGTTCTAACATTGGCCACCCGTTAAAAAGACTTTTAAGCGAAAGAATTATTAATACATGCAAGACACCATTCTAGAATTGTTATTTTAGTTAGGTTTTATCTCATTATTTGCCTATGGTTCCCACAACCCTAGTTATGGAGTTTAGTTACCCATAGTCATAATAACAATATTCAAATATATTAAATAAGAATTCATGTACTTTCTTCAATGAGAAAGAGTAAAATACGAATGTTTGCTTGATTAATCACCAAAAATCACCAACAATCAATGATAATCAAAAGTCTAACAATACAATATTTTCTAACACGGTGTCTAACAATACGGAGTCTAACAATGATACAGAGTCTAACCTAACAGAGTCTAACAATACGGAGTCTAACAATGATCCAGAGTCTAACCTAACAGAGTCTAACCTCAAAAACGAGGTTTTTCAAACTATTTATAGAAAATAAAAACCTAATTAAACAAGGACTCTATTTGCTGGAAATCTGCCAAAACACGGCTGGGTTGACGGACCTCGCCACAGAGCGTCATGGTCACGACGGACCGTCATGGACTCCGTCATCCCATAATTATGCAATTTCTTATCCTTCTCTTCTTCATTACCCTCGACAGCAAGTATGACGGACCGTCATAGGCACAACGGTCCGTCGAGGGTCTTCGTTCCAAAACACTTCAACTCTTGGAATATGGGTACTGGGATTACTTCGCTGAACTTCATAACGAACCTGCATGACGGACCGTCATAGACACGACGGACCGTCACAAGCTTCGTAACCCTATACTTGGTCAGACATCCCCATCTTCCTTCAACAGCTGCACTACGCTGCCACATACGGACCGTCACAAGCACGACAGACCGTCATAAGCTCCGTAGGTGGTCTCTTCTGCATTTCTTCGCTCAAAATCTCCGCATTCAGCTTTGGACAGATTTCCTGCAAAATAAAAACAAAGTTATATAAAAATTAGCACAAAAAGGCTTTTGGACACACTAAACTTAAGGAAAAAGTATTAATAATACCGTGAAACCACAATATATCAACACCCTCAACCTAAATACATTGTTTGTCCTTAAGCGACGCACTATGACTCAATATAAAATCTTTGTACAATAGTATCCATGTTTTATCCTTTGCAATCATTTGGCGATCAATCCCGATTAATCTCATAAAATCTATGCATGCTATAACTATTAGTCTTGAATTATGTGGGATTGGAACATGACACAGACTCACCATGCACTAATACCTATCCTCTTCAATTTCTCACCGAGGTGCTAAAAATTCTGGTATTGCAACTAGTGTCCTCACTTTAAAACAAAATCCTCATTTTTCACACAATGATTTCGGTTTGAGTATAAGGATTACTTTTCAACACTCACTCTCATAACAAAATCCTCATTTTTCACACAATGATTTCGGTTTGCCCTTATTTTCACTGGCTTAAGTTCTCTATACAACCCTTAGGATCAAGATAGGACTTTTTTAGCTTGTTACAGAGGCTCAGTGTCAGGTAGGGTATATTTAGGTATACTTAAGTGACTTTTTTCCCTCTTTGACATATCTGCTAAACCTTGCACTTTCTATCATTTTGTCTCGCCCAGTTTCTCATATTCTTTCACCTTGCTATTTTCTCTTCTTTCTTCATTTGTGTAAGTCTCTTCTATTCTTGATTGTATTTCTTGTATATTTTTCTTTTTCTTTACTTTTCTTTCAACTAATTCTTGAGTCACTTTACTTTTGTTCTTTCTCTCTCTTTGTTCTTTCAACCCCACTTTTCAGAGCATTCCTCATAATAGCCACCCTCAACTCATGGCTTTGCCATGAGTCAAGGTACACAATACCCAAAGTTGGGTCAAGTCCATAACGAAGGTTGTTTACTGCATTATCCACCCTCAACTTATGCTTTTGGCATATGCTGAGGTGCACATGTCCAAGGAGGGACCAGGGCCAACACATTGTTCCCTGAAAAGATCAGTTGGGGTGAAAAAGAAAGGTCTAATTTAAGCTCAGAACATTTGGATCAAAGAAGGATAAATTTCATTTGGTTTCTTTTATTTAGGCTAGAAATGGGCTATATTGAATAAGGGCCTATGATCCTTTCCTAATTGTCTATTACAACTTACTTTTAGCAGGACTAACCAGGCAAGTTCTAGCTCAGTACCAATAGTGGACTATTCAAATCTTCCTCAAACTCACTTGACATCTCATCACTATACCAGATTATCAGACACCTAGTTCGAATTTAAGACTTAGGGTAATGCAATGGTGTAACTCTATGTCATGCTTAGAGCCACACAATTATCAGTTACTATGCCTAGTCATGCATTATTTTCCAGTTTATCAGGATATCATTTTAGCCATCATGCTCCATAATTAAACTATGTACAAAAGATATAGACATGCCGGTTCAACAGAAAAAATAATCAGTCTTTTGGGGAACAAGAACACAGGCAAGAAAACCTGAAAAGAGGATAGTGAATTGGGCTACTCAGACTTCACCCTAACACTCACTTTCCATTTACCCCACCCCTAACAAAAAAGCATGCAATTGTCCCCAATGCATAAAAATTTAAATACTAGAGTGGTAGGTGAAGCAAACCTTGGCGCAAAGCAACAACCGCACCATCAGTAGTCCTCTGTAATTTGGACACCCTCAGTGGTGTCCTCAGCAACAACCGCACCATCAGTAGTGCCTCCTGCTATCTCCACAGTGCGGGAGCTAGACGCCCCAACCGCTAACTCTGATGCTCTCATCTGGTGCGCCTCCTCCTCAGCAAGTGAGGCTCTCCTCGCAGCCTCCATCTCTCGGCGCTCCTTCTTCCGTGCTCGCGCCTCATCCTCTGCTCGACCCCTATGCCTCTTAGAATGCTCTCGAGGGGGAGGTGGTGGAATCTTTGAGGTGGCGAATAGGGCCGCTAGCACTGTGTCCTTTGCAGGCTCAACAGAAGGGGCCTCAGACTCTGGCACCCTAGCCTCTAAGATCGTGTCGATATCTGTACGAAGTCTGTCAACTGCAGCCTGAAGAGTCGACACATCAATCGGAGGGGCTGGTCGGGCTAGCACCCTCAACTCAAAGGCGTCCAAGCGCTGGTTAACCTCAGCGATCTTCCGCTCTGTATACTGTACCATTTTCCGCTCTAGGCGCTCTTCTGACTCAGTAATAGACTTCTGCATCCACGGCTGGATATGATGCAGAAGTGTAGCCATTTGCGCCTCTAATTTTTGGACCCTAGCAAGCGGGACCAGTGCCGGTAGAGGGGCTGTGCGAGAGGAGCTCGGGGCAGTGCTACTACCCGGGATAGACTCGACCAGGGTAGTGTCAGTGGACGCCGCCTGTGTAGCCATGCGGGCCTGGGCTACCTTATCAGCAAGATCATCAGCAAGTGGGGGCAGCTCTGGATGGGGCCCTCTGCGTGGAGGTAACTCATTGGCCTCATCTCTGATGAGGCCGACGTCAACAGTGCCCTGCGGGGTCTTGAGCTGATCTACGTGCCATATAGGCACACCTGCGGACCTGCAGAGAGCAAAGATCATGCACGGGAAAGGGTAAGTAGTAGTGACCTTGAATGCCCTCTCGTGCATGACTGCCTGTAGAAGCCACGCAAAGTCCACCTCGAACCCGGCTATCATCGCCGCCATTAACACTGCTCGATCCCATGTAACGATATTATCAGCAGCTGTGGGGAAAAGGCAGTGACATACAAGCAGCCACAAGAACTTCGCCGCGAAAGTGAGGTTGGCCTTATTGATGGCCCCCTTTGGCTCAGTCACCCAATCGGCACCCTGTCCATCAACAGACATGTGCAGGGACATCCACCTCTTGGTGGTCTCTCTCAGTGATGGCTCGCGCAGGAACTGGCCATCTTTAACTATCTGCCAGCGGTAGTCAAACTCGGCAGTGAGGGGGGTCCGAGTAGCATCAACGCCCTCGCCGTATAGAAACCGGCGGATGGCAGGCAGGGAAATGTCAACCTGTACGCCCCGTACTCGGACCTACTCCAGTGGGGCCTGTTTAGCGGGGGCAGCCCGCCTATCTATGTGCGATCGGAGAGTTGCTACGTAGGCTGCGTAGAACTCTCGGACCATTTCTTCACTATAACGTCCTAACGGACGTGCTGTCCACTCCAAGCGATGCCTAGTGAAGAGATTGTGGATCTCAGGTATCATCGGGAGGCTCCCTGTAAGGACCTGAGCTGGGGTGGGGTGGGGACCTGAGCTGGTGTGCCTGATGTAGATTCTGAACTGTCAGCCTCATCAGACGAGGCTGACGCTGCAACGGTGGCGGGTGCGGAACCTCAGCAGAGCCGGAGGATTCCTCGGACCATGATACTCCTAAGGAGCTAGACGCTCCTTCTTCATTTGTGGCTGACCCAGAGGGTGTGCCGATCAGTGTGCGCTCCTCATCAGACTGGGAGGCAGTGAATACGCCGTACGCCACCTTTTTGGGTGTGGCTCTGGGAGCACGTGCAGCACGAGAAGGGGTGGAAGTGCCTGGGGGCACATACTCAGGGTCACGCTCATCATTAGAGCCAATGACCATGCGGGTAGACGGGGCGAAAGACTTCGATCGCCCGCGTGCGTAGATTCGGTCTTGCTTGGGTGCCATAGTATATAGTACCTGTAAAGGATCAATATTAGTACGAGTAGTGGCAAACAAGACAAGCAAAACCATACTAAACAAAATATTGAAAATAGTATGTCATTGCTATAGAAATAGTGACACATGACGGGCCTGGTGACGGCTCGTCGTGACTATGACGGACCGTAATGAGGTCCGTTGTGTCTTACTTAATATATGAATATATGAAGAACTCTGAAGGAGAGTCTCTGACTAGTATGACAGTATGTGCTACAGGCACGACGGTCCGTCGTAGATGTCCTTCAGAGGACACTTGGGAAAAAAAAGGAGATCCTTAGGAGAGGGGTCTCTGAACGGCATGACGGCCATGCAGGACGGACCGTCATGACTACGACGGTCTGTCACATATGTCCGTTGGAGGAAAAACTTAGGAAACTTAGGAATAGGACTACGACGGTATTCCTTCAGCAGTTGCACTACGCTACCACCTACGGACCGTCACAAGCACAACGGACCGTCATAAGCTCCGTAGGTGGTCTCTTCTGCATTTCTTTGCTCAAAATCTCCGCATTCAGCTTTGGACAGATTTCCTGCAAAATAAAAAGAAACTTATATAAAAATTAGCAAAAAAAGGCTTTTGGACATACTAAACTTAAGGAAAAAGTATTAATAATACCGTGAAATCACGGTAAATCAATAGGGTCTCATACCACTACCTACCCTAAGTAGTACACTCTTAAGAAGACTTATTTCATAACATTCATTTATGGGGGCTAGCTTTAATTGACATAGACCATAAGAGCTAGACATCGAACCCGATATTAACCTCTACCAGTTGAGGGATCCCTACTTGCCTATGGTAGGGTCATAGTCTTTAGCCTTTACATGGATTCTCCAATAGCTACACCTACACAGGCTCATAGTTAAGGATATGGACATTGCTATTAAGTAACTCATTCTCTGCTAAGGAGGAGTACTCATCTCAAGAGGTACATAGGATACAATATCTCTACTCACGATGTGCACCCACCCCTTCTTCAAATCGTCTCGGTGCTAAGCATAATTCCCCCACAGAGTCTTAAACATTTATAGACTATAGGTTAATGAAAGCTATTTAGTACTATATTTCAACTAACGAAAGGTACTTATCCCTAGAAGTTACTTTTGAATACCACATCTCAACTCACGAAGGGAATTAGCCTCCAACCTATCTTGGAAAGCTCATCAGGAATAGTGAGGTTACTACTAAACACTTCATCTCAAGTCACGAAAAGTGTTCACTACAAAATCCCCCTTTTCATACTACAAGAATTGTAAGGATGGTCTAGACACTTCATGTCTACTTAGGAAGAGTATGTGCCCTACAAATCCCCCAATTCATTCATAACTTCCTTAATACATTCAAAGTGTGTAAATACATGTGAGCACACCATTCACGTAATCACAATAATTCATAACATTGACTTCTAAACATGTTCATACCTACATTCATCATAATTCCCACACTGTCATGCTTCACATATACATGAACTTCATTTAGACATAATATCATCAAGATATTCATTTTCAACTTCTTTAAACACATCATGCATATACATTACAATCACCACCTTACTTCACACACACACACACACACACACACACACACACACACACACACATATATATATATATATATATATGCCCAAACTATACTTTGTGTAAAAAGGTGAATAAGAATGACGTTAGTACAAGAAGGCACTAAGTATGACGACCATGAAAAAACACGCATTTAAAAGGGACATTTTACTTGAAAATGCATCATGCCTATAATTTACATACTTCATTTAGGCATATACTATAGTCATAAAATCACACACAACATTTAAGTCACATTACAATAACCTCTTTGCACTTTAGAGTAAGTACTTTTCTCTCTGCAGTTCTTCTTATCACTTGAACTTTCCAAGTAACCCTCTTGTAGTACTTGGTTCAAAGTATCACCTTAAGGCCACAAGGTAAACATACATACAATATTCATTAAACATCAAACATTTATACACATACATAGAGTCATAACATATCATGATAGTATAAACTTTACATATTACTTCACATACTGCCTAACCCTCACATAAGGCTCATTCAAAGACTCCATGTAAGTTAACACCACCAATGTTATTACCCTAGGCAATCGTCAACAGTATATACTTGGACTTCACTTCATAAACCATCATAGGACTCTACTTATAATCTCATTCTAATCCTACTAGTGCAATGTACAAGTGAAGCCCATAACCTCATACATACTAAGTAAACCTATCAAGAGATCACAAGCATGCCATTTCCCTCACACGTCAACAAAACAAGTATATACACTTCATACATGCCAAGTAAGACTTCATCATGTAGTGAATAATGCCCACTTTATGCATATAAGGTAAGAGCACATCCCATAGACTTATTAGGACTCATACCATGCATTCCATCATAACAAGTAGAGGATACTAAATTATAATGCATAAGAAACATAAACATAATCACATTCATTAGAACACCTTCCTAGAACTTCCCTCAAGAGTTACTTGTGAAATGCATAGGTGAAGTCCCATACCCCACCTACACTAAGCAACTACCCTTAGGTTATCATAGTTAAGGTCTCTACTTTACTTGCATTATCCATTTTATTTTAGGGAAACTATAGCCTTAACCAACACTAACACCACGGGTGATAAACATGGAATTTGGTATTGTAGAGCCTTACACCAATTGAAGGTGCCCTACCTAGCCAAGGTAGAACATTAACACATGCTAGCATACTGAGTAATGTCACTTGCTAGATCCTATGAGGCAAGCATAGTTTATGGAACTTGGAGGCATACATGGAAATATAACTCTATGACTTTTGGTATATGAGGCTAACCACCTCGTGAGGACTATGGTGAACCCTACCTTCCAACATTGGGAAGGTGTCACCCCTCATCTTCAAGTTCACTGGGTTATAAGCTAAGTTCCCTTTATTGAAAAACAATTATTACCTTTACGTTATAAAATTAAGGCTTAGGATATTGAATCTTCATATACTTAGCTCATAGGTCATAGATGAGAAATCATCAACCTATATCATGTGAGAAGCCCTTTCACGTGGACATAACATGTTTAAGCACCATCTAGTTTAGGGTACTCTTGGGAATACCTTCCAAGCGCCTCTCTATTGACTAGATCATCATACATGTGTGTGTATACATATTTGTGAGAATACCTTTAACATAACACATTAGGGCCACACATGTTCATACATTAATCCATAAGTGTATTTATGAGAAATACTTTCATATATACACATTAACCTATGCTACTTGTAAGCATGCATGAAGTGTGAGTGTGCGTACATTGGTCAACATGATAACCTAATGGCTATCAACAACACATTGAGACAGCCACCCTCTTCTGACCAAAATGCACATCCAATCATAGACCACACAACAAATACTAGCATAGGAGACAATATAACTTCAATACTTGCATTCAATACTCCTAATCGTAGCTAGTCACACATTCATATATGGGTACATAGGTAACAGGAAATCAACAATCACAACTCTCAATGGCAGCACCTAAGCCTATCCCCAACATAGTTATACAAATTCTTATACAATAGCCATACAACCTAGATCACAACTAGAATAGAAGACTAGGCATGGGACTTCACATTGGGTGATCATCACCACCACCCGTTCATACCACAATAGCCTCAAGTCTAGGATCACATCACATATACAACAAAAATAAAGTAAACACCTCTATCATAAATGGACCATACCACACAATGCCATACAAGGCTTTTATTAACTAACAATTCAATAGAAAAGTAGAGGGGAGGAGCCATTTTTACCAATTCATCAACTTTGATCATTATTGATCAATAATCATCTTTGCTAAACAATAGAAGTATAGCACACTAGCTAAATACAAAATTAACATGGACTAAATCCTGCATAAACCACCACAAGATCATGATACTAACATGTGCTCTACTTTACCAATTCAATAAAGAGTAGAGAGACATAGATCACTTACCAATATCCCTTTATTTGATCATCATGATAAACATTCATAATTCATTAAAATAAAATATAAGGCAGTAGCTAAGGAGATCATAATCTAAACGAAATCCTACTTCAATTTCCCTAGGATCGAGATCATACACGTGTTCTATATTAATATCAATAGAAGATAGAAGAACATAAATTATTACCTAATAATAAAGCTTTTATTAAAATTTTATCCATTACATCTAATTCATAATCAGTTTACATGATAGTCAGTAGCTAAAAATAAATTTAATATAATTGAATGACATTATAATGCTCATGACATCAAGATCATAATAACCAATACATAGGCTAAAACGAGATTGGGAGGGATCATGGGTTCAACATGGAATTGTATTTAAATTCACTTAAAATAAACATATAATCAAAAATTCATCATAAGCATACTTTTGAAATAAATTTAAGAAAGAATCCATGGCTAGATTGAAAGATAGGAAGATTGATCATGAATTCTCTTTGAAAACTTTTAAAGGAACTCTAGATGGAAGGTTATCTAGAGATGAAGGATCACCATACCTAATTAGATGTAGAAACCACTAAAACATGATGAAGAACCCACGGAAATCCCATATACAAGCTAACCATGAACTTCATCTCCCATGGAGGTTTCTAGAGAGGATAATTTGGGAGAGGAAGTCTAATTTTAAATCATGGATTGGGAATGGGGTTTTCACGTTTTTAATAAACTTAATATACCCAAAAACAACCAAATAAACCACCTAGGGTCAGGTTAGGACGTGGGAGAATTTTCCATTCACACCTTCAATAAAACAGTGCGGAGGCAGCTTGTTGTAGGCTACATCGACGGACAACCTTCGACGCCCCTAAGTCCCAACGACGGTCTGTAGGTGGCCACCGTCGTTTGGGTGTGAGGCTGGTCTTTTGCTGATCCTTCTCTAGGCTAAGTGTGTAAAAGGACTCCCCATCCACCGGGCGTCACCACACGTATGGGTATCTATTGAAGGTCGTAGGTAGACACTGGCAAGGTAGTGTCTGAACAACCATTGGGTCCTCCTTGAGGGCCTTTTGTGGGGCCCTTGGGGAGTCGTACCTGGATGTTTCCAATGTAAATACACACCTTAACATGTAAAGGACCTTACATATTAGTTTGGAAATCAAACAACCTAGCAACACATCCAAAAATGTTTGGTACATCCAAGTCACACATACACGTCTCAAGGGCTAACTTTCGAACGTCGTGGACGTTTGACTTCCAAATGACTTCAAATAAATCATGAATACTTTAAAACAGTTAATTAACATATTAACAATCTTATAGTCACACGTGACTCTCTACACACCCTAACTCATTTTGGGGGTTTTACAATAAAATAAGACACCAATAGTCTTTTCTCTTAGTAGTATAACTATAAATGATGGACACAAATGCATGACATTAATAAAAATTATAATAAATATTGTAATTTCTAATTTAAAAATATCATTAAATAATTAATATATGAGTAAGGCTATCATACTGATGTAATATTATTTTAAAAAATGTACTTATAGTTAACTCCAACAGTGTTATATAGAGACAAAAAAATATAACATAAAAATTAGTTCTAAAGAAAATCAGGCCGTTACAGAGAAATGTTGTTATAACGTATGATGGTTAAATAGAGGTTTGAGTGTCTGTCAAATATTTAGCTTATATGTGTGTGTGTGTGTGTGTGTGTGTACATATATATATATATATATATATATATATATATATATATATATATATATATATATATATATATATGTACACACACACACACACACACACACACAAACACACACACACACACAGACACACACAGACAGACACACACACACACACACACACACACACACACATATATATATATATATATATATATATATATATATCTATATATATATATATATATATATATATATATATATATATATATATATATATATATATATATATATATATATATATATATATATATATATATATGAAAAAGAACTATATGAAACAATTTATAGATAATGAAGAAGGAAGACAAAAAAATATATTCATGCTATATTAACTCTAATGTACCATTTGATTGAAATCCCTTTCCACTAGCATTTTACATTCTCTATTCCTTTCTACTTATATCTATTAAAATATATTTTTTCAGGGTGGTATTATCATATTATAAGTAAAAGTAAAATCCATTTTTGAAACAGTGGACTTAAAGTTAAAACTAATAATTCAATGGACTGCGTAATGCTCGCAATTTTAGCAAAATTAGGACGAAACTCCTTTGAGTTTTAAAAAACAAATGGAAAAAACAAAGAAGAAATTACCCCAATCATGTGCCTTTTTTCATATTTGTTTATTATTATTGTCTCTGCCACACTTGATCTATTTAATTGATTAGGAAAACTAATCTTCAATATGTTTATGTGTCATTGTTCACTCATTATGTGAACACTAATTATTACATTAATCAAACAATGAAAATAAATGAAAATTCCTTGGGATTATACATAGAATTCTTTTTGTGTAAAGCAAATTTCATAGATGATTACACATTTCTTTATTTTCTTCTTTTCTTCTTTAATAGAAAGTCAATACCTAAATTTCAATGCTTAGAGCTTCGTTGAAGCATTGTCACAACTCATGAGTACCCCCTAGATGTAACATGGCGTATAAAACCCCGATGGACTCCATCCAAGCCACTAAGATCTCATAACATAAGAAATAGAACAATAAGACTAAAAAAATATTCCAAGTCCAAAATCTTTTGTAAAACAAAAGGCGGAAGTCTAAACTCCTGTCTCCACATAACCGTCTAATACAATAGAATGAAATTGGGCCGAACATACATCATGTACTAAAGATAACTACAATAAAGAAGCTGAAACTAAAAGACTAACTTCATCCTCAAAGCACGAGGAATCACAAAAGCTCAGGAAAATTAAAAATCAACAACTAGCCACGGATTCAGAAATCTGTCTGCCTAACCCTACATTTGGAAAAAATCTAGGCAAGAGTATGCGTTATTATAAATCAATGTACTAAGTATCATGTAATATTGATTGCCTCAAGTCTATCCTTTCACGAACTTCAACGTATTGATGGATCTTTCACAATGATGGAAGCCCTTGGGCTTACTTTGATGACAAGGAGGGGGTTCTATGCCTTGCATGGTAACATATACACCTTGAAATCTCCGAGATGGGAAACACCATGCTTGGATGATATCTTGGATCGTGGGTGTAATGACCCAACATACACCCTAGAAGATAGAGAACTTTCAAGTCGCCACACGGCGTGCTCGACCTCACTGAGGTCTTGTACACGTCTCTTTTCTATCATTCATCACATATCTATGAAAAGTAGTGTGGGATAGAAACTATTCACAACATATTAAACTCTTTCATAAAAGAAATGAAATAAGTCTCATCGTCACAAGCCAAATTCTCGTCTTAATATTGTAGGGTCACAACCCTTTACATTGAAAGAAAACTTACTATGTTTTTACAAGTCTTAACAGAAGGAAAACTAAAATAAACAAAGACTATGTCCTCGAACATATGAGGACATACCAATCTTGAGAGAACTCAATTTCCCAAGATTTTCCTTCTAAGAAAACTCCCCTTGCCTTTGACATATACTTTGGAATATAGAAAAGTATGGAGTTAGTGCAAACATAGTAATAAGTATGGCATTATGCAAAATTATGCTAAAAGAATACATTTTAGTTGAAACAAACGTTTCTTGCTATTTTGGTAAAACCTTCCTGAATCAAATGTACAAAACATCATATAAGTCATCATTTATCATATAAGGCAACACTTCCATAATCTTCAACATATAGTCAAATTCATCAAGTAATTTATTTATCATTTAGACTTTCCTATCCAAAGTTATCTTAAGATTCACCTAGGTAAGACATGAAGAGACCGCCCATACAACCTCTCCAATACACACCTATGTGATCCTTAAGACTACCAAGTACAAGAATGCTTCATTATACTCAACAAGTCAACAACTCATTACTAGATACACCAGAGAAAATATACATGAATTTAGGAACTTCACATAAATATCATCCTCTAAGACAACCCCCAAGTTCCACTAGTGCAATGTGAAAGTAGCATCCCATACTACTGCTTCCACTTAGTGTTCCTTAGGAATCACCCTAGACTAGGCACATCACATCCATCATCTGCATAGATTTCCTCACATTAGACATAACATCAACATACTTCATTAACATTAGACATATAGTTAACATGCTTCATAAACATCATGTAGTAACCAATTCATTCATTTTCATATAAGGACACACCAAGACTCTCTCCAAATGTGTAGTACACCCTTAAGAAGACTTAGTTCATAACATTCTTTTGTGGGGGTTAACTTTAATCGACATAGACCATAAGAGATAGACATGTAATCCGGGTACTAACCCCTACTGGATGAGTGATCCTGCTTGCTTAATTTTGGGTCATCTCTTTAGCCTTTACATGGATCTCCAATAGCTACACCTATGCGTGCACATAGTTAAGGGATAAGAAGATTGCTTCGAAGTGACTCATTTTGAACTAACGAAGAACACTCATCTCAATAGGAATATTGGATACGACATCTCTACTCACGAAGAGTATCAATCCTTCTTCAAATCCTCTAGGTGCTAATCATACTTCTCCAAGGAGTGTTAAATATTCTTTACATTCATTACTATAGTTTAAGGGATAACTAATTAGTACCATATCTCCACTAACGAATATTAATTATCCCTAGAGGTTACATTGGATTACTACATCTCAACTTATGAACAGTATCCAACCTCCAACCTATCTTGGAAAGATCCTGGGAATGGCGAGGTTGCTACAAGACACTTCATCTAAACTAAGGAAGAGTGTCCAACTAAAAATCTCCCTTTTCATTCATAAGAGTTCTTAGAAATATAAGGGATGATACAAGACACTATATCTCTCTTCACGAATAGTGCACACCCCAAACTCTCACATTCATTCATTAAAGTCCTATTGAGAAAACCTTTCAATAGATTGTCATTGATATTAACTTCATTCATTCATTCTAGGTGTGCCTTAGTACATGTAAGAACACCTTTCACATAACCCTTATCATTCATAACATTGATTTCTAATGATGTGCACCCTACATTCATCATCAACACAAACTCTCATGCTTCACATATACATATAATTCATTTTGACATAGGGTCTTCAAGACACACACATTATCAACTTCCTAAGACATCATATACATATTCATTATAACTTCAATTCACTTCATATTCAATGCCTTCAAGGCCATAATAATAATACACATATAGCTTCATATACATCAAATAAACACCACCAACCACTTTACGACTCGTGGTGCACTTGACGGAAGGAATTAGGCACTCGTGAATTTGCCATAGCCATTTGGGGGAAAAAGGGTGGATCTTGGGTGAGCTACTTTTTAAGAGCTGCACGAGCCACTTAACGGTCGGTGGTGATGTTCATGGAAGAGAGAAAGGGGGTCGTGAAGATGCCTTAGAGATAAATGGAGGTGGATAATTTAGGGAGTTATTGCCTAACCTTTCACGACCACCATCATGGTCCATCAAGCATTTCCCAGACCTTGAAGTGGGGCGTGAAGGTGAACGAGGCTCCACAGTGAAAGTTAAGTTGTACTTCACTTTTGGAAGTCTAACTTTATCAGGGGTAGTTTAGGGGGTTGACTATGTATTAATTTTAGGTCAATTATCATCCATTTCACACTGCAAAACTCCAACACAAACTAAAACCAAAATTTCTCCCACCTCTCTCTACTTTTTCTCTCTAGTCATCCTCCATTGAAGAAACAAAGAAGCGTGAAGAAGACGACAAAGCGTCCTAGGTTCTCACTAAATTTTTTTGGATAAAGATTCATTAAGGTATGGGTTTTTCATCTTGGGATTCCTTTCCCCAATAGTTCCTTCCAAAGTTTATTCCAAAATCACCCAATTCTAAGGATTTTCTTCTACAAATGGATTTTCTTATAAACTTGAAATTGATGATTGACTATGACGAATTGTGATTTCCTAGGTCTAATTAAGTGTATATTATTTAGTAATTGATGTTTATTATGTAGAATTTCATGTGGTCTATGCCCTTTCCCAATTTCCCTAAATCTTGGGTCATGCTTAAGAATTTGTTGGATGTGATGAATGTATTGATTGATAGACTTGTATTAACTATTCTATTTCATTAACGAACTTTCCAATGTATCCTATTGTTGGTATTGGATATAATTCATGAAGAATTTATGGATGAACCCTTTCCCCTAAACCCTAGCTATGAGTTGGACTTGTAGATGATTAGGGTTATCACAATTGATTATGTTATTGTTTAATTCACTATATTATGATGACGGTAATGTGGATTATTGAATAATTGTGATGGATTTATGGTAAGATCTTGAAGAGGTCTTATGAAGTCTATGTGGTAAGACTTTGTAATATTAATCTTTTACTTCAATCACGATTGATTGTACTTGATGATGATGTGCAATTTAAGTATTGTATGTGATCAGATTGAGACTAAAATGATATGATTATTATGATGCTTTGAAATAAACAGGATGGTTGTGAGGTATTGATAGGGATATGATCATGCAAGTTTGAATATGAACCATTTGTGTGCCTTATTATGAATTGATTATGATGACTTCACTAATGATTTTCACAACCCGAAAGTACATCCTAGAAATTAAGGCAACCCTTGGGTCGCGACACGACGTACTTGACCTATCGGAGGTCTTGTACAAGCCTCTTAACTTCATTATATAACATCATGCATAAATGGAGGGAATTTAAAAAGTTTCTTTAAATGTAAATCAAACGGTATTTCATAATAGATTAAGCATCTCTAATAACATTGTCGCAAAAACCAAGTAACTTTGACATGAATGAAACATCCTGAGGCAACCCACATAAAGTCTAAAATATAAAGAAAGTCATAAAGGAATATAAAGGTTTGTCCTTGAACTATGAGGACTCACCACTTCTTATCTTCTTGGAAACCTTGGAACTCTACCCTTTAAAACAACTCAACTTTATCAATACCTTACATGGAAAACATGTAGGCAATATGCGTTAGTATGATATGTACTATGTATGGAAATTATATACCAATAATAAGATACGTCAAAAAATAGTCAATAATAGTCATAATCATAAAAGATAAATTCATAAGCATAACATAAATATCATATCATAATAAAGCATCAAAAACGATATAAGATTTCATACTTAATTACTTGTCCTTATTACGCAGGTGAACTATACCACAAGCTACCTCCAAGTATACTTATGCAAGGTTAAGGTAGCATCCCATATTACTATCAAAGCTAAGTACCTCTCTTTGGTCATGCTTGATCATAATCCACTATTAAGACCTATGTTTTTCATACTAAAGAGTACTATACTCTTGTGGTAATATCAAAACATGCTTGTGCAAAGTACATAAGGAAGCCCATACTACCCTACATACTAATCCTATATTGAAATCCATCCTTAACATGTTAACCCTCCATATATTCTTTACTACTTAACTTCATCTACTAAGACTCTCTCATATTTAGCCTACTATACTAGGAGAGGCAACTCTAACCCAATCCTATCTTCAACTTGTTCTTCATTAGTGACCCTAAGGTATACCTTATGCAATGCACTAATGATGTCCCATACCACCATTCATGCAAGGTACTACTTTTGGATCCTTTCAGTATTACTTCTTACATTGGAGCCTATCCCCAATCTTTATCTTTTGAACACTACGAGGTACTTATTTAAGTATTTCTAAGTTCCTTAATCATATGGATCCTACGAGATACTTTTTAAGGTATGTCTTGATCCTATAATCATGAACACTATGAGATACCCCTTGGGCAAGTCTATGTTCATTAACACATTATGAACGCTACGAGATACCCCTTGGGCGTGTATAAGTTCATTAATTGCTTATGAACACTACGAGATGCTTCTGAAGCACGTCTAAGTTCATAGGATATGGAGATCTCTACTAGCATAACATGAATCTACTACTTGAAGGACTCCCACCTCATTAGACCTAAGTGGATATTCATTACAACTACTGGGTGTGACTCTCCTTTCTACTTGGAGTTCGGACCCTTGTTATACTATCCGTATAACTTTGCATATCCACTTGGAGTCAAGCATATACTCCAAGGTTTACTTGTCAAGCCTTGCTCAAACTTTTCTCTCGTGGAGGGATGTCCTAGTTAATCTCTCCATGCTCAAGTGAATCTATCACTTTAATTCAGTCATCCTAAATATACATCCAACACAATCATCCTAGGTTTATTATTCATCAATTCATTCTATCTTCATTCACAGGTACATTATAGGATCTTCCAGCCTTAGCTCTTCTTCTCACATTCTTAAATACTAGGTGAATATAGGCATTATTCATTCTTTAAGTTTCAATTCAATAAAGTCTAGTTCAATTCATATTTAGGTGATTCAATCATGATCAATTAATAGAGATTACTAGTTAAGATGGATACCCCCAATTCCTTCATCAAACCTCTAATTGCTTTTGATCACCATGATCACCTTAAAATAAAATACGATAATTCACCATAAAAAATCTATAAAAACAGTATATAATCATCATATAAACATCATTTAATTCTACCCACTAGATTGGGATCACAATCAAGCCTTACCCACAATGCAATCACAACCCTCTGTTGAATGGGGTTCTTTAGATTCACAGTTGAAGGGAAAATATAGGGGCTTCATGGATGGAAGAATCCATGAATTAATTATCTTCACATAATTTATATTAGAGCCTCAAACCCACCTTGAAACCTTGATCAATTCGTCCAAAAAGCTACTGCAATTTCTCTTCTTCTTCAATGGTGGTTTTTGGAGAGCTTTGGAAGAGAAAGGTTTTTGATTTGGATTCTAGGGTCTGATTGGCTAATGTTCCAATTAAATACTCTTCAAATACATACAATAACCTCCCATAATTAATCCCTAAATTTCCCAAAAGACCCCTAAAACTATTAGACAATTTAACCAACTTAAATTTTACTTAAGAACCACACAATGAAATCTGGGCACTTACTGCGTTTAGCGGAGGCACTTCCAAATCTTATTTTTCAAAAATTCTTGGACATAAAGGTTCATGACAGCCCTGCCTCGCAGGGCAAGATTTTTCTCTACTGTGTGACAGCTACACGTCCCGCAGCCACTGCCCAAAATAGGCTGGCGCGGCATCTTGGCAGCCGAAGTTTGGGTCCTCCTTGGGGACCCTTTTTGATGGTCCCCGGGTCATTATTCTCCGAATTTTTGACCCATTGTATATCAGGCTACACGTATGAACCCTCGGTACTGAATTTCACCTTCAAACCATCCAGCAAAACATCACTACAAAACACTATGACACACTTAGTTTAACTTCAACTAGTTTCTGAACGTCTTGGACGTTCTTGGAAGTATGACCTCGAAACATTTCCAAACTTTATATACTGACTCTTAACACTATATTTAGTCATTTTAAGACCTTATAAGCCCATTACACTCATGTTACGCCCCAGCTTCACCCAGCTCATTTTGAGGGTGTAACAATGGCAGTGTAGATGAAAAGTAGTTCTCACTCTATACCTAATGATCTAATGACATGACTATACAAGGGGTTAGAACCTAGGACCTATACTATTGTTGACACAAAGGATTATTAAAAAGAGACTCTAGCTTAGCACCGAGTGAACTAGTAGTGAGATGTGTTCCTATCCAAGTAGGAAAGGTGGGTTCACTATGTTCTTATGAGATAGAGATTAGAATGTTAGCATAAAGAGGGTATCTATTATGCCTCCTAGTTCTTGAACTATGTTTCCCCCATAGGAATACTATCTAGTGGATCAACCTAGAATGCTATGTACATGTTTGGTTCTACCTTGGCAAGTAGACCACCTTCTTTTGGTGTAGGATTAAATGACAACGGATTCCTTATTTTTCTCATGTGGTCTATGTCAGTTAAGGAAAGTGTTCCTAAAATTAAAATGAATGACTAACTGTAATAAAGAGGCATTCATTAGTATGACTTGAGGGGTCTACTTAGGATAGGTAGGGGTACGGGACTCTATCTAGACATTGCACAAGTTTACTCTAAAAGGAGTCATAGGAGATGGTCTTATTCATTATGATATTATGTAATATGAAATCTTGACTTTATGTGATGATACTCTAATATGATGTTGGATATATTGAATGAACATGACATTGGTCTAAATTGCTATGTGTGGTGATAACAACCTATGATGATATGTGTTATGTATCAAAGCATTACATATGATCTCTTATATTGTTTACTTGATTATGTGGGGTTATGGGGCTTCACATGAGCATTGCACTTTTAGTCTTGGGATGGTATTGTTGGTAAGGGTTTTGTTTGATATGTTTATATGAACTATTGAACATGATATGTTGATATGGCCTTATGTTGATGTTGTGTTTGGTTATGAACACATTTTTTGTTGTTGTGATCCTTATATTGCATATGATTGCATGTGCATAAAAGGCTTTCCAAATGACTTAGCATGTTTTCTAAGGAACTAGTCCCTTTCATGTATGCTTTCAAATGTTTTATATGCATATATCCATATTTAGTACTAATGGCTGGACTAACCCATATTTCTATGTTTTCTTCAATTATGTTGGTTGCGACCATTGAATTTCTAGGACGCCGATGTTTAATGACCCGAAAGTACACCCTAGAAGAAGGGAGCACTATTGAGTTTTTTCAACGTGTACTTGACCCTTCGGAGGTCTTGTACTAGCCTCTTAGATATCATTCATAACATAAGACATAAAAAGTAGAGCTGAATTAAAATATTTAACCACATTAATAATTATAAGGAAATATATTTTATAAAGTAATAAAGAGTTAGTCTAATTGTCGCAAGCCAATTTAAAGACACAACTTAAATATCTTAGGGACACGACCCTTTACATTGAAAGAAAATACATAATAAGTCTTATATAAGTCTTAATATAAGAAACTAAAGAAACATAGTCTATATCCTCGAATATATGAGGACATACCAAGTCTATAGAGAGTCGATTGCCAAGGTTTGATTTCTAGACTTCCACTTGCTACCAACCTATACTTATAGAGTATATAAAAATATGGGGTTAGTCAAACATTGTAACAAGTATGACATTATGCAAAAACATGCAAAAGAGGACATTTTAGTAGAAATAAAGCTTTCATGCCAATTAAGCAAAAGCTTCATGAATATAGAAGTAAAACAACATATAAATCATAATTTAACACGTAGAATAAAAATACCATAACTTTAACACCAAAATGCACATTAAAGTGAACTCATTTCATGCCAACTCACAGTGAACTCATTTCCTTTGAAGTTTCCCTAACCAATTGTAACGCCTCTAAAGATGAACTAGGTGTAACTAGACACTAACATGTGTGTCATAATGTTTTAAATTTCTAAAATGGTTAATAATATTGTTTATAGGCATTATATAAAGTTTGAATGTGTTTGGAAGTCAAATGTCCAAGAACGTCCAAGACGTTCGGACACTAGTCGAAGTTAAACTAGTGTGTCGTAGTGTTTTATAGTGGCTTTTTGGGGGATTATTTGAAGGTGAAATTGAATATCAATGGTTCATATGCATATACTGCCATGTAAAGGGTCGAAACGTCAGAGAACGACTCCCCAAGGACCAGACTAAGGGTTCCCAAGTAGGACCAAAACATGGTCCAAGCAAGCTGCCGCACCAGCCAAGAATGGATGCGCAACCCGCACTGAGAAGGGCATATTTTACCATGAGATGTGGGGACAACATGAGCCATTCTTTCCCATATTTTTCGAGAACCAAGAATTGAAAATAACTCCACGACGCGCAGAAAACTCCTAGATTTGGTCGCGTTGTTTATAAGTCAAATTCAAATTTGTTAAAATGTCCATTAAGTGTAGGGGTATTTTGGGTAATTGGATGATAAATTATTGACTATTATTAAGTATTTTTAATCCCCCAAACTCGCCATCAAATCTAAAGCCTCAACTCAAAACAAAACATATCCATTCCTTTTTAAAAAAAACCTACATTGAAGAAGGTTTGAAGCTCCTAGGAAGAAGTCTGATTTTCCAAGCTTTTTCTCCATCAATTTTGTGGAATAATATTTTATATTGAGGAATGGTTTTAATCCTTGAATATATTTTCTTCAAGGATCCAATCTTCAAAGTGGTTTTTGAAGACTTCCTCAAAAGACGAACTTCTAAATTAAACTTCAAAAGATGAAACAATTTGAAATAATGTTTTACGATATAATCGATATTAATTGAATGATTTTAGATCAAATACCTTATTAACCCATTAAAACCAAGAAATCCTAATTCTGACTATATTATGGGTGATCTGATCATGTCTCTATACTATTGAATTCTTGTATAGTTTACTATGGGCTATTGAATTATGAAAGAATCATGTTAGATTAATGTGTAGGCTGTCCTACATTGATAAAATTCACATTGTACTATATTGTATCATTGTACATTGTAATTATTGGATTGAATTGGTTAATAAAGCTATTTGTAAGAGCCTTTATGGATTTAATTGGTTGAATTGACTATGGATTGGAGTTGTTAAGATTCTATTGGTGGTATGTGGACCTAACCCTCACTATATTGTGTAGCATAGGTGTTTAAATTATAATTTTTTGTATGGTGCAGTTATGGGTGCAGTGCTTATGTGCTATACTTGTGAATAATGTGGCCTCGTCAGATAACTTTATGCATTGTGAAATAATTTAGCCTCGTACGCGCTACTTTATGAACTATGCTATTATCATGCATAATTTGGCTAGTTATCATTGTGAAGGTCTTGATGGATTATGTATACATGTGAAGTCATATATGTATTTTCCTAAGGGAATATAAGTGATTATGATAGACTATAGTGATGCCTTGTTTGCATAGACTTGATGTTAAGGAGTAAATCTTCTTAGTTGACTATATGCACCTTATCATGAGTTATGTTTATGATTCTATATAAGTGTGTATGATGACTTTCAAATATAATAAGTAGTCTCTATGTGCTTCTTGATGATATGCTATACGTGATAATGGAAAGTTTGTGCGTCTTGTTTAGGTAGACTTGTATCCCTTCCATAATGCATAAAGAATATGAATATGAATCCTTGACTGAGTAGGCTAAAATACCTTTATCATGAATTTATATGTATGAATGAATATTATCTTTATGTGCTTCTAGTAAGAAGGTTATGATATCATTGAAGTTGAAAGTTGTAATTTTATTGTATATGTGTGAATAATGGACTTAAGGTTGGTTGGCTGGAACGACGTGAAATTATCCTTAGGACAGTCATTGAGTACATCGTAAGGCAACCCTAGGGGACCTCTTTGGTAAGGAGTATTATGATTTGGTTATGAACTAGATATGGAACCTCTACATATGCTCCTTCATTAAATTACTCTACGATAAAAAAGTCTAGAACTGAGTGAGGATGCTTGGGGAGTAGCTCTAGTTTTATGAAGAGGCTATAGTACAAAGAAACCATTAGTATTCCTTAACCATGTTTCTACATGGGATATATCCTAGTTGTACTATTGGCAAGTAGAACACCCTCCATCAGAGTAAGGTAGACTCTGAATTCCATGCCTAGCTAGTACTGTCTATATCGTTTATTGTCTCTCTTCATCACGTGGGATACATACTAGTTTTGGAATAGTACTATGAAGATTAGGTAGTGGAATGGGATGATATCTAGACATTGCACGAGAAATGTTGAAGATATTAGCATATAGGTTCCCTAGGTCTTCTCCAAGACCATTATGTGAAGTCCTTAAGTATTGAATGTATCTTAAATTGTCTAATAAATGTAATGACCTAAGTAAAGGTATGTTAATGAAAAGGTATCTATCTAGAGTAGTTTGAGGATTGCTTAGGTAGGTTTGGAGAGGGTGTATAAGAGTTGTGTTCATGTCTTACCGAGGTTATTCGTAGAGTAATTCTTGGTAGGGAGTGTAATTAATAAAATGGGAATAATCTTATCTTAGCAAGTCTAAAGGATCTCTTTGGTGTGTGTGAAGGGATTGTATGGGCGGTCGCTTCATAACACACTCAAGAGAGCTATAAGGGCCTTAAAATTAAATCAATGTTCTTATATCCTCACATGTGTCTAAAAAGGCTTAAAATATGTGAAACAAGTCATTTAAAATATGCATGCATGATTTGAATTAATTTGAAAAGCAAACGTCCAATAACATCTGATAATATTTGAAAGTTAGCCTTTAGACGTGCATGTGTGTCTTGATATGTTTTACGTGTTTTTTTAAGTGAAAGTTATATGGAAGGTACCTAAAATTTTAATTAGTATATTTATTTTGGAAACATCCCGGTAATACTTTCCAAGGGCCCCACAAAAGGTCCTCAAGGAGGACACAAAGACTACCTAAAACTACCAAGAACGATGACTAGTAGATGCTTCTACACCCCATTGATGGGCAGGCGTCGTTCAAGACTTAGCCTGGTGAAGGCTCAAGACAGTTAAAAAGCCTCTGAAACCAAATGACGGCAAACATTACGAAATGTCCTTGGGACTAAGGGGCATCGACTGTTGTACGTCGATGCAGCCTGCAACAAGCTGCCAGGCGCACTATTAAGTGAAGGGGTGAATGGGAAATTAACCCCACGTCCTATCTTGATCCTAGGCGGTTTATTTGGTTATTTTTGGTATATTAAGTTTGTTTATAACATCAAAATCCCATACCCAATCTATCTTGCAATCTATATATGTGTGGATCATGGCCTTGAAGCAAAATTGATGATATATGAGTGTGTGGTTATGATTGTTACACTATGTGAAGCTTATGACTAGGTCTCAATATAGTAGAATTTTCTAGGTATTGATGATATATTCTATAATTGAATGAACTTTTAGGGTAAGTTTTAGCTGCTGTTATTGAAGATAAAAATGTTTAATGACCCCTTACCTATATACTCCTATATGAATGTGTGATTAACTATGGTTAGCAATCTTGAATGCAAGTGTTGAAGTCATCTTGTCTCCTATGCTAACTTGTGATGTGTGGTATATCTTGGATGTGTAATGTGATCCTAAGAGGGTGGCTGCCTCAATATATTGTTTTTAGACATTATGTGATTACCAACATACACACACTTACACATTATGCATGCTTACAAGTAGAATAGGTTCATGGTGTCTAATGAAAGGACACTCATATACACTAATGTCGACTACTGTACATGTAAAGTATATTTCCATGAAGTATGTTATGTATCCTTTAACTAGGATTACTTGACAGGTGTACTAGTATACAAAGGTATGGGACCTTGTCTATGCATTGTACATGTGTGCCGTGATAGGATAGTTCATAGTTGGTGATTTATGTACATGAATTTGAATGTCTTACTATGAATATGTCTTATATTATATGATGTCAAGTGTATGATATGATGAAGTATGAATCTGCATTGTGTCTAAATGTATTTAT
Source organism: Solanum arcanum (assembly GCA_027789145.1). Taxonomy (NCBI): domain Eukaryota; kingdom Viridiplantae; phylum Streptophyta; class Magnoliopsida; order Solanales; family Solanaceae; genus Solanum; species Solanum arcanum. The sequence continues at coordinate 29,802,202 of CM050939.1, read as the reverse complement.
ATGGAAGGAATGCTCATATAGTTACACCTATACTTTTAGGCATGAAAGAAATAAAAGTATGAACATTTGTGGTCAAAGGGTGTTTACGTGAAAGGTTTTCTCACATATGTGTATACACATACATGAAAGTATGTCTATGATGCTTGTATGATGATATAGTCAATAGAGGGGCTCTTGGAAGGTGTTCCCAAGAGTACCCTAAAAAGGATGGTTCTTTACATATGCTATGTCCATGTGAAAGTACTTCTCACATGATTTAAGTTGATGAACTCTCATCTATGACCTATGAGCTACGCATATTAGGGGTTAACTCTCCTAACCCTATATTCTATAAAGAAATTATAATAATGGTTGTTTAATAAAGCGAACTTATCTTAGCATCGAGTGAACTTTGATGAAGGGTGGCCCAATGTGGGAAGCTTTGTTTACCACATACCTCACGAGGTGGATGACTACAATGCCTCAATAGGCATAAAGAGTTTTTCCATAAGTGGATGATTAAAACGCCTCAATAGGAATAAAGAGGGTTTCCATATATATATATATATCCAAGTTCTATAAACTATGCTTGCCCCATAGGATTTAGCATGTGATGTCACCAAATATGCTAGCATGACGTTAATGTTCTACCTTGTCAAGGTAGGGAACTTTACCTTGGCATAAGGCTCTACAACACCAAATTCCATGTGTAGCACCCATGTTCTTAGTGTAGTTAAGGCTATAGTTTCCCTAAAGTAAAATGGACAATGGAAGTAAAGTAAGGACCCTAACAAGGATAACCTAAGTAAAGTTGTTTAGTGTAGGTGAGGGTATGGGACTTCACCTATGCATTGCATAAGTATCTCTTGAAGGAGTTCTAGGAAGGTGTTCTAAAGTATATGATTCTGTTTATATCCTTTTTGAATGACATCGTAATGTTGTCTACTTGTTGTAATGAAAATCATGGTATAAGTCCTAATGCATCTATATCATGTGGTCTTATCTTATATGCATAATGTTGGTCTTAATGACTTTGAGATGAAGATATTTCTTGACATGAAGGAGGTTTTCTATATTTTTCTTGTTGATGTATGGAGTGAATGGTATGCTTGTAGTCTCCTTGTAGGTTGATTTAGTATGTGCGAGGTTATGAGACTTCACATGTACATTGCACTAGTAGGCTTAAAATGATGTTATGGGTAATGTTTTATGAGGTCTTTGTGAAGTGAAGTCCAAATATGTTAATGTTGACTAATGTCTTATCATTATGGTGATTATAAGTCTCTACTTGTATGCAGTCTTGTAATGATTTCTTCTATGTGTCTATAAAGTGCGATGGGATAAATGTGAGGTATATGTCTTGCTGTATGAAATGGTCTTATGAATGCTTGTGTTGGATTTATGAAGGTTGTATGTATGAGTACCTAGTTGCATAAGGTGATGTTTGAGTGTGGATAGTGTAATGGGACATTATCAATACATTTCACAAAATATCACAAGAGGTTTACTTGAGAAGTTAAGGAATTAAGAAGAAAAGGGTTCACTGTAAAAGGAACGAAAGTTTACTGTAAAGGGGAAAGTGGTTACTGTAAAATGATGCAAAATATGCATAAATGAAATGTGTGGTTTTATATAATGTATGACCACTGAATATACCTATATGAAGTAAACGAAATCTATGATGCTCATTGTATCAAAGTTTTATGAAGTTTTCACAAAACACATGATGCATGGTTTCAAGTAAAATGTTCCTTTTGAATGCATGTTTTTACATGGTTGCCATACTTAGTTCATACTTGTGCTAACTCCATTATCATTTACCTTTTTACACAAAGTGTATGTTATGGATGCTTAAAGGAGGTCTCTATGGTGAAGAGCTTGATATGTGATTCTAAAGCTCAAGAAAAAGAATCCTTAAGTCCAAGGATTTCCTAAGTCATGTCTTACTGTAAAGTTATGTAATAGTATACTTATGATTTATGTTATAAGTGTCGTGTCCTTAATGTACTCTAGTGATGTTGAGTTTAAGATGGAAAAGAGACTTACAGTCTAACTATGTAAATATGATATTTTATCGATATAATGAAAGTGATGTTTCTATCATACTATGTGCTAAGAAAGTTTTAAATTTTCCCAAAATTAACCTATGAAAATGCGATGAATGATAACTATTCTCTCGGATAAGACCTTCAAGAGGTCAAGTACGCCATGTTGCTTTTCGGAGGTGCTCCCCGATCGTGATAAATGTGGTATTAGAGCATGATGTTATAAAAATGTTTTTAGGGTCCAAAATCTCATATTACCACGTCTAGTAGCGTCTCGTTCATCGATGGTGAGTCGGGACACATCTATGAACGATAGGCTATAAAACGATAGAGTTTTCCTTCTTCCCATATTCTCATGTCGTTCCATAGAACTTAACTATATACGATCTCTCTCTTATGTTTTCTTGTCCGGTGGTCTTTTAGATGTGATTTCATGGATGAATTGTATCTTTATGCTTGAGGGAGAAAAGGTGAGTTTTGATGCTTATTTTTGTTTTAATGTTTGATGAGTATGTGTGAAGGTGATTTTGGCATGCTTTGATGATGTGATGACTTTGTAGCTATATATTTGTGCTATGTGAAACGACATGTTATGTGAATATTTACGTGGTGATAGGATTATAATTTGATGAAGAAGTTCTTATAGTTGAATTGAGTTCCTTTTAGGGAATAGTGAGTTGCTTTATGAGTATGCATGATGGTAGTATATTGTTATGATATGAGTTGAGATTCTTTGAAAAAATGTGTTGAATAGATAAAGATGCATCTTGCCCTCATATATATGTAATGGTTCAAAATTTTCCCTTTGTTTACATGTGTGAACCTTCATGGCTGCCTTGCATGGATTAGAGTCTTTTGTATAAGCTTGGTCCTAGAAGTGAAGGTAGTGTGCTTACTTTGTAGGGTGATTATGTGGGACGGAATGACCTAGAAGTTACCTTACCTTAGTATTAAAAGAAAGAGGCCTTATGACTATCTTCTCTATTGATTTCCCCTAATGTTGTATGACCCTTGATGTTCAAGGTATAGTTGAGACTTTATGAGGTTGGGTAATATGATTTATCTTGAATGTTATGGATTTCCTTTGGGTATTAGGCCTAGAGGAATAATGATAGTTGAGTTATGTTTATATTAAATGGGATTAACCTATGTGGGGGATGGTAATGTGAGTAGTAAGGTGATATATATTTTTATCTTGTCCTTATATTCTTACTTGAGCTTGAAAATAAAGAGTTCGTAGTATCTTGTTCATTATAGGAGTCTTGCATAGAATGATGAATTGCATATTCTCCATATCTTATGTATGTATTAAATGAGACTATTTTATGCATTTTTGAAGATTCTAAATTGCAAGAAAAAGTATTTTTGAACAAATTTAAGTTTTCTCATGTTAATTATGCATCTCGTTATATTAGTTGTGTATTTAACTTCATGAGATAAGGTAGGAAGCATATTGATTTCACTTTTAATGTGCAGTATTTTAAGCAATTAATGATAAATTGAGTCTTCTTAAAATGAAAAATGATGAGTCTCTTAAAAGTTATGTGACCTTTATGATTTGGGAAGTATAATTGTAGGTTCACTCTTTAAAAGTGAAATCATGTCTATTTAGTGTCTATGTGTGTGCCTATAAATTGTATGATTTTCCCTAAATAATGCATGTTTATGAAAGCTAGTGTTATTCTAGAAATTGAAATCTATTCGAAATGACATGCTATGGTTGTAATGTGTGTGGTGTGATTTACCATTTTGACTTTACTAGGAAAGAAGTACGGGCATGCTATGGTTAAAAATAGAAAATTTCTCATTTAATATGAATTGACCTTTGTGCCTTGCCTGGGTGTAAACTCAGGAGACTTGTAAGTGTGTTAAGGAGAAGGACATTCCTCCCAAGACATAACTAAGAATGGTATGGTTAAGTATGCCCTGATGGTACTGTGCCTAACTACTAAGAATCCATTATTAACCTATTTGACTCACGTCTATGTGCGTTGAAGTATGAGTTCCTATTTGCTTCTTGAGTGACGTCAAATCTGCCTAAGTGTGACTTAAATGTGGTTGCATACTGATCTCTTAATGAATTTAAAGGTATAGACCATGTTATGATAAGAAGAAGGATGTTCCTCCTGTGAACATCAGAATTTAAATTGCTTTTATGCTCCAAGGGGCAAGCTACTTTTCTAAGATTGACTTGAGATCGGGGTATCACCAACTTAAGGTGAGAGGTGAGGATACACTTAAAACGCGATTTTGAACTAGGTATGGTCACTATGAGTTCCTACTATGTCCTTTGGACTCACTAATGCCCCGATGACTTTTATGGACTTAATGAATAGGGTGTTCCAAAATTATCTAGATTCATTTGTCATTGTCTTTATTGACGACATCTAGGTATATTTGAAGAATTAGGGTGAATACATTGACCATTTGAGGGTGGTATTACAAATGCTTAAGGTCGGTGGAGTTTATCTAGATTATTTTCCAAGTATAGAAAATGATAGTTTTTGTTAAGGTCGGTGGAGTTTATTGGTCATATCATCTTTAGTGAGGGAGTTGAGGTTCATCCAAGGAAAACTGAGGCAGTTAAAAATTGGCCTAAACCATGGACTCCAACCGATATTAGGAGTTTCTTAGGTCTAACGGGGTACTATAGGAGGTTTGTAAATGGTTTTGCATCCATTTCTTCTCATTTGACTACCATGACCCAAAAGAGTGTGAATTTGAGTGGTAAGAAGCATATGAAAGGAGCTTCCAAATTTTAAAAGATAGGCTTACCTCTTCTCTTGTGTCGACTCTACCGGAGGGTAACAAGGGGTTCGTGGTATATTGTGATGCATCCCGAGTGGGCTTAAGGTGTGTCGTTATGCAATATGGGAAAATAGTAGCCTATGCCTCACGACAACATAAGGTGCATGATAATAATTATCGAACTAATGATCTTGAGTTAGTGGTCGTGGTGTTTGCCTTGAAAATGTGGAGGCATTATCTTTACAGGGTTCATATTGATGTGTATACCGACCATAAAAGTCTTAAATATGTGTTTACTCAAAAGGAGTTAAATCTCCAACAAAGAAGATGGTTGGAATTGTTGAAGATTACGACATGACTGTTCTCTACCACCCCGAGAAAGCCAATGTGGTTGTTGATGCTCTAAGTCATATGACCATGGCTAGTGTGTCTCATGTAGAAGAAACCAAGAAAGACTTAGTGAAAGATGTTCATAGGTTGGCTCATTTGTGTGATAGACTCGAAGATTCTCCAAATGGTGATTTTATGGCCCATCATAACTCGAATCGCCTTTGGTGGTTGAGGTGAAGTCAAAACAACACCTTTATCCATCATTGATTGAGTAGAAAGAATTGGTTCTTGGTAAACATAATGAGTCATTCTCCTTAGGCGGAAGGATGGTGTTTTGAGGTATCAAGAAAGGTTGTGTGTGCCCAATATTGATGATTTTAGAAACCAGATTCTTGAAGAAGCTCATGGTTACCGTTTTTCTATTCAGTGGGGTTCTACTAAGATGTATCATGACCTTAGAGACGTGTTTTTGTGGGATGGCTTGAAAAGGGACATCACAGAACTTGTTGCAAGCTGTCCAAATTGCCAACAGGTGAAAGGCGAGCAGCAAAAGCTGGGTGGCTTACTCCACGAAATGCAAGTCTCCACTTTGAAGTGGTAGGATATAAATATGGACTTCATAGTGGGTTTGGCTCAGACTAGAAGGCAAACTGACTATATATCGATGGTGGTGGATAGATTGATAAAATCCACTTATTTTGTTCCCCTCAAGTGCACTTACTCGGTGGAGGATTATGAAAGGATCTTCATATATTATATTTTATGTTTACATGGTAATCCGTTATCCATCATATCGGATAGGGGCGCACAATTCACCTCTATATTTTGGAGGTCATTCAATGAAGTGTTGGGTACTAAAGTGAAGTTAAGCATCACTTGTCATCCCTAACCGGATGGTCAAGAGGACCGTACTATTCAAACCCCTAAGAACATGCTATGATTTTGTGTTATCGACTTCAAGGGAAGTTGAGATGAACATTTTCCTTTGATTGAGTTCTCTTATAACCATAGCTACCATTCTACTATATCCATTACCCCTTTTTGGTCTTTGTATGGTCAAGAGGTGTAGTTCTCCGGTTGGGTGGTTTGAAGTTGGTTAATTTTCAGTCCTTGGTCCCAAATTAATATATAATTTTTTTGGAGAAAGTTCGTGTAATAAGGGATAGGTTGATGGCAGCGTGTAGTCAGCAAAAGTCTTATGCCGACCATAGGAGAAGAGAACTTGAATTTGAAGAAGGTGATAAAGTGCATCTTAAAATTTCACCCATGAAAGGGGTGATGAGATTTTGCAAGAGAGGGAAGTTGAGTCCTCACTATGTTGGTCCTTATGAAAATTTTCTAACAGTTGGTAAAGTTTCATACGAGTTGAGATTACCTAGTGAACTAGCTTCAGTTCATCTACTGTTTCATATCTCCATGCTTAAAAACTATACATAACATTATAAAAAAAAATACAAAACGTGTTCTAGAGCATAACATAGGTGTGAAAAGGTTTAGACACTTCTTTAGGGTCTATTTTAATGTATATAAGTTATTTAGGAGGTCTAGAAATTAAAACGTCATAGAACATCAATGACGTTCGGAAACAAGTTTAATAAGGTAATAGCGTGCCTTAGCCTATTTGATGAATATTGGTGGAAGGGTGTATAACACGTATTAAAGTTAGTTCATAGTCGAATGTTTTGGGTAAGACTCCCCAAAGACCAACTAAGGGACCTTAAGGAGGACCCTTGCAAAAGTGATTAAGAGCTATCAATAGACAATGTCACCAACGGATGCCACAGACAACTCGTGGTCCGATTGATGGGATATACATTACCTACACAAATTGAAACTTATATAAATTGGAAAAGTCCTATTTTTTACAAGTCTCTGAACTTAACGACGGACTAGTTGGGCGGTTGGTCCCATGGTCATTCGAATGACACACAATGTGTCGATCGGGATCTCGTCTGTGAGGGGCTTTTGCTGCCGTTTTAATTTAATTCATTTAATTAAATGGATTATTTAGGAGATTAATTAGGGGTTAGGTGAGGTATAATTAAGTTAATTAACGTCCTATATAAAGGCGATAACGTAATTAGACTAACCTAAACTCTCATAGTTCCCGAAACCCAAACACTCTTCCATCTCTCTCTTTTCTCTATCAAGTTGAAGAACTCCATAGAAGTCAAGGTCAAGGCGGGATCTAAGTCATCAATAACCAAATTTTATCCATCAATATTCATCAAACATTAAGTTGTGAGATTCTTTTCATGTTTGGGACTTCTTTTCCCAAAGGGTTCTATCAAATTGATTTCAAAAATATGAAATTCAAGTGGGTCTTTTCCAATCTCAAAAATAATCTAGTGAATTGCTTTATTTTAGGTTAATTTTAGATATTATGAATAAATTATCATGTATTATAACTCAAGTATTTTATTTCTTAATGGATTGGTCCAGTTTGTAGAAGATTACCTTTTCCCCTTAACCCTAGGTTCTGATCTCGATATAAATAGTACGATGTTTATTCAATAGACTTGGTTACTGGTTGAATTACTACTAGATGATGCTATTATATAAATCATGAATAGATTTATGTGAATTTTAGTCCTATTATTGTATTTTTTAGTAATTGACCAAGGTTATGGAATATGTTATAAATTTTGTCTAAGTTCTTATATTAAGCTATGAACTAGTGATGAATAGTGATTCAATTGGCTTTGTGATCATGTAGGTTATTGTTTTTTTATTATATTACACCCTTATTGGGTTGAATTAAGGTTTGATTGCAAGACCTTTAGTATGGATTATGACGGAGATTCGGCAAGTATTATTATCCCTATTGCTTACTTCAATTGTGATTACTTGAGATTGAGTGATGATATTACATTGAAGTATATATTGTATTAGGATTAATAGGGTTGGTATGATGTTGAATTGAAATGTCTTGACTATTGTTTGTGAGGTGTTTTCATGTAAATGATATAAGGATGGTTATAAATTACCAATGTGCCTTATTATGATGTGAATGTGTAAATGTGCTAACCTCACATATATGAACTGTATTGAAAGGGATATACTCATGCAGTTACGATTGAGGTATGACAATTATGATTATGCAAGGTATAGGCACTATGACATACATTAAGCAATAATGATTAATAAAGACATTAAAGACATTTAAAAAGGGACATAGCTTAGCACCGACTGAACTTGACAATGAGAGGTGTTGACTTTCCATAGAGGATGATTTCACCCACTAGTTCCACATGAGGTGTTGACTTTCCATATAGGATGATTTCACCCAATAGTTCCACATGAGGTGTTGACTCCCCTATCAGGGATACTCATCTTATGGATTACCAAGAGATGACGCTCCAATTACCAAATGACATGTATAGAGTTCATACCTATCTCTTAGTTCTTGAACTATGTTTCCCCTATAGGAAGACTAGCTAGTTGATCCACCTACAAAGCTATTTTTAAGTTTGGTTTTACATTGGAAGGTAAACCACCTTCCATCGGTGTAAGGTTTTACTACACCAGATTCCACACTTCGCTATTGTGGTCTATATTGGTTAAGGCAAGTGTTCCCTAAACTAAAATGAAGTAATGAAGTACAAATAACCTAAGGTGAGTTGAGAGGTTTGACTTAGCTAAGGTAGGGGTATGGGACTTCACCTATGACTTGCACTAGTTTGACTTGAAGGGAACTTCACAAGGTTGTTCTTATATATATAAATATACTTAAAATTGTACATGCTATGTATATGATAATCTAACACACTAAAGATACTAAATGATGGTTGGCTTCTAATATGAACATGTGTTGGGTCTATTGCTTAAGTATGAAAATATGTACTCTTAAATGATATGCTATGTGAACTTGGATGTTAGTCAAGGTTCTTGTTGGGTTACTTGATTGAGTAAGGTTATGGGTCTTTGCTTGGTAGTTGCGCTTGTTGAATTAATGAGGGTTCATGGGTAATTACTTTCATTATGTTGAAATGAACTATTATCTATGATTGTTGCTACTATAACTTTATGATAGGGTTGTCTTGAATAAAGCGTTAAACTCTGTGGTATGTATGTTTGCATGACTAGATTTAGGTTTGTTGGTCTTGTGATGTACATTCTTCGACTGAATGGTTATGTATTATTGATTGGTATGATCTTCTTTAATATACATAAGACTTTCTAAATGTAAATAGCATGTTTGAATGAAATGTCCCTTTTTAGCATAATTTGATAATATATGTGCATATGGTCTCATACTTAGTGCAAGTGGTGTACTACCCAATTTTATCCCTTTTCCCCAACATTTTAGCATGTGGTCATTAAAGGTCTTTGAGATGGCTTTGAAGAAGACTTGGAATTCTCAATCATTCAAGTTGGGTAGGTCCTCACGTTCCGAGGGAAATACCAATATCAAGCTTATGAAGTTGTTTTAGTTTTAAGAATCTTATGTTCTTTACTTTTCATTTTAGTACTAAAAATTGTATAGCCAATATGTGGCTTTATTACAAGGATGTATCGGCTAGGCCAAAATTTTTATACTCTTGATAGATGGTTTTGAGTTGATACTTCCATTTGAGACAATGTTTTTTTTTATATATCTATGTGCAATAAAGTAGAAGACTATGTAATATTCCTATAAGAAGGGTCTATGTATACTCGATATAAATACTATGTGTATGTAGAGGTTAATGTAAACTTTAATTTAGAAGTAATGAAAAGTTTTAAAATTTCTGCATTTTGACCGATGAATGTAATGATGTAAGCTAAGAGGATAATCTTAGTTCTCAAAGAGGACGACGACGTCGATTAGGTCTAGGGTATGCTCCTCGGATATGACAAACCTTGTATCAAAGCATGTAATTAAATATCTTTGAGTCGATGTCTCTCTCAACCACGCCTATGTAGATTCTTACTTATAATTGTGAAGCTTGCCACACTTATGAATAGGAACCTATGTAATGCTTAGGGAACTCTCACTTTCTTGGAAGTCAAATATCGTGCCTCTAGACTTTAACTCTATATATTTTTTGCATCTTCTCCCTTTATAGTGATTATAGGCATTGAATACTCGAAGGAATGCGACATGAATACTTGAGGAAGAGAGTGACAATGCGGGAGTTCCTCCCCATATTGATCAAGCTATTGAAGAAAAAGTTAATGATGACTAATCCCCGATAAATCATCCTCCTTAGACGGATGGTGACATAAGGGCTTCTATTCTCAACATGCCCCAAGCCATTACTACACAAGAACAAGCCGTTACTGCCCAAGCTCAAGCCATGAAGGACCAAGCTAATCGAGAGGTTGTATCCCGAGAAAACCAACATGTTGGCACCATTGCCTCTTGTTTGAGGGATTTCACTAGAACGAATCCCCCTATATTTTATGGGTTCAAGGTAGAAAAACACCCCCAAGATTTTATTGATGAAATCTCAAAGATTATTTATGCTATGGTGTTTACTACTAGTGAGAAGGACGAGTTAGCCACTTATAAACTCAAGGATGTGGCCCACGGTTGGTACATCCAATCGAGAGGCAATAGTCCTTTAAGGGGTGGACTGATGACTTGGGAGGTTTTCAAGAAGGCTTTTATTGATAGATTCTTTCTTAGGGAGTGTGGGAAGATAATGTGGTATAGTTTATTAACCTTCATCAAGGACGTATGAATGTGCTTGAATACTCCTTGACATTCACCGAATTGTCAAAATATGCTCTTTCTTTGGTTTTTGATCTTAGAAATGAAATGAGCCGCTTTGTGAAGGGAGTGTCGGATGACTAGCAAGAAGAGTGTCATTTGTCTATGATACATGAAAATGTGAGCATTTGTCATCTCATAGTTCATGCTCAACATGTGGAATAGGCAGGGGCTAAGAGAAAGAGTGTAGATGAAAGGAGAGCAAGATATTTTTATGGTGGTTCGTCAAAGGGTAGGATTGATATACAAGACAAGCCTAGGTTCAAAAAGATATTTTCTAATCAAGTTCTTTCATGTTCCCTAAGTCTCATGATGAAAGGGTGTCTAACCCTAAGCCTATGTTTGGAAGGGATACTAGTTCACCGAACAAGAAGATTACTTGTGACAAGTGTGGAAAATGTCATTTATGAGAATTCTTAGTTGGAACGAGCAACTGTTTTTGTTGTGGAGAGAGCGGCCACAAGGTTAGGGATTGTCCTAATATGAAGGGTCAACACAAAGGTAGTCACTTTCGAGGATGATGATAGAATGAAGCATTGTAGTGCTATTTCTACAAGATCTCTCGTACAAAAGAAAGAAGATCCGGGTGTGTTCACTATTCCTTGTACAGTCGGGTCATTACATTTTGCGAAAGCATTATGTGTTCTGGGGGCAAGCATAAATCTCACGCCCCTCTCGATTTACAAGAAGTTGGGTTTGGGTGACCCAAAACCCACAGCGATGCGTCTACTGATGGCTGATCGACCAGTGAAAAGACCTATAGAGATAATCTATGATGTGCTGGTAAAAATGGAGTCATTTATATTTTCAGCAAATTTTGTTATTCTTGATTGTGAAGTCGATTTTGAAGTGCCTATTATTCTTGGGAGGCCATTCCTTGCTACTGGTAGAGCCTTAGTTGATATAGAAAAGGGGCAGATGAAATTTCAGTTGAACAGTTAAGAAGCGACCTTCAACATTTGTAGGACCACGAGGAAGAGTGGTGAGCTCCAATCGGTATCCTTCATATCCCACAAATAAAAGATGAAGAAGGAGAATGAACAAAAATGTGCAAACCAAGAGTTTATGGTTGGGGATTTGGTGCTTTTAGACAGTTTTGGGTTGCCTTGTCTTCCGGGCAAGCTCAAGTCCAAACGGACTGGCCCTTACTTGATTACCCAATTATTGCCTCATGGAGCAGTTGAGTAAAAAACCAAGGAGGGAGTGCGGTTTAAGGTTAATAGAGAACAAATAAAACTTTATTTTGGGCATAATGCATCGGTGAATGAAGTAATAGAGGCATACCATCTTGATGAAGGCTGAGTAATCAAGTGTCCTAAGTCGTGCCGCGATGTGAAATCTGGCGCTTTTTGGGAGGCAACCCAATACTTATAGTTTTTTCTTTCTAGCAATGGTAGCATTTTCTACTAATGGGTTTTTAAGTTGCAGGCACATAACCAGGAAATTCTGCAGAAAATTAGTTTGCAGTAGTCACTGACGTATACAGCGACGGACCGTTGCTCCTGCGATGGACCGTCGCATAAATCTGTCGTGCCAGGTACGTATTTTTGTTATTTAAAAACTAGGGCACACGCGACGGAACCGATGATGAACCGTCACAACCGAGACGGACCGTCATCGGGGAATCATCGTGTCTTTAATGAAGCGTACCTGACCCGATCCAACTATTTTTTTTTTAAAATGCATCATTTAAAACCCCCACCCCTTCATTTCACCCCATTCTTGCACTCTTTTCTCATTTCCCTCCCTTTTCAACTTTCAAATCTCTCTTACAACCGATCATTTTCCCCAAATTCCTCAAAATTCATCATCTACTAGTCGGGGCTGCTGCTGTGAGTGTCTAGTTGATCACCAAGTACCTTTCCCGCTTTTTTTCTCAAATTCTCAGGCATGTGTCTCTAATTTCTTCTCATTTATATTACATTTTTTTATCAATTAGTAGTAGCCTAGTTCTTATTTATATGTACATTCTTTATCAAATTTTATCTGACCTAGGTTAAAAAATATCCTCCAAATTGCCATGTTAAAACATTAGAAATAGGTGCTTTAGCATTGCTAGTTTACTAGGTATTTGGGTTAGAAAAATGTAGGTCAGAACACTACCAATTCGATTTGGGTAATAGGGGATTAATGGGTATCTCCAGTTCTGTCACTGAGTGACAGAACAAGACCATGATGACGGACCTTCGTACCCACGACTGACCGTCATTGGGTCCGTTCCAACCGCCCTAACACCCCACTGTCCAATTTTCTCCAAGTGTCCACTAACGGCCACATGCGATGAACCGTCGTTTCCACGACAGTCCGTCCTGCACAACCGTTTTAGTTGTCGGATACCCTATTCCTAAGGTTCTCTCACTTTTTCAAAGTGTCCTCCAACGGACACATGTGACGGACCGTCATCCCTACGACGGTCCGTCCTGCAAAGAAATTTCGGTTGAACAATGAAGAAGCGACCTTCAACATTTTCCGGACCATGAGGTAGAGTGATGAGCTCCAATCGGTATCCGCCATATCCCACAAAGAAAAGATGAAGAAAGAGAATGATTAAAAAAGTGCAAAACAAGAGTTTGTGGTTGGGGATTTGGTTCTTTTAGACAGTTCTGGGTTGCCTTGTCTTCCGACCAAGCTCAAGTCCAAACGTCTTGCCCTTACTTGATTACCCAAGTATTCCCTCATGGAGAAATTGAGTTTAAAACCAAGGAGGGAGTGCGGTTTAAGGTGAATAGAGAACGAATAAAACTCTATTTTGGGCATACTGCATCGGTGAATAAAGTGATAGAGGCATACCATCTTGATGAAGGCTGAGTAATCAAGTGTCCTCAGTCGTGCCACGACGTTATATCAGGCGCTTGTTGGGAGGAAAACCAATACTTATAGTTTTTACTTTTTAGTAATGATAACATTTTCTAATAATGGGTTTTAAAGTTGCAAGCACATCACCAGGAAACTCTGCAGAAAATTACTCTGCAGCAGTCACTGACGGGTACAGCGAAGGACCGTTGCTCCTGCGATGGACCATCGCATAAATCCTTCATGCCAGGTACGTCTTTCTGTTATTTTCAAACTAGGGCACACGCGACGGAACCAACGATGATCCATCACAACCGAGACGGACCATCGTCGGGGAATCGTCGCGTCTTTAATGATGGGTACCCAACCTGACCCACCTAGGGTTTTATAAAAATTCATCATTTAAAACCCCCACCCCTTCATTTCACCAATTATTTCACTCTGTCTCCCATTTCCCTCCTTTTTCAACTTTCAAAGCTCTCTTACAACCGATCATTTTCCCCAAATTCTCCAATTTCCAAAAAAATTCATCATCTACTAGTCAGAGCTACTGCTTTGAGTGTCTACTTGATCACCAAGTACCTTTCCCTCTTGTTTTTCTCAAATTCTCAGGTATGTGTCTCTAATTTCTACTCATTTATATTGCATTTTCGTTTATCAATTAGTAGTAGCCTTGATCTTCTTGATATGTTCATTCTTTATCAAATTTTATCTGACCTAGGTTAAAAAAATCCTCGAAATTTCCGTGTTAAAATCCTAGAAATAGGTGCTTTAGCATTGCTAGTTTACTAGGTATTTGGGTTACTCAAATGTAGGTAAAAAAACGACCAATTCGATTTGGGTCACAGGGGATGAACGGGTCATCTCCAGTTCTATCACTGAGTTATAGAACGAGACCCCGAGACGGACCGTTGTACCCACGACGGACCGTCATTGGGTCCATTCTAACCGCCTTAACACCCCACTGTCAAATTTTTTAAAAGTGTCCACCAACAGCCACATGCGACAGATTGTTGTTTCCACGACGGTCCATACTGCATAACCGTTCTGGTTGTCAGAGACCCTATTCCTAAGGGTATCTAATTTTTTCAAAGTGTCCTCCAACAGACACATGTGACGGACCGTCATCCCTACGACGGTACGTCCCGCACAACCGTTCTGGTTGTCGGAGACCATGTTCCTAAGTGTCTCTCTCTATTTTTCTAAGTGTCCTCAAACGGAAAAGTATGATGAACCGTCATACCCACAATGGTCCATCCTGCATGACCCTTATGATGGTCAGAGACCCCTCCCCTAAGGGTCTTCATATTTTTTTTATAGTGTCCTCTGACGGACACCTACGACGGACCGTCGTACCTGGGACGATCCGTCCTGCACATACCGTCATACATGTCCGAGACTCTCCTTCATGGTTCTCCATATAAACATAGTCTAAGTAAGACACGACGGACCCCATGACGGTTCGTCGTACTCACGATGAGCCGTCACCTGATCCGTTGTGTTTCACTGTTACTATAGCAATGTCATTTTATTTTTATTTTTTTTATTTTGTCTTGTTTTGCTTGTCTTGTTTGCTCCTTCTAGTACTAATATTGATCTTTTACAGGTACTATCTACTATGGCACCAAAAAAATATTGAGTCTATGCACGCGGGCGATCGAAGGCTGTCGCCCCGTCTGCCCGCTTGGTCATTGGCTCTGATGATGAGCGTGACCCAGAGTACGTTCCCTAAGGCACTTCCACCCCATCCCGTGCTGCACGTGCTGCCAGTGCCCCACCCAAAAAGGTGGCGCCCGGCGTAGTCACTGCCTCCTAGTCTGATGAGGAGCAAACAGTGACCGACACACCTTCCGGGTCAGCCACTAATAATGAAGGAGCGTCTTGCTCCTTAGGAGTTTTGTTGTCGGAGGAAGCCTCTGGATCTGCTGAGGTTCCCGCACCCACCACCGCTTCAGCGTCGGCCTCGTCTGATAAGGATGACAGTTCGGAATCCACACCTGGTTCACCATCTCGTGCTCGAACCCTGGTTAATGACCAGCCCAACCGGTGGTGTGTCGACGGGCAATTTTAAGTGTATTCTGATGTAAAGTTCCTGAATGAAAAAGGAGTTATGACTCGGACGCTTACATTGGAGCGGCTGGTCCTTACGAGATGTATCCTGACGATGCCTGAGATCCACAATCTCTACACCAGACATCGACTGGAGTGGACAACACGTTCGTTTGGACATTATAGTAAAGAGCTGGTCTGAGAGTTCTATGCATCCTACATAGCAACTCTCCGATCACAGATGGAAAGGCGGGCTGCCCCCGCCAAACAAGCCCCGCTGGAGCAGGTCCTAGTACATGGTGTTCTGGTTGATATATCTCTGCCTTCCATCCGCCGGTTTCTATACGGCGAGGATAATAATGCTAATCGGAACCCTCTCACTGCCGAGTTTGACTACTGATGGCAGATTGTTAAAGAAGGCCAATTTCTGCGTGAGTCATCGCTGAGAGAGACAGCCAAGAGGTGGATTGACCTGCACTTGTCCATTGATGGAGAGGATGCCGACTGGGTGACCTAGCCGAAGGGGGCCTTCAAGAAGGGGCTAACCTGACTTTCACAGTGAAGTTTTTGTGGTTGATTGTCCGCCACTGCCTTTCCCCCAAAGCTGCTGATAATATCATCACATGGGATCGAGCAGTACTGATGGAGGCCATGATTGCCGAGTTTGAGTGGCTTCTACAGGAGGTCATGTACGAGAGGGCTTTTAAGGTCACAACTACTTACCCTTTCCCGTGCATGATATTTTCTCAATGCTGGTCCGCAGGTGTGCCTATATGGCACGTTAATCAGCTCAAGACCCCTCTGGGCACTGTTGATATCGGCCTCATCAGGGATGAGGCCAATGAGTTGGCTCCACACAGAGGGCCCCGTCCAGTGTTGCCTCTACTTGTTTACGATCTGGCTAGTACAGTAGCACAATCCCGCATGGCTACGCAGGCGGCTTCCGCTGACACAACCCCGGTCAAGTCTATCCCGGGTATTAGCACTGTCCCGAGCTCCTCTCGCTCAGTCCCTTTACCCGCTCTGGTCTCGCTTGCTAGGGTCCAGAAATTAGAGGCGCAAATGGATACACTTCTGCATTATATCCAACCTTGGATGCAGAGGTCTATTGCCGAGGCATAAGAGCGCTTGGAGCGGAGAATGGTCCAGCACACAGAGCGGAAGATCACTGAGGTTCATCAGCACTTGGACGCTTTTAGGTTGCGGGTGCTAGCCCGTCCAGCCCCTCCGGTGGATGTGTCGGCCCTTCTGGATGCGGTCGACAGTCTTCGCGCATATATTGATATGATCTTAGAGTCTAGGGTGCCTGAGTCGGAGGCCCCTTCTGCAGAGCTTGTTGCAGACACAATAATGGCGGCCCGCTTCACTATTTCAGAGATTCCACCACCGCCCCCTCGAGAGCATGCCAAGAGGCTTAGGGGTCGAGAGGAGGATGAAGCTCTAGCAAGGAAGAAGGAGCGCTGTGAGATGGAGGCTGCGAGGAGAGCCTCGCTTGCTGAAGAGGTGGCACGTAAGATGATAGCAGGAGAGTTAGCTGCTGGGGCGTATAGCTCTAGAACTTTGGAGATAGTGGGAGGCACTTCTGATAGTGCTGTTGATGCTGAGGACAACACTTAGGGTGTCCAGATTAACGAGGTAGGGGGTTCCGGGGAACCGGACCCACCAGCTTCTTGATCGTGGGTACTTTGCGCCCCAGGTTTGCTTCACCTACCACTCTAGTATTTCAATTTTTTATGCACTGGGGACAATTGCATGTCTTTTTGTTGGGGGTGGGGTGAATTGAAAGTGAGTGCTAAGGTGAAGTCTTAGTAGCCCAATTCACTATCCTCTTTTCGGGTTTTCTTGCCTGTGTTCTTTTTCACCAAGAGACTGATTACTTTTTCTGTTTAACAGGCATGTCTATATCTTGTGCACATAGTTTAATTCTTGATCATGATAGCTAAAATGATATCCTTATAAAATGAAAAATGATAATGACTAGGCATAGTAATTGATAAATGTGTTGCTCTTAGCATGACATAGAGGTACAACATTGCATGAGCCTAAGTCTAAAATTCGATTTAGGTGTCTGATAATCTGGTAGAGTGATGAGACGTCAAGTGAGTGTGAGGAAGATTTGAATAGTCCACTATTTGTACTAAGCTAGAACTTGCGTGGTTAGTCCTGCTAAAAGTAAGTTGTAATAGACAATTAGGAAAGGATCATAGGCCCTTATTCAATATAGACCATTTTTAGCCTAAATAAAAGAAAACCAAATGAAATTTATCCTTCTTTGATCCAAATAATTTGAGCTAAAATTAGACCTTTCTTTTTCACCCCAACTGATCTTTTCGGGGAATAATGTGTTGGCCTTGGTCCCTCCTTGGACATGTGTACCTCAGCTTATGCCAAAAGCATAAGTTGACGGTGGCAAATGCAGTAAACAATCTTTTTATGGCCCTGACCCAACTTTGGGTATTGTGTACTTTGACTCATGCCAAAGCCATGAGTTGAGGGAGGCTATTATGAGGAATGCTCTGGAATGTGGGGTCGAAAGAAAAAAGAGAGGGACAAAACAAAAGTAAAGTGACTCAAGAATTAATTGAAAGAAAAGTTTAAAAAATTTAAAAGAAATACAAGCAAGAAAAGAAGAGAGTCACTTACACAAATTGATTAAACTCCAACATTCGAAGCTGTTAGTTGTCTCCTTTAATTTCGCTAGTTATTTTCATTTATCTAGGAATAGACACCCCCCTTTTTATCATTTTTGATTTCCAAGGAAGTAATTGACTGAACAATTATAATAATAGAATGAAGTTAAGCCTAAACTTTTTTCCTCGTGTGAACAATCCCAACCTCATTAGTTGGGTTATTTACTTGACACGACCGTTTTACTTCTTATTTGAGAAGAAAGTTTGAGCGTATCAAATTTTGGTGCCGCTGCCTGGGAAAGTAGCTTTTAGATTAACTTAAACTTATTACTATAGTTTAGTTGATATTTTATTGATTTTACTTTGTTTTACTGTTTTTGATTCGTGCAGAACCACTCTCCTTGTGTGCAAAATACACGGAGAGGAAGAGAACCCTTATTTCCCTACGATCACGAATTAGAGCGTACACTACGCAACATGAATCGAAACTTGGGAATTAATGATGATGATCCAAACAAGAACATCCCAGCTCCGGTTGATGTTCATGGTACGTAGTTACCCGATGCCCCGGGTGAACACTAACAGAGGGGATAAAATCCCGCTCCACGGCCCCAAGCATACTTCAGAGTCTATGATAACATAGCAGACTCCGATGGGCCACTTGTCTTGCCTCCTCTACCACTAGGGCACACCTTTGTGGTAACTGGTAGCCTAATGCAAATGCTCACGGCCATAGGTTTGCTTTCAGGGCTACCTTCGGAGGATCCACATGCCCATATAGCTAAGGTAAGGGCATAGTGAAAACGCTGTGTAGGGAGGCCTGACTTGGACTTGGATGTAATAAGGCTCAGAGTGTTTCCTCTCTCACTAACGGGAGAGGCCGCTATATGGTTCACTGAGATCCCGTACAACTCAATTTTCACTTGGAACCAACTAAGGGATGTTTTCTTAGCACGCTACTATCCGGTCTCCAAGAAACTAAACCACAAAGACAGAGTGAACAACTTTGTGGCACTACCAGGAGAGTCAGTTAGTAAGTCTTTGGATAGATTCATCCTGTTCTTGAGAAGTGTCCCAAATCACCGTGTAGATTATGAGTCACTGAAGGAATACTTCTATAGAGGACATGATGATAATAATAAAGCGGTGTTGGACACTATAGCAGGTAGATCTTCTGGGAAGTTTCCTTATGCTGAGATTGCTGAAAAATTAGAGAACATCTCCCAGAATAATAAAGCTTGGAGTACTAGGAAGTAAGATACAGGGAGAAATACATTCACAGTGAAGTACACTTACAACCCAGCCACAAATGAGATTCGTGAAGAAATGGCTCAGATGAGAACTGAGCTTGGGTTGGTACTAAAACATATCACTAGGAGTGCAGAAAAGAAAAATGCAGTTAACTATTTGCCTAAAACACCACCATATAATGATGAATGCTATTATGCGGAGGACTCCCATGCAGTAAATGAGCAGACGGGGGGGGGGGGGGGTTTCTTACCAAGCGCCCGAGGTTTAATTCATGATAATAGGCGCAAGGTAAAGGGAACCAAGTTCGGATCTATGGTAACTATAACCGTGAGTATCATGATGTCCGAGATGGAAACTACAACCGCGACAACAACTTCAACAAGGGTAACTATGGTAACCGAAATGATAGGAATGGGACCTATGTCCCTCCATAAAATCGTAAAGTTATTCCTAGGGATGGTGGAGATAGTATGGCGCGAGTTGAGGATATTTTGCACAAAATGATGAGGAAGTTCTATGCTAGTGATGAGCACATTACAGAGTTAAGGTGTGATTTAGTAGGTATTGGGTAAAAAGTCGATACACATGCAATATTGATTGAGTAGATCGAGTTGCAAATGGCCCAATTATATGCGTTAGTGAACACACGGCAACCGGGCACTCTTCCTAGGAACACTGTCCAAAATCTGAAAAATGATGCCACTGTATGGAATCACTACTCGGGGTGGTAAGCAAATCATTGACCCACCTATGCCATCTAATGAGAAAAAGGGGAGAAAGGATGATGATAAGGTGGTAAAGGGTAGTGGTGAAGCAGAAGAGAGCACTGGAAAAATATGTATAAGTCCCTCTGAAGGTAATTCCCATGCCTAGACCACCACAACCCTTCCCTCAGAGATTAGTCAAAAAGACTGAGGATAGTAAATATCGACGTTTTATAACAATGCTGAGCCAGCTTTATATCAATGTCTCTTTGATAGAAGCCCTAAAACAAATGCCCGGTTATGCCATGTTTATGAAAGATCTGGTTACAAAGAAAAGATCGGTCACTTTCGAGGATGATGATAGAATGCAACATTGTAGTGCTATTTCTATAAGATCTCTCGTACAAAAGAAAAAAGATCCGGGTGTGTTCAATATTCCTTGTACAGTCAGGTCATTACATTTTGCGAAAGCATTATGTGATCTGGGGGGAAGCATAAATCTCATGCCCCTCTCAATTAAAAAGAAGTTGGGTTTGGGTGACCCAAAACACACTGCGATCCGGCAATTGATGGTTGATCGAATAGTGAAAAGGCCTATAGGAATACTCCATGATGTTCTAGTAAAAGTGGAGTAATTCATATTTCCGGAAGATTTTGTTATTCTTGGTTGTGAATTTGATTTTGAAGTGCCTACTATTCTTGGGAGGCCATTCCTTGCTACAGGTAGAGCCTTAGTTGATATGGAAAAGGGGTAGATGAAATTTCGGTTGAACAATATTCAAGCGACCTTCAACATTTGTAAGACCATGAGGCAGAGTGGTGAGCTCCAATCGGTATTCTCCATTTCCCACAAAGAAAAGATGAATAAGGAGAATGAACAAAAAAGTGCAAAACAAGAGTTTATGGTTGGCGATTTCATGCTTTTAGACAGTTCTGGGTTGCCATGTCTTCCGGGCAATCTCAAGTCCAAATGTATTAGCCCTTACTTGATTACCCAAGTATTCCCTAATGGAGTAGTTGAGTTAAAAACCAAGGAGGGAGTGCGGTTTAAGGTGAATGGAGAACGAATAAAACTGCATCGGTCAATGAAGAGATAGAGGCATACCATGTTGATGAAAGTTGAGTAATCAAGTGTCCTCAGTCGTGCCGCACCATTTAATCAGACCCTTGTTGGGAGGCAACCCAATACTTATAGTTTTTTCTTTCTAGTAATGGTAGCATTTTCTACTAATGGGTTTTAAAGTTGCAGGCACATCACTAGGAAATTCAGCAGAAAATTACTCTGCAGCAATCACTGACGGATACAGCGACGGACCGTCACATGAATTCTTCATGCCAAGTACGTCTTTACGTTATTTTCAAACTAGGGCATACACGATGGAATCAACGACGAACCGTCAAAACCTAGACAGACAGTCGTCGGGGAATCGTCGCGTCTTTAAAGAAGCGTACCCGACTCGACCTGGCTGGGTTTTCTTTAAAAATTCATCATTTAAAGCCCCCACCCCTTCATTTCACCCCATTATTTCACTCTTTCTCCCATTTCCCTCCCTTTTAAACATTCAAAGCTCTGTTATAACCGATCATTTTCCCCAAATTCTCCAAATTCCTCAAAATTCATCATTTACTAGTCGGAGCTGCTGCTGTGAGTGTCTACTTGATCAGCAAGTACCTTTCCCTCTTGTTTTTCTCAAATTCTCATGTAAGTGTCTCTAATTTCTACTCATTTATATTGCATTTTTGTTTGTCAATTAGTAGTATCCTAGTTCTTCTCGATATGTTAATTCTTTATCAAATTTTGTCTGACCTAGGTTAAAAAAATCCTCGAAATTGTCGTGTTAAAACCCTAAAAATAGGTACTTTAGCATTGCTATTTTACTAGGTATTTGGGTTAGACAAATGTAGGTCAAAACACTACCAATTTGATTTGGGTCATAGGGGATGAATGGGGCATCTCCATTTCTGTCAGTGAGTTACAGAACGAGACCCCGATGACGGACCATCGTACCCACGACGGACCGTCATTGGGTCGGGTCCAATCGCCCTAATACCCCACTGTCCAATTTTCTCCAAGGGTCTACCAACGACCACATGCGACGGACCATCGTTTACACGATGGTCCATCCTGCACAACCGTTCTAGTTGTCAGTGACCCTATTACTAAGGGTCTCTCACTTTTTCAAAGTGTCCTCTAACGAACACATGTGACGAACTGTCATCCCTACGATAGTCCGTCCTGCACAACCGTTCTGGTTGTCAGAGACCCTGTTCCTGAGTGTCTCTCTCTATTTTTCTAAGTGTCCTCAAACAGAAAGGTTTGACGGACCGTCATACCCACGACGGTCCGTCCTGCATGACTGTTATAATGGTAAGAGACCCCTCTCCTAAGGTTCTCCATATTTTTTTTCAAGTGTCCTCTAAGGGATACATACGACGGACTGTCGTACCTGTGACGGTCCGTCCTGCACAAACCGTCATACTTGTCAGAGACTCTCCTTCAGGGTTCTTCATATAAACATACTCTATGTAAGACACGACAGACCCCATGACGATCCGTCGTACTCACGCCGAGCCATCACCTAGTCCGTTGTGTTTCACTTTTACTATAGCAATGTCATTTCATTTCAATATTTTTTATTTAATTTGTGTGGTTTTGCTCGTCTTGTTTGCTCTTTCTAGTACTAATATTGATCCTTTAAAGGTACTATTTACTACGCCATCAAAACAAGATCGAGTCTAGGCACGCGGGCGATCAAAGTCTTTTTGCCCCGTCTACCTGCCTGGTCATTGGCTCTGATGATGAGCGTGACCCCGAGTACGTGCCCCCAGACCGTTCCACCCCATCCCGTGCTGCACGTGCTGCCATAGCCACACCCAAAAAGGTGGCGTCCGGCGTAGTCACTACCTCCCAGTCTGATGAGGAGAGCACACTGACCGGCACACCTTCTGGGTCAGCCACTAATGAAGAAGGAGCGTCTGGCTCCTAAGGAGTTCGTGGTCGGAGGAAGCCTCCGGTTCTTCTGAGGTTCCCGCACCCGCCACCGCTGCAGCGTCGGCCTCGTCTGATGAGGCTGACAGTTTGGAATCCACACCCGGTTCACCAGCTCGTGCTCTCACCTTGGTTATTGACTAGCCCAATCGGTGGTGTATCGATGGGTAGTTTCAAGTCTATTCCGAAACAATGTTCCTTAATGACAAATGAGTTATGACTCAGACACTTACATTGGAGCGGCGGGTACTTACAGGAAGTCTCCCGATGATGCCTAAGATCCACAATCTCTTCACCAGACATAGACTGGACTGGACAGCACGTCCGTTGGGATGGTATAGTGAAGAGCTGGTCCGAGAGTTCCATGCATCCTACGTAGCGACTCTCCGATCACAGATTGATAGGCGAGCTGAACCCGGCAAAATAGGCCCCATTGAAGTGGGTCCGAGTAGGTGGCGTTCAGGTTGATATCTCCCTGCCTGCCATCCGCCGGTTCTATACGGAGAGGATGTTGATGCTAATCGGACCTTTCTCACTGCCGAGTTTGACTACTGATGGCAGATTGTTAAAGATGGTCAATTCCTACATGAGCCATTGCTGAGAGAGTCCACCAATAGGTGGATGGGTGTGAACTTGCCTGTTAATAGAGAGGGTGCCGACTGCGTGACCGAGCCGAAGGGGGCCATCAAGAAGGCCAACCTAACTTTCACGGCGAAGTTTTTTGTGGTTAATTTTCTGCCACTGCCTTTCCCCAACAGCCGCTGATAATATCGTCACATGGGATCGAACAGTACTGATGGCGATGATGATAGTTGGGTTTGAGGTGGATTTTGCGTGGCTTTTACAGGCGGTCATGAACGAGAGGGAATTTAAGTTCACAACTACTTACCATTTCTCGTGCATGATATTTTCTCTATGCAGGTCCGCAAGTGTGCCTATATGGCACATTGATTAGCTCAAGACCCCTCTGGGCACGGTTGATATCGGTCTAATCAAGGATGAGGCCAATGAGTTGGCTCCACGCAGAGGGCCCCGTCCAGAGTTGCCTCCACTTTGTTACATACTGGCTGATATGGTAGCACAAGCTCGCACGGCTACGCAGGCGGCTTCCACTGACTCTACCCTGGTCGAGTCTATCCCGGGTAGTAGAACTTCCACGAGATCCTCTTGCTCAGCCCCTTTACCCGCTCTACTCCCGCTTGCTAGGGTCCAGAAATTAGAGGAGCAAATGGCTACACTTCTGCATCATATCCAACCTTGGATGCAGAGGTCTATTCCGGAGGAAGAAGATCACTTGGAGGGGAGAATGGTCCAGCACACAGGGCAGAAGATCGCTGATGTTCATCAGCGCTTGGACGCTTTTGAGTTGTGGGTGCTAGTCCGTCCAGCCCCTCCAGTGGATGTGTCGACCATTCAGGCTACGTTCGACAGTCTTCGCGCAGATATTGATATGATCTTAGAAGCTAGGGTGCCTGAGTCTGAGGCACCTCAAGAGCATGCCAAGAGGCGTAGGGGTCGAGAGGAGGATGAAGCTTTATCACGGAAGAAGGAGCGTCGTGAGATGGAGGCTGCGAGGAGAGACTCGCTTGCTGAAGAGGAGGCGCGTCAGATAAGAGAATGAGAGTTAGCTACTGGGGTGTCTAGATCAAGAACTATGGAGATAGCGGGAGGCACTACTGATAGTGTTGTTGATGCTGAGGACACCACTGAGGGTGTGCAAATTATAGAGGTACTGGTTTTTGGGGAATTAGACCCACGAGCCTGCTGATCGTCGGTGCTTTGCGCCCCAGGTTTGCTTCACCTACCATTGTAGTATTTCAATTTTTTATGCATTAGGGACAATTGCATGTCTTTTTGTTGGGGGTGGGGTAAATGGAAAGTGAGTTCTAGGGTGAAGACTAAGTCGCCCAATTCACTATCCTCTTTTGGGGTTTTCTTGCCTGTGTTCTTTTCCCCCAAGAGATTGATTACTTTTTTTGTTGAACCGGCATGTCTATATCTTGTGTACATAGTTTAATTCTGGAGCATGATGGCTAAAATGATATCTTGATAAAATGGAAAATGATGTATGACTAGGCATAGTAATTGATAAATGTGTGGCTTTAAGCATGACATAGAGGTACACCACTGCATGACCCTAAGTCTAAAATTCGAACTAGGTGTCTAATAATCTGGTAGAGTGATGAGATGTCAAGTGATTGTGAGGAAGATTTGAATAGTCCACTATTTGTACTGAGCTAGAACTTTCCTTGTTAGTCCTGCTAAAAGTAAGTTGTAATAGACAATTAGGAAAAGATCATAGGCCCTTATTCAATGTATCCCATTTTTAGCCTAAATAAAAGAAAACCAAATGAAATTTATCCTTCTTTGATCCAAATATTTTGAGCTTAAATTAGACCTCTCTTTTTCACCCCAACTTATCTTTTCTGGGAATTATGTTTTGGCCCTGCTCCCTCCTTGGACATGTGAACCTCAGCTTATGCAAAATCCATAAGTTGAGGGTGGATAATGCAGTAAACAACCTTTTTATGGCCCTGACCCAACTTTTGGTATTGTGTACATTCACTCATGGCAAAGCCATGAGTTGAGGGTGACTATTATGAGGAATGCTCTGGAAACTGGGTTGAAAGAAAAAAGAGAGAGAAAGTACTAAAGTAAAGTGACTCAAGAAATAGTTGAAATAAAAGTAAAAAAATTAAAAAAAATTAAAAGAAATACAAGCAAGAAAAGAAGAGAGTCATTTACACAAATGACGAAAAAAGGGAATAGCAAGGTGAAAGAATATGGGAAACTGGGCAAAACAAGATGATAGAAAATGGTATGTTAAGCCGATATGTCAAGGAGTTCAAAAAGTCACTAAAGTATACCTAAATATACCCTACCTGACCCTGAGCCTGTGTTACAAGCTAAGAAAGTCCTATCGTGATCCTAAGGGTTGTATAACGAACTTAAAGAAGTGAAAATATGGGAAATCTTATGGCAATAGTTATGAATGATTATGAATTTTTTCTGAGAGTGTGTATTGAAAAGTAATCCTTATACTCAAACTTAAATCATTGTGTGAAAAATGAGGATTTTGTTTTGAAGTGAGGACACTAGTTGCAGTACCGGAAATATTAGCACCTCGGTGAGAAATTGAAGAGGATAGGTGTTAGTGCATGGTGAGTCTGTTTCATGATCTGGTTCCACATAATTCAAGACTAATAGTGATAGCATGCATAAATATGATGAGATTAATTGCAGTTGATAGCCAAATGTTGCATAGGATAAAACATGGACACTATTGTCCAAAGATTTTGTATTGAGTCATAATACGTCACTTGAGGATAAACAACGAATTTAAGTTGAGGGTGTTGATATACCGTGGTTTCACGATATTGTTTATACTTTTTCCTTAAGTTTAGTGTCTCCAAAATCCTTTTTGTGCTAATTTTTATATAAGTTTCTCCTTATTTGCAGGAAATCTGTCCAAAGATGAATGCGGAGGTTTTTGAGCGAAGAAATGCAGAAGAGACCACCTACGGAGCTTGTGACGGTCTGTCATGCTCGTGACGGTACGTAGGTGTCATCGTAGTGCAGCTGCTGAAGGAAGATGGGGAAGTCTGACAAAGTGTGGGGTTATGGAAAGCGTGACGGACCATTGTATCCATGACGGTCCGTCCTGCAGGGCCGTCATGAAGTTCAGAGAAGTAGTCCCAGTACCCATATTCCAAGAGTTCAAGTGTTTTGGAACGGAGACGCTCGATGGACCATTGTGCCTGTGAAGATCCGTCATACCTGCTGTCGAGGGTAATGAAGAGAGCAGCAGAAGAGATTGCATAAAGTATGGGACGACGGAGTCCATGACGGTCAGTTGTGACCACGACGATCCGTCGCGATGTCCATCGATCCTGCCGCGTTTTGACAGGTTTCCTGCAAATAGAGTTCTTATGTAATTAGGTTTTTATTTTTTTTATTAATAGTTCGAAAAACCTCGTTTTTGTGGTTAGACTCTGGATTATTTGGTTAGACCCTTGATTATTGTTAGAATCTTGATTATTTTTTAGACCTTTTGTGAGATTCTTTATTATTTTGAGAGTCTTGTAATTGATTATTGGTGATTTTTGTTGATTAATCAAGCGAACTTTTGGATTTTACTCTTTGTCATTGAAATAAGTACATGAATTCTTATATATGATATATTTGAATATTGTGGTTAAGACTATAGGTAACTAAACTCCATAACTAGGGTTGTGGGAACCATAGGCAAATAATGAGGTAAAACCTTACTAAAATAACAATTCTAGAATAGTGTCTTGCATGTATTGATAATTCTTTCGCTTAGAAGTCTTTTTAAGGATGGCCAACAGTAGAACTCGCCTTAATGCTACTTGCCGGACAAAGGAGGTAGATAATAAGAAAATAATTATAAACATAAATTTAGTGTATAATATCTAATAGGCTAGTATTGATTGGTACGAGGTAATAACTTTGTCAAATATCGAATACGATGCTTAATATGAGGTAAGGACAAGGGTTAGGATAGGAACACACGTAGCCGGATAAAGGTGCAGCGTAAAAAAATTCTAGATGCCGGACCAAGGATTTAGAAATACATAACTTATAAACTTGCATGCAAGATATTAAGAAATAATTGTTATAGTTAGAATTATCAAGTTATGAACCTGTGGGGAACACGTAAACCCTAGTTACTTCTATTAATTGATTAAACTCCAATATTCAAAGCTGTTAGTTGTCTCCTTTAATTTCACTAGTTATTTTCATTTATTTAGGAATAGAAACCCCCCTTTTTTCATTTTTGCTTTCCAAGAAACTAATTGACTGAACAATAGTAATAATAGATTGAAGTTAAGTCTAAACTATTTTCCTCGTGGGAACAATTCCAACCTCATTAGTTGGGTTATTTACTTGACACGACCGCTTTACTTCATATTTGAGAAATAAGTTTGAGCTATCAAATTTTGGCGCCGCTACCGGGGAAAATAGCTTTTAGATTGACTTAAACTTATTAATATAGTTTAGTTTATATTTTCTTAATTTTAATTTGTTTTATTGTTTTTGATTCGTGCAGAACCACCCTCTTTGTATGCCAAATACACAGAGAGGAAGATAACTCTTATTTCCCTACTATAACAAATTAGAGCGTATACAACGCAACATGAATCGAAACTAAGGAATTAATGATGATGATCCAAACCAGAACATCCCAGCTCCGGTTGATGTTCATGGTCAGGTTTTACCCAATGCCCCAGGTGAACACCAACAGAGGGGACAAAATCTCGCTCCACGGCCCCAAGCATACTACAAAGGCTATGATAACATAGTAGACTCAACTGCGCCACTTGTATTGCCTCCTCTAACACAAGGACACACCTTTGTGGTAACTAGTAGCTTGATGCAAATTCTCATTGCTAGAGGTTTGTTTTCAGGGCTACCTTCTGAGGATCCAGATGACCATATAGCTAAGGTATGGGCAGTGTGTAAAAGTTGTGTAGGGAGGTCTGTCTTGGATTTAGATGTAATAGGGCTCAGAGTGTTTCCTCTCTCATAGAAGGGAGAGGCTGCTATATGGTTCACTGAGTTCCCGTACAACTCAATTTTCACTTGGAACCAACTAAGGGATGTTTTCTTAGCACGCTACTATCCAGTCTCAAAGAAACTATACCACAAAGATAGAGTGAACAACTTTTTGGAACTACCAGGAGAGTCAGTTAGTAGTTCTTGGGATAGATTCACCTCGTTCTTGAGAAGTGTCCCAAATCACCGTATAGATGATGAGTCCCTAAAGGAATACTTTTATCGAGGACATGATGATAATAATAAAGTGGCGTTTGACACTATAGCAGGTGGATCTTATGAGAAGTGTCCTTATGCTAAGATTGCTGAAATTAGAGAAAATATCCCGGAATAATAAAGCTTGGAGTACTAGGAAGTCAGATACCGGGAGAAATACCTTCGCAGTGCAGTCCACTCACAACCTGAGATTCGTGAAGAAATAACTCTGATAAGAACTGAGCTTGGGTTGGTACTAAAACATATCATTGGGGGTGCAGAAAAGATAAATGCAGTTAACAACTTGCCTAAACCACCACCACCTAATGATGAATGCTATTATGCGGAGGAATCCTATGCAGTAAATGAGCAGACGGGGGGTTTCCGACCAAGCGCCCAAGGCTCAAATTAAGGTAATTGGCGCCAAGGTCAAGGTAACCAAGGTCGGATCTATGGTAACTATAAACGTGAGGGTAATTATGTCCGAGATAGAAACTACAACCGCGACAACAACTTCAACAAGGGTAACTACGGTAACAAAAATGATAGGAATGGGCCCTATGTACATCCTCAAAATCGTGAAGTTACTCCTAGGGATGGTGGAGATAGTGTGGCGCGAGTTGAGGATATGTTTCACAAAATGATGAGGAGGTTCATGCTAGTGATGAGCACATTAAAGAGTTAAGGTGGGATTTAGTAGGTATTGGGAAAAAAGTCGATACACATGCAATATCGATTAAGTAGATCGAGTTGCAAATGGCCCAATTATCTGCGATAGTGAACACACGGCAACCAAACATTCTTCCTAGCAACACTATCCAAAATCAAAAAAATGATGCGCACTGAATGGCAATCACTACTCGGGGTGGTAAGCAAACCATTGACCCACCTATGCCGTCTAATGAGAAAAGGTGAGAAAGAATGATGATAAGGTGGTAAAGGGTAGTGGTGAAGAAGAATAGAGCACTGGAAAAGATGCAGAAGTCCCTATGAAGGTAATTCCCATGCCTAGACCACTACCACCCTTCCCTCAGAGATTAGTGAAAAAGACCAAGGATGGTAAATATTGGCATTTTATAACAATGCTGAAGCTGGTTTCTATCAATGTCCCTTTGGTAGAAGCTCTAGAACAAATGCCCGGTTATACCAAGTTTATGAAACTCTTGTTACATAGAAAAGATTGGTAACTTTAGAGGATAATGATAGAATACAACATTGTAGTGCTATTGCTACAAGATCTCTCGTACAAAAGAAAGAAGATCCAGGAGATTTCACTATTCCTTGTACAGTCGGGTCATTACATTTTGCGAAAGCATTATGTGATCTGGGGGCAAGCAAAATCTCATGTACCTCTCGATTTACAAGAAGTTGGGTTTGGGTGACCCAAAATCAATTGTGATGCGGCTACTGATGGCTGATCGAACATTGAAAAGGTCTATAGGGATACTCCATGATGTGCTAGTAAAAGTGGAGTCATTCATATTTCTGGCTGATTTTGTTATTCTTGATTGTGAAATCGATTTTGAAGTTTCTATTATTCTTGGGAGGCCTTTCCTTGCTACAGGTAGAGCCTTAGTTGCTATGGAAAAGGGGCAGATGAAATTTCGGTTGAACAATGAAGAAGCGACCTTCAACATTTGTAGGACCATGAGGTAGAAATGTGAGCTCCAATCGGTATCCGCCTTATCTCACAACGAAAAGATGAAGAAGGAGAATGAACAAAAAAGTGCAAAACAAGAGTTTATGGTTTGGGATATGGTGCTTTTAGACAGTTCAAGGTTGCCTTGTCTTCCGGGCAAGCTCTAGTCCAAACGGACTGGCCATTACTTGATTACCCATGTATTCCCTCACAGAGTAGTTGAGTTAAAGACTAAGGAGGGAGTGAGGTTTAAGGTGAATAGAGAATGAATAAAACTCTATTTTGGGCATACTGCATCGTTGAATGAAGTGATAGAGGCATACCATCTTGATGAAGGTTGCGTAATCAAGTGTCGTCTGTCGTGTCGCGCCGTTAAATAAGGCGCTTGTTGGGAGGCAACCCGATACTTATAGTTTTTTCTTTCTAGTAATGGTATAATTTACTACAAATGGGTTTAATAGTTGCAGGCACATCACCAGGTAATTCTGTAGAAAATTACTCTGCAGTAGTCACTGACGGATACAGCGACAGACTGTTGCTCCTGCGATGGACCGTCGCATGAATCCGTCGTTCTAGGTACGTCTTTTTCTTATTTTCAAACTAGGGCACACACGACGGAACCAACGACAAACCGTCACAATCGAGACGAACCTGCATCAGGGAATTGTGGCGTCTTTAATAAAGCGTACCCGACCCGACCCGGCTGGGTTTTTTTTAAAAGTTCATCATTTTAAACCCCCCACCCCTTCATTTCACCACATTCTTTCACTTTTTCTCCCATTTTCCTCCCTTTTCAACTTTCAAACTCTCATAGAAGCAATCATTTTCCCAAAATTCCTTAAAATTCATCATCTACTAGTCGGAGCTACTACTGTGAGTGTCTACTTGATCACCAAGTACCTTTCCCTCTTGTTTTTCTCAAATTCTCCAGTATGTGTCTCTAATTTCAACTCATTTATATTGTTTTTTTTGTTTATTAATTAGTAGTAGCCTATTTCTTCTTGATATGTTCATTCTTTTTAAAATTTGTCTGACATAGGTTTAAAAGATCCTCGAAATTGCCGTGTTAAAACCCTAGAAATAGGTGCTTTAGCATTGCTAGTTTACTAGTTATTTGGGTTAGACAAATGTAGGTCAAAACACTACCAATTTGATTTGGGTCATAGGGGATGAATGGGGCATCTCCTTTTCAGTCACTGGGTTACAGAACGAGACCCCGATGACGGACCATCGTAACCACGACGGACTATCATTGGGTACGGTCCAACCGCCCTAACACCCCACTGTCCAATTTTCTCCAAGTGTCCACCAACGACCACATGCGACGGACCGTCGTTTCCACGATGGTCCATCATGCACAACCGTTCTGGTTGTCATAGACCCTATTATTAAGGGTCTCTCACTTTTTCAAAGTGTCCTCCAACGAACACATGTGACGGATCGTCATCCCTATGACAGTCCATCCTGCACAACCGTTCTGGTTGTCAGAGACCCTGTTCCTAAGTGTCTCTCTCTATTTTTCTAAGTGACCTAAAACGGAAAAGTTTGACAGACCGTCATGCCCACGGCGGTCCGTCCTACATGAGTGTTATAATAGTCAGAGACCCCTCTCCTAAGGTTCTCCATATTTTTTTTTCAAGTGTCCTCTGACAGACACCTACGACGACCGTCGTACCTGTGACGGTCCATCCTGCACATAATGTCATACTTGACAGAGACTCTCCTTAAGGTTTTTTCATATAAATATAGTCTATGCAAGACACGACAGACCCCATGACGGTCCGTCGTACTCACGATGATCCATCACCTAGTCCGTTGTGTTTCACTATTACTATAGCAATGTCATTTTATTTTAACTTTTTTTATTTATTTTGTGTGGTTTTGCTTGTCTTGT
Organism: Solanum arcanum; assembly: GCA_027789145.1. Lineage (NCBI taxonomy): Eukaryota > Viridiplantae > Streptophyta > Magnoliopsida > Solanales > Solanaceae > Solanum > Solanum arcanum. The sequence continues at coordinate 29,769,684 of CM050939.1, read as the reverse complement.
TTGCTCCTTCTAGTACTTATATTTATCCTTTAAAGGTACTATCTACTATGGCACCAAAACAAGATCGAGTCTAGGCACGCGGGTGATCGAAGTCTTTTCGCCCCGTCTACTCGCCTGGTCATTGGGTCTGATGATGAGCGTGACCCCAAGTACGTGACCCCAGACAGTTCCACCCCATACCGAGCTGCACGTGCTGCTAGAGCCTTACCCAAAAAGGTGACGTCCAGCGTAGTCACTACCTCCAGTTCGATGAGGAGCACACACTGACAGGCACACGTTCTGGGTCAGCCACTAATAAAGAAGGCACATCTGGCTCTTTAGGAGTTTCGTGATCGGTGGAACCTTCGAATCTGCTGAGGTTCCCGCACCCGCCACTGCTGTAGCGTCGGCCTCTTCTGATGAGGCAGACAGTTCAGAATCCACACCCGATTCACCAGCTCGTGATCTCACCCCGGTTACCGACCAGCCCAACCGGTGGTGTGTCGACGAGCAGTTTCAAGTCTATTTCGATGCAAAGTTCCAGAATGAAAAATGAGTTATGTCTGAGATCCACAATCTTTTAACTAGACATCAACTGGAGTGCACAGCATGTCCGCTGGGACTTTATAGTGAAGAGCTGGTCTGACAGTTCTATGCATCCTATGTAGCGACTCTCCGATCACAGATTGATAGGCGGGCTGACCCCGCCAAACAGGCCCCATAGGAGTAGGTCAGAGTAAGTGGCGTTCAGGTTTATATCTCCCTGCCTTCCATCCGCCGATTTCTATACGGCAAGGATGTTGATGCTAATCAGACCCCTCTCATTGCCGAGTTTGACTACCGATGGCATATTGCTAATGATGTCCAATTCCCGCGTGAGCCATCACTGAGAAAGACCACCAAGAGGTGGATGGCCCTGCACTTGTCCGATGATGGAGAGGGTGCCGACTGGGTGACCGAGCCGAAGGGGGCCATCAAAAAGTCCAACCTGACTTTCACAGCGATGTTTTTGTGGTTGATTGTCTGCCACTACTTTCCCCCATAGCCGCTGATAATATCGTCCTATGGAATCGAGCAGTACTGATGGCGGTGATGATAGCCGGGTTTGAGGTGGATTTTGTGTGGCTTCTATAGACGGTCATGCACGACAGAGCTTTTAAGGTCAAAACTACTTACCCTTTCCCTTGCATGATATTTTATCTATGCAGGTCCGCAGGTCTGCCTATGTGGCACGTTGATCAGCTGAAGACCCCTCTGGGCACTGTTTATATCGGCCTCATCAAGGATAAGGCCAATGAGTTGTCTCAACGCAGAGGGCCTCATCGAGAGTTGCCTCCATTTGTTGACAATCTGGCTGATACATTAGCACAAGCCCGCACGGCTACGAGGGAGGCTTCCACTGACACTACTTCGGTTAAGTCTATCCTCGGTAGTAGCATTGCCCCGACAATTCCACTGACACTCCTCTCGCTCAGCCCCTTTACCCGCTCTGGTCCCGCTTTCTAGGGTCCAGACATTAGAGGCGCAAATGTCTACACTTCTTCATCATATCCAGCCTTTGATGCAGAGGTCTATTTCTGAGGCAGAAGAGCCCTCTAGTGGAGAACGGTCCAGCACACAGAGCGGAAGATCGCTGAGGTTCATCAGCGCTTGGACACTTTTGAGTTGCGAGTGCTAGCCTGTTCAGACCCTTCGGTGGATGTGTCGACCCTTTAGGGCTGCGGTTGGGAGTCTTCACGGATATTGATATGATTTTAGAGGCTAGGGTGCCTGAGTCTGAGGCCCCTTCTGCAAAGCCTGCTGAAGACATAGTGATGGCGGCCCTATTCGCCACTTCATAGATTCTACCACCTCCCCCTCGTTAGCATGCTTAGAGGCGTAGGGGTCGAGAGGAGGATGAAGCTCGAGCACGGAAGAAGGAGCGTCGTGAGATGAAGGCTACGAGGAGAGACTCACTTGCTTAAGAGGAGGCGCGTAAGATGAGAGCAAGAGAGTTAGCTGCGGGAGCGTCTAGCTTCAAAATTGTGGAGATAGCGGGAGGAACTGCTGATAGTGCTGTTGTCTCTGAGGACACCACTGAGGGTGTCCAGATTACATAGGTAGTGAATTCCGCGGAACCAGACCCACCAGTTTGCTGATCGTCGGCGCTTTGCGCCCCAGGTTTGCTTCACCTACTACTCTAGTATTTAAATTTTTTTATGCATTGGGGAAAATTGCATGTCTTTTTGTTGGGGGTGGGGTAAATGGAAAGTGAGTGCTAGGGTGAAGTCTGAGTAGCCCAATTCAGTATCCTCATTTGGGGTTTTCTTCCCTGTGTTCTCTTTCCTCAAGAGACTGATTACTTGTTCTGTTGAACCGGCAAGTCTATATCTTGCGTACATAGTTTACTTCTGGAGCATGATGGCTAAAATGATATCTTGATGAAATGGAAAATGATGCATGACTAGGCATAGTAATTGATAAATGTGTGGCTCTAAGAATGCCATAGAGGTACACCACTAAATGACCCTAAGTCTAAAATTTGAACTAGGTGTCTGATAATCTGGCAGAGTGATGAGATGTCAAGTGAGTGTGAGGAAGATTTGAATAGTCCACTATTTGTACTAAGCTAGAACTTTCCTGGTTAGTCCTGCTAAAAGTAAGTTGTAATAGACAATTAGGAAAGGATCATAGGCCCTTATTCAAAATAGACAATTTTTAGCCTAAATAAAAGAAAACGAAATTAAATTTATCCTTCTTTGATCCAAATAAATTAAGCTTAAATTAAACCTTTCTTTTTCACCCCAACTTATCTTTTCTGGGAATAATGTGTTGGCCCTGGTCCCTCCTTGGACATGTGCACCTCAGCTTATGCCAAAAGCATAAGTTGAGGGTGGCTAATGAAGTAAACAACCTTTTTATGGCCCTGACCCAACTTTGGGTATTGTGTACTTTGACTCATGGCAAAGCCATGAGTTGAGGGTGGCAATTATGAGGAATGCTCTGGAAAGTTGGGCTGAAAGAACAAATAGAGAGAAAGAACAAAAGTAAAGTGACTCAAGAATTAATTGAAAGAAAATTTAAAAAAAAATGAAATTACAAGAAATACAAGGAAGAAAAGAAGAGAGTCACTTACACAAATGAAGAAAAAATGGAAAATAGCAAGGTGTAAGAATATGGGAAACTATGCAAAATAAAATGATAGAAAATGGTATGTTTAGCCGATATGTCAAGGTGGGAAAAAAGTCACTAAAGTATACTTAAATATACCCTACCTAACCCTGAGCCTGTGTTACAAGCTAAGAAAGTCCTATCGTGATCCTAATGGTTGTATAGCGAACTTAAAGCAGTGAAAATACGGTCAAGCTTATGGCAATAGTTATGAATGAGTGTGAATTTGTTCTGAGAGTGAGTGTTGAAAAGTAATCCTTATACTCAAACTGAAATCATTGTGTGAAAAATGAGGATTTTGTTTTGAAGTGAGGACACTAGTTGCAATATCGAAAATATTAACACCTCGGTGAGAAATTCAAGAGGATAGATGTTAGTGCATGGTGAGTCTGTGTCATGGTATGATTCAACATAATTCAAGCATAATAGTGATAGCATCCATAAATATAATGAGATTAGTTGGGATTGATAGCCAAATTATTGCAAAGGATAAAATATGGATATTATTGTACAAAGATTTTGTATTGAGTCATAGTGCGTCGCTTGAGGACAAACAAGGAATTTAAGTTGAGGGTGTTGATATACCGTGGTTTCACATTATTATTAATATTTTTTTATTAAGTTTAGTGTGTCCAAAAGCCTTTTTGTGCTAATTTTTGTATAAGTTTCTCCTTATTTACATGAAATCTGTCCAAAGATGAATGCGGAGGTTTTTGAGCAAAAAAATGCAGAAGAGATCACCTACGGAGCTTGTGACGGTCCGACATGCTCGTGATGGTCCGTAGATGGCACCATAGTGCAGGTGTTGAAGGAAGATGGGGAAGTCTGACAAAGTGTGGGGTTACGGAAAGGGTGACAGACCATCGTATCCATGACGGCCCATCCTGCAGGTTGGTCATGTAGTTCAGAGAAGTAGTCCCAGTACCCATATTCCAAGAGTTCAAGTGTTTTGGAACGGAAACCCTCGACGGACCGTTGTGCCTGTGACGATCCGTCATACCTGCTGTCGAGGGTAATGAAGATAGCTGTAGAAGAAATTACATAAAGTATGGGATGACGGAGTCTATGATGGTCCGTCGTGACCACAACGATCCATCGCGATGTCCGTCGATCAAGCCGCGTTTTGACAGATTTCCAGCAAATAGAGTCCTTTTGTAAATGGGTTTTTGTTTTATAAATAGTTCAAAAAACCTCATTTTTGAGGTTAGTCTCTGGATTATTTGGTTAGGCCTTTGATTATTGTTAGACTCTAGATTATTTTGTAGACCTTTTGTGAGATTCTTGATTTTTTTGAGATTCTTGTAATTGATTGTCAGTGATTTTTGCTGATTAATCAAGCAAACTTTGGGATTTTACTCTTTCTCATTGAAGTAAGTACATGAAGTCTTATACCATATATTTGAATATTGTGATTATACTATGGGTAACTAAACTCCATAACTAGGGTTTTGGGAACCATAGGCAAATAATGAGATAAAACCCAACTAAAATAACAATTCTAGAATAGTGACTTGCATGTATTGATAATTCTTTCGCTTAGAAGTCTTTTTAAAGGATGGCCAACGTTAGAACTCTCCTTAATGCTACTTACCGCACCAAGGAGGTAGATAATAGGAAAATAATTATCAACATAAATTTAGGGTATACTATCTAATATGCTAGTATGGATTGGTATGAGGTAATAACTTAGTCAAATATCGAATACGATGCTTAATATGAGGTAAACATAAGGGTTAGGATAGCAACACATGTAGCCAGACCAAGGTTGGGAGTGAAATTTTCTAAATGTCGGACCAAGGATTTAGAAATACATAACTTATCACTTTGCGTGAAATACTAGGAAAGAATTGTTATAGGTAGAATTATCAAGTTATGAACCTGTGGGGAACACGTAAACCCTAGTTACTTTTATTAATTGATTAGACTCCAACATTTGAAGTTGTTAGTTGTCTCCTTTAATTTCGCTAGTTATTTTCATTTATTTAGGAATAGAAGAAACCCCCTTTCTATCATTTTTGCTTTCCAAGGAAGTAATTGACTGAACAATAGTAAAAATAGATTGAAGTTAAGTCTAAACTATTTTCCTCGTGGGAGCGATCCCAACCTCATTAGTTGGGTTATTTACTTGACACGACAGCTTTGCTTCTTATTTGAGAAGTAAGTTTGAGTGTATCAAATTTTGGCGCCGCTGCCGGGAAAAGTAGATTTTAGAATAACGTAAACTTATTACTATAGTTTAGTTGATATTTTCTTGATTTTACTTTTTTTTATTGTTTTTGATTCGTGCAGAACCACCCTCCTTGTATGCCAAATACACGGAGAGGAAGAGAACCCTTGTTTCCCTATGATCACGAATTAGAGTGTACACTACGCAACATGAATCGAAACTTTGGAATTAATTATGATGATCCAAAGAAGAACATCCCAGCTCCAGTTGATGTTCATGGTCAGTTGTTACGCGATGCCCCCGGTGTACACCAATAGAGGGGACAAACTCCCGTTCTATGGCCACAAGCATACTACAAAGGCTATGATAACATAGCATACTCTGATGGTCCATTTGTCTTGCCTCCTCTACCACTAGGCCACACCTTTGTGGTAACTAGTAGCTTGATGCAATTGCTCACTACCAGAGGTTTGTTTTCAAGGATACTTTCGGAGGATCGTTGTGTGAGAGAAGTTGAGATGTTAAGTGTTTTAGAGGCATGCCATTCTTCACCCGTAGGTGTACATCATAGTGCTGTCTGAACAGCTCAAAATATATTACAATGTGGCTACTGTTTGCCAACTATTCATCAAGATACTCATGAGTTCTCCAAGGCATGTGATAGATGACAAAGAGATGGCATTATTTAAAGAAAGCAAGAGCTGCCTTTAAATCCCATTCTTGTGATGGAGTTACTTAATGTGTGGGGATTGAATTTATGGGCCCTTTTGTTAGTTCTAATGGGAAGAAGTACATTCTAGTAGTGCTTGATTATATGTCTAAATGGGTAAAATCTATCGCACTCGTAAATAATGAAAGGGAAGAGTGTCACCGCGTTCTTGAAAAAGAATATATTTTCCTGATTTGGCACCCCAAGGGCTATTATAAGTGATGGAGGATCTCACTTTTGCAATAAATTGTTTAAGGGTTTATTGGAGAAATATGGGGTTCTCTATATTGTGTCCACTCCATACCATCCTCCAACTAGTTGTCAAGTTGAGGTGTAAAATATGGAGATAAAGTAGATTTTGTCGAAAACGGTGAATGCTAGTTGAATGGATTGTCAAGGACACTTGATGATGCTCTGTTGGCCCAACGGGCAGCATACAAGACTCCCATAGGTATGACCCCATAACAACGTGTATATGGGAAAGCTTTTAACGTACAGGTTAATTAGAGCATAATGCCATGTGGGCAATGAAAAAGTTTAAAATCTATTGGAACGAGGCAATAAAAAAGAGGTTTAATGGGTTGAATGAGCTCGATGACTTTTTCCTAAAATCTTACGGAAGTTCAGCCCTCTAAAAAGAAAAGATGAAGACGTACCATGACCAATAGATTGAGAAACGCGATTTTATGGTTGGGGATTTTGTGCTTTTATTCAATTCTAGGTTGTGCTTGTTTCCGGGCAAACTAAAGTCCAAATGGACTGGTACATACTTGATCACCAAAATATTCCCTCACGGAGCGGTTGAGTTGGAAAACAAGGAGGATGTGCGGTTTAAGGTTAACAGACAATGAATAAAAATCTATCAAGGGCATGCTGAAACAACGAATGAAGTGATCGAGTCATACAATCTTGATGAAGTCTAAGTAACCAACTGTCATCCGTCGTGCCGCGACGTTAAATCAAGCGCTAGTTGCGAGGCAAACCAATATGTATCCTATAAACCAACTATAGGTTTTTATGACTTTGTAGTAATATTTGCATTTTTTCATTTTTTTGTTACAAGTGTTGACTTGAGCGTAGTTTAGGGTCCGTGTCAAAAAAGTGTCAAGAAAATACAAAAAGAATTGCTTCATGTGTGTTAAATATTAAGGTAGCACATCACTAGAAAATTGGTCTGTAGAACTAATTGAAGAACCCATCTACGGAACGTTACACCTGTGACGGACCGTCAGAAGCATCCTACGTGCCCAGGTAAGTTTTTCCATTTTTTATAAATTATGAAAACAATGACGGACCCCATGACCGACCGTCACACCTCTGACGGACCCCATGATGTACCGTTATACCTATGACAGACCGTCGATGGGGACTCGTTGCATCAATACCCATAAACCCGACCCGACCCCACCAGTGAATATTAGATGTTTTTAAATCTTTTAAATTTCCTCCTTTTTATTCTAACCGTTTCTTTCCTATACTTAACCCATTTACTTCCTCTTCAACTCCCTAACACTCTCTTCCTTTTCCAAAAACAACACATTTCCCATCCCTTCCCTAATTCCCCTAATATTCCCTCTTCCAATCACCCTGCTTCTTCAAGTAATATACCGGTCCAGTTCAACTGTTCTTCTGTTAATCACCAGAGTTATGTGCCTTACTTTATTTTCACCTTCTCCAAATATCAGGTGTGTGGTTCTTATCGCTGAATCATCTACATTTCTTTGTTGTTTTCCTATGCTATATGCTTTATTCTGAATGTTGGATCTTCGAAATTTGACCCCTATTGCATTCTATGAACTCACCCTGTTAATCCTACATGCCTTAAGACCATTCACATAGTAAACAAAATGGGGGTTTTGTCGTAACTAAAACATCTTGTGGTGTATGGTTCTGATATTTGTTTCTGACCTAGGTTGATAGTCCTCCAAATTGGCAAGCTAAAACTCAAGAAATTATTTCCTTGGAACTGCTAGTATACTGGGTGATGGGGTTAAAAATTGTGGGTTGATTAGTATTGTTTTGATTAAAAATTTAGGGGAAGATTGAGCCATACCCAATTCTGTCACTGAAGGACAGAACGAGACGCCGTCGACAGACGGTCGAGCCCTTGACGGTCCGTTGTGGGGTCTGTCCCTCCAATTCCAGTTTATTTTCTCTAAGTGTCCACCGACGACCTCTACGACGGACCTTCGTGCCCTTGATGGTCCTTCCTGTGCATCTGTCATGGTTGTGAGAGACCCTATTCCTAAGGGTCTCAAAATTTACTCTAAGTCTCCAACGACAGACCTCTACGATGGACCGTCGTGCCCTCGGTGGTTCGTCCTACACAAAGTCATGGTTTTTACATACCGTAGTCCTAAGGGTCTCAAATTGTTTTCTAAGTGTCCAACGATGGACCTCTATGATGGACTGTCGTGCACTCGATGGTCCGTCCTTCACAACGGTCATGATTGTCACAGACTTTCTTTCTGAGAGTCTCCAATAAATTTTCTTAAGTATTTCATGACGGAATGTCATCAGAGTTCATCATGCTCACTACGGACCGTCAACTGGTCCGTCGGCCAGCACAGAAAACTACAACAATACCATTTAAATTTTTGTTTAACATTTTTGTTTTCTTCTTTGAATGTCTTGTTTTTTTCTACTTGACCTAATTGTTGGTCTTTTGAGGTACTAACAATTATGGCACCAAATCTAGAACGCGTGTATGCTATAGGGTGCTCAAAATCTGTCGCCCCATATACCCGACTGGTCACTGGCTCTGACGATGAGCATGACAACAAAAACGTTCCCCAGACGTTGTAACTCCTGCACTGTCTTCTATAGAAACACTGAGAGTGGACCTGGACACGATTCTAGAGTCTAGGATGTCCGAGTCTGAAAACCCTTTTGCAGATCCAGCCGAGGATACTAATTTGGCGGCCTTACTCTCCAAGGCTGCAATGCAACCACGTCCACAACGAGAGCATGCCAAGAGGCGTAGATGTCAAAAATGATGAGGGTAGTGAACAAAAGAGGGACCACCGAGAGTTTGAGGCTGCGACGAGAGCCTCGATTGAGGAGGAGTAGGCCCGTCAGTTGAGGGCTATACACTAATTAAGCCAACCATATACCCTTAAAACAGTAGTGAAGCTCTTTATAAGCCTAGTTAATTTTTGGGTATTTACATTCTCCCCCACTTAAGAACATTCGTCATCGAATGACACTTAAACACCTAAAGGCATAATGACCAAAGCAAACAGCCCACTCTCAAACATAAAACATCATATACCAAATATATAGTAAGGAGGAACATCAATCTACAAAAAATACATTAATTAACTTCATGCAATTCAAGATATTAAAACTACATCTATGAAGTCCTTATACTTTATTCTTTACCAATTCTAATTGTAAAACATTGAAATCCAAGAATCATGGTAATCCCTAACATAGGTGTCATAAAGTTTAAACACAGTTTTAAGTCCATTTTAAAGAATATAGGTCAATGAGAAGTTTTAAGAACCAAAATGTCCAAGAAGATGGTTTAAAGAGAGGTTACTGTGACCTAGAGTTTTTATTAACTTTTAGGAGTTGGAAATGTACGAAAAAGGGTGGAAAGGTATCTAATGGATGTTTTAGTTGTTTCATGGTTGAAAATTCTGGGTACGACTCACCAAGGATCAACAAAGGGCCATTGAGGAGAAACCCTGCAGTTTGATGTAGCACTGCCTGGTAGTGTGCGTCAATGGGACAAACGACGTTCCGTGCATGGATCAACGGGGAATGGATTCCACTATCTTCCCGCACTTGGAAAGATTCTAGAAGTTCCTTGTTTACCTAGCTATTGCTACACACGCCGAAAGGGGTTGACGAGGCGTCAGTGCATTGACGGGGTGTCGAGGCCACCGTTATCCCATAGTTAAAAAAATTTGAGGAAGCCCTCGCCTCTTGATTCTCTGAACGAGATGAAGGGTGCAGGACGGAGGGGGGGGGGGTTTCCGTCAACTCACACACGGACCGTCGATCGGTATCTCATCGATGATGGTCGAGTTTAACTAATGAATTTAAAATAATTTCATTTAATTAATTAATTGGTTTAGGGTTCAGTTAGGGATTAAAGGGAGACAAATTAAGGTAATTAATCCCCTCTTTAAATACCCTTAACCCTCATTAACCTAAAGATAACTCTCAAAATACTCTTTGTTCTATCTTATTTCAATCTCTACATGAACTCACCATTGAAGGCTAGAAAGAACTAGGGTTTGGAGTCTTTAAAACGGGTGGATACTTCATTGTATTATTTAGAAAAATTAAGGTATGGGTTGTATTCACCTTTGAGATTCTTTCATCAAAGGGTTCCTTAAAAATAGATTTCAAAAAGTTGAGTTTTCTTATGGGTTTCATTAAATTACAAAATTAATTTTATGGATTGAGTTGTTAATGAATTTTTAGGGTTATATTGAGTAGATTAACATATAATCCAACTTGTTTATTAAAATTGTTGATGGTTTGTTTGAATTGAAGAATACGATCCTTTATCCCTAACCCTATTTAGTGATCTTGACGTATGTTGTATGGTAATCATTCAATTGAGTTGGTTGTTGATTAGATTACCATGCTATGATTATATTGTGGATAAATTAAGATGATCAATAGGCCTATCATGCTATTTCTTGAGATGAAATTTAGGTTATGAATTATAATGATAAATTATCATACGTACTTTGTGTCAAGTTGTGATCTAAAGATGAATTGTGTTATAGAGATGCAATTGGCCATGTTATTCTAAGTCTTAGAATTGTATGTTAATGTTACTCCCCATATTGGGTTGAGTTATGGGTTGATGGTAAGACCATTCTGATAGAGTATGAAAAAGACTTGGTGATTCTTAGAATCTCTATCTTTACTTCCAATTATGATAATTGTTGCTAAGCCATTATATTACGTTGGAGTATGCCTTATACTAGGATTATAGGGTGGTGTGGCGTTGAATTTAAATTTCTTGACTATGTTGTGACGTTTAATAAGGTGTATGGGATATAACGATGGTGAAAAGTATCAATGTGCCTTAATATGTCATGAAACGCTAATGTGTTAACTTCACTTATATGAATTATGATGAAAGGACTTATACTCAAACAATTTTTATTGTGCTATTGATGATGATGATTATACAAGGGGTATACCCAATGGCCTAAATTAAGTTATTATTAATAAATAAAGTCTTAAAGACATTTCAAAAAGGGTCTCTAGCATAGCACCGAGTGAACTAGATGGAGAAGTGTCCTTTACCACATAGGGAGGGTAGGAACACTACATTACTATGGATATTGAAGACTATAAAGCATGGCGCATAAAGAGTGTCCCAACTAAACCCTTCTAGTTCTTGGACTATGTTACCCCATAGGAATACTAGCTAGTGAATCCACGTAGTTGCTATGTTTTATGTGTTGGTACTACCTTGGGAAGTAGTCCACCTTTTTTCGGTGTAGGGTTTTATGACAACGAATTACACACAAGCTCATGTATTCTATGTTGGTTAGGGTAAGATATTCCCAAAAGGTAAAACAGAGTAAAGGACTTGAACTATAACTTTGATAACCTAAGGGGTCTAGCTTAGGGTAGGTTGGGGTATGTGACTCTACATAGACATTGCAATAGTTAGTCTTGAGGGGAGACTTACGAGGAAGTTCTTCTATATTTTTGTTAAGAAAATATATGATGTATATATATAATGACTAGTTCATATTGTTGATATTATATGTTGATTAGTTCTTTTATGAATATGCATTGGATTATAATGATAATATAAGATGAAATGAAAGTCTAAATGCCATGATATGTAAAGTTTGACATTGGGCATGTTATCTGGTTGAGGATACTTGATTGAGTAAGGTTATGGGGCTTTGCTTGGTCATTGTACTTGTGGACTTGATAAGGACATGTGAGTAGTTCTTTTGCTTATTATGATATATTTAACTATTATTCATTCTTGTGATATTCCTTGATTTTAGGTTTTTAGTAAATCATAATTCTAAGTGTGTTGGGATAAGTGTTACATGTTGAGATAGTAAGCATGTTTGGTTGATTAATATGACTTACTTGTTTTTGCATTAAGACCCTAAAAGGTGTAGAATGTCATGCTTTCATAAAAAGTCCCTTTTAGCATGTTTTGCTTGTGTATGTGCATAAGATCTTATACTTAGTATATGTGGAGTACTATCCTTGTTTTATTATTTTGTCCATAACATTTTAGGTTCCGGTCATTGAAGAGTTCGCAAGGTGGTTTAAGGCTTGGATTCTTCCTTTCACCCAAGTGGGGTAGGTCATATACTTATAAGGGCAATGCCATCTTCTAGCTTTGAATTTGTTATCAGCTTATTGACTCTGTCATTTCTTTCCTTGTCATTTGAATATTGTACTTTTGTATGAACTATACATGGTCTTGTTGAATTTATTTAATGGCTATGCCCATAGTGTGATATTCGTTTAGATGGTATGAGATGAGAAAATTTTTGAGACTATTTCTTTATTTTTATAAATATATGTGCAATAAAAGTTTAAGTCTATGGAACCTTCCTATATGAAGTGTCTATGTATACTCGATATAAATAGATATTATGTGTATGTAAAGGTCTATGTAAACCTCCAACTAGAGAAAATAAAAGTTTTAATTTTTTTTGTATTTTTCAACCTGTAATGATATTAAACTAATAGGCTAGTCTTAGTCATTAAAAAAGGGTAACGATGCGGGTTACGTCTCGTGGCTAGACCCGGATGTGACACTAATGATAGAACAATTTAAGAAACATTTCAATTTTTCTTATAGTGAACATGCTTCACAATTAAACAAATGCAACACTTAAGCAATTTCTTATAAATGCTTAGAAAAAAAATCTCATATACCAATTCAGAGATGCTCATTATTCCTTTTCTTCAAAATATTAGCTACCCTACATTCACATGAACAATGAGGAAGATACCATACATGAATATTCATTTTCTCATTTAACAAGAATTCAACCAAAACATGCATATTATAAGGAGAATGTTTGGAAACTGTTTTTTTTTCACAAAAGACTACAACATAAACCAAGTTAGTAGGAACTCTTTGTTTTAATCTTGAATAAGCATATAAGGAAAAGATAAGGATATCTCACTCCCAACAACCATAGTCTTAACCCTACTCCCCCACTTAGGAGAAACCCAATCTAAGGTCAATATAAACATACTACAAGGAACCTTTCCCCTTACTAAAACTTTCTCACCAACTCTCCAATATACTAGAAATATTGAAACAAAAATATCTAGTCCATCTCAAAAAAAACATAAGACTCTCAAAGGTATAAAAATCTAGCCACAACATGCCCCTTACAAGGAGAATAACCTTTACTCTTTCTAACCTCCTCTCCTTCCTTTCTAAGATTGAAGTTAAACAAATTCAAACCATCTAAACTATCACTCCTTCACACCTCCAATATGCTTTTTAACCACCTCTCTTAATAATACACCCCTTTATAAGGAAACTCAAAAAACCTAAGGTCATCAACACAATCTTTTATGCCCCATATAACAAGTTACACCTCATATTTTTCTATCCCTAAAACATAACTTAACAAAGGTCACCTTTTAAGGACCATCACAAAATGAACAGACAAAACACACCATATACAAAGCTCTTAGGGACAATTAGAAGAATGAAGAAATGAAACTTTTCCTAGAACTCAATATCCACCTATTCTTAATGTTGAGCACTTAACATTATGAACAAACTTTATTGAATGTGTAACTAGAGACAAAGTAACACACTTGCAAACCTTATGCTCTGATACCAACATTGTCACAGCCCACAAGTACACCCAAAAGTTATGGCATTCTTGAGTTATCAAATGATATATGAGAAACCAAATAATCTAACTGAAGCCAATTTTACTATCCATTGCATAATATAATATGGAATATATATAACAGTTTAAAACTTTTTCACACACGCAGAAACTATTTTTATCAATAAGGAAGTGGAAGACTCTCATTAAAACATAAAACCTTAACAAGGTCTCTTTAAACCATCTATACTTTGTAATATACAACATTTGGGACTGAGCCCATACGAGATATAAAAATAAAGAATAACACACAGGGAACATGGATATTTTCCATGAATTGATGAAGACTCACCAAAAATTCATTATGAACCATTAAAAACAAATTCATCTTTCATGGCACATCAAGTCTCCAATCCCTAATCTTTAGTCAAAAATAAGCGGTGAGTACATTGAATGCACTAAGTATGGAAGTCATGCAAAAATAATGAAAAAGGGACATTTAGTGAATAACATGCTTTTCATGATATTTGATAGAACCTTCATAAAATATTTGAAGAGACATATACAATATTATGAGTCACATATAGAACAAATTAAATTAACTTTATTTCACAAACTTCACATATAAGCCACATATCATAAGAGAACATCAAGGACACTTTAAAGCACATAAACATGAGACCCCTTTAACAAAGGTTATTAAGCGAGCTCCTATACAATCCCTTCACAAACACTGAAGCGATCTTTTAGACTACCTAAGGAAAGATTGTTCCCATTTCTTTAATAATACTCCCTACCTAGAGTTACTTTAAGACTCACCTATGTAAGAGAAGAAGACAACGCCGATACACCCTATGCAATCCTACCTATACATTCCTCAAAGCTACCCTCAATAGTTACCTTTTAAATCTTTACATAAGTTATCATATTGATTAAGCGATTTAGAAGACATTCAATAATGAAGAAAATTAACATAATGGTCTTGGTGAAGACATAGGGAACTCATATACTAATATCTTAAAATCCAACCCGTGAAATGTAAGGATAGCATCCCATTCAACTACATAATCTTCATAGAACTTATCCAACACTAGCATGCATCCCACATGATGAGTGTAGGAAATCACTGATATAGACCATGTTATCTAGGCATGTATTCCGGAGTTATAAACTACTTTGAAGGAGGTTGTTCTATTTGCCAATGGTAGAACGAGGACACATCCCATGTAGGAACATGGTCAACGAATTTCGAGGGTTTCTTCGTTCAATAATGTCGTGTTAGTTAGAGAAACTCCACAAGCATATTCACTCGGTTCTATCCTTTGTTCTCATAATTATTTTAGTAAAGGAGTATATGAAGAGGTACTATCTCTTGTTCAAAACCAAATCATATTACAACTTACCAAAGAGAATCCACTAGGGCTGCCTACAATGGTTAAGAAAACAACAAAATGGCTTTCCTAATGACGTTTCCATGCTTTTTAAGCCAACCATCCATATGTCCATCATTCACTTGAGAAGGATACCATTGCGGCTTTCAACACCATGGATATTATAACCTTCTTTCGAAAAGTTTCCACATAAATGACATTTTTTACTACAGTCAAGATCATATTTCATTCATACATATACATTCATGAATATGGTGCTATAGCCTTCTAAATCAAGGTTTCATATTCATATTCTTCATGTATAAAGTAAGGGAGACTAGTCTACATAAACAAGACACATATATTTTCCATTATCACATGTAGCATATAATTCAAGAAGTTACTATACTTGAAAGTCATCCTACACATTTCTATAGAATCATCAACGTAACTAATCATAATGTGAATATAGTCATTTAAGATGATTCACACATCAACATCATGTCCACTCACAAAAGCCATCCCTATAGCCATCATAATCACCTATATTCATTGAGAAGAACACAAATCTAGACTTCATATGTACACATAAACCATATAAAACTTCAAAATGTTAACATAGCCATGTTATAATATGATAGTAACATAACACATAAAGAAATTCCAATGAGTCCACATTGTTTCACAAATAATAAAGTAATGATGACGAGGCCACATCTTTCACATATATAACACATAAGCACTGCCACCATAAGTGGACCATACAAATCATAGTTATAATAAAAGTACTATACTACATAATTTCAAGATATTTACGGAAGCATACCACAAATCCAATCGCAAAACTTCAATCCATAGACAAATCAACCAACACTTTACTAAAAGGCTCTTCCTAATAGCCATGATCACCAAGTAAATAAATTTAGATCAATATCCAATGATTAAAAAAATATGAAACCTTAATGCAATAAAATTGAGGACGACAATAAACCATACAATCATGATCTATACATAATCAATAGCAGCAATCTATAAATGAATTCATTACTATAAAGCCATAATCAATTCACCCATGCAAAAGCCAATTAAAGAGATTAGAGAAGGTAAAGTGTGCATGTAGAATTTAATTAAAAATAATCAATTTTACATCAATTACATCATATTTTAAGATTTGAAAATGTTTCATGCAAGAACCTATGACTTAGAGTAGAAAGATATTTTAATCTTTTTGAAATATTTGAAATCATCTTTTAAATTGACTCAAAGATGATATAAATCCTTAGATTAAGAACTCTTATACCTTATTTGAATAATGCAATGTTAATTTAATCATAATCTATATTGAATATGTATCATCAAGCTCCATCTTCACCTTGAGCTCTCATTGAGTTTTGCGGAGAAACCTTGCGAGGGAAGGGATTTTGGTCTAGGTGTTATGGACTAAATGAGAGTTTAATGACTTAAATATTCTTAAAATACTCATACACACTTAAAATAACCTTCATCCCTTTTTATAATACTTAGGGTAAATTTCCCAAATTGACCTAAGTTCACTCGTGCAGCAGTAAGAAAAATGCAGAAACTATCGATGAGCCAACCTACACCCTGTCGTTTCGACAACAAGTCATGTTGGTGTGGCGTCGGTTTAGTTAGAGGGCTATCCGTGTGGGCTCTATCTCTCACCACTTACTGTGGAGTGACGACCCCCATCCATGTGGTGTTACACAACCTACGAGGCGTCGATGCCAACTGTAGGTGGACACTGCCTTGGGCAGTTTTGATTACAAGTTAGGTTCTCCTCTAGGACCCCTTGTGGGTTCTAGGTGTTGTCATACCTTGACGTTGGACCCATAAAAATCACATCTAGATCTTAGGAAAACCTCCATTAAAATTCAAAACAAATAAACATGTAAACTATTCTAAAACACACCCAAACTCACAAGGACGTCCAAAGGCTATCTTTCAAACGTCTTGGACGTTTGATCTCCAAGCCTTACCAAAATAAACATGCAGCCTTTGAAAAATGTTTGTAACCATAAAAGGACCTCATAAAAATATGAAACACACATAAGTACATGGAAGCACAGAAGCAACTAATCGTCGAACATTTTTGTAGATTTCAAACTTGATAGGATTGATTTCAAAACTCACACACACACTTATTAAGCTAATCAAAATACTTAAAAACAGTAGTGAAACTCTAAATAAGACTAGTTTATTGTAGGGTCGTTAAACTCTCTCTGATAGATGTGTTGCGACTCACACTAATGAATTAGAATCTACTAGATCTTGCTTTTACGAGACTTCGAATCCTATTGACTACTTCATAACCCTATGATGTGATACAACATTTGTAATCACCCAAGAAAATATTTAGAATACATGGTATTCTCAAATCGTCACATTGTGTAATTGACCTCTAGGGGGTCTTTTACAAGGCCTTAGACATCGTTTATGGGATAGCATATATGAAAACTTGTGTAGAATTAATCTTTTTCACAACATATATAAAAATTTCTTTTATAGAAATCTTATGAAACCACTATGTTTCATAGTATCCAACTTAGACTCGCAAATATCTTTGGGTCACATCCCATACAAAAATCGAATACGAATAAGAAAGTCTATTACAATGTCTTTAACTAGGAAAGCTAAACATGTTCATATCTTCGAATCAATTGAGGGCATACCACTACTTTCTTTAATGAGTGCTAGTATCCAAACATCACTTCAACCATCACCTCTGAAGATCCACCTACACCTTTAGAAGTAAAAAAAATATGTAATTATCACATTTTATGTACTTAGTATGTGATATGCAATAAAATCATGCTAAAGGGACATTTATATGAAACATGCTGTTTTTGAATAAAACATCATAACATAAGTCTAACAACCTCCTTTGACATAAACTTCAAATATAATACATATTCCAAGCAAATAACATAATAGCATTATAAAAACTTCAAACTATATAAGCATATAAAGCTCCAACAATTGGTTATCCTAAGACTTACCCAAGTATGACAAGAAGAGACCTCCCAACACCCTCTTCAACCACACATAAATAATTCTTAAGACTACCTAAGATAAGATTGTTTCATTTAAATTTAATTAACTCACAACCTAAGGTTGCTCTAAGATTCACTTGAGTGGAACATGAAGAGACTGCCCATACAACCTCTTCTAGTCTACCTAAGAAACCCTCAAAATATCCCTAGATAGGGATACCTTCATTCAACCTTTATTAACCTAACCCATATTCATCATTAAGTCAATTAATATTTAAAAAACTTTTCCTAATTGTGTTGGAATACGTCGAGAACCTGCACACTAACATCTTCAAAGCCAACTAGTGTCATTTCTAGATAGCATCCCATTTCACTACCTAAACGTTGTAGAACTCATCACGATAGGTAATAACCGACATAAATCATACTAGCTAGGCATTAAATCTGGAGTAAGAACTACTGTGATGGAGGTTGCTCTACTTACCAATGGTAGAACTATAACACAAACCATGTCGGTAGATAGTTAAAGAATATTTAGGGTATCTTTGTACTCTAATCTCCTCTTAGGAAGAACCACTCCAAATCATACTCAATCGATGCTAACCATTGTTTTCATAGAGTAATTCAGTCACACGAGACATATGATGAGGCAACATTACTAGCCTTACCTCACCATAATTTCATTAGCAATGATGGGTACTTAAGGGGATGCCACTCAATGGTTAATAAGATAGCTTAACTTTATTATGGATGATCTCATGCTGTTCCACACAAAAAATTCCTAAGTACATCATTCATACAAGAAATATATATGGTTTTAAACTTCATGGATATTTCAACCTTTTTTCTTGATTGAAGGTTCCAAGTATGACCCTCTATACAATGTTCACGGTAATATTTCGACCATGCAATATAATACCTCTAAAATGACATAATTGAAGATAGAGTCTAACATGGTTTGAATTAGTGTCTAATATCCTTAAATGTTTTATTAAGCACTATTGAGGCAGTGTCTAATGTTTAAATGCATTGGGAGTCAAACATCAAGGAACGACCAAGATGTTCGACGACTAGTCACCTATGTGCCTCATGTATGGTTATATTCATAAATGTGTGTTTAATTAGTTAATGAGTTCTTTAAATTAGTTATTATAGTGTATGTAGGCAGTGCGTCATTTTTCATGATGTTTGGAGTTCAAAAGTCTAAGAAAGTCCATGACGTTTGAAAGGTATAACCTTCATCGAACTTGTATATCTTGGCATCTTTTTAAAGTTTTATGTGTTCATTTATGATGAAATTGATGTGGGAGGTCCGAAAATAATTTACGATAATATTTGGGTTTGAAATATCCGGGAAAACATCTACAAGGATAATTCAAGGGTCCTTGAGGAAGGACCCATCTTGGTGGCCGATACTGCCCAAGGCAATCCAACCTACGGATGGAAAATGACGGCCAGTAGCTTGGTCGACATAGCGTACGTTGAGGTCGTTAATGGGCACTTAGCCTAGGGATATTAACTCTCATTTTCAAGGCTCTGACCCAATCAATGGATGACAGAACGATCCATTGGTGGACGGATGCCGAATCGATGGGCAGTCGTGTTTGAGGGTTTGTTCTTATGCAGTTCACTTATAAGTTAAAAGGTGAATTGGTAAATTCATCCAACGTTCAAATAAAAGAAAGGGAGGTTACTTAGGGGTGTTTTGGGTATCGTATGTGGGTATATAAGTCCTAAATACCTAGATTAATTTATTCTTCAATACAAAAACTCAAATTCTCTAGAACTCCATTGGAGAAAAACCTCAAGGAAGAGATTGGATTGGAGATTTGAGTGGTTATCCTTCATGTGGTGATTAAAATCAGTATGGTATAATTTTTTATCCTTGAAAATCTACTAATCCAGGATACCAAAATTCAAAGAGTATTCTAATGTTTTCCAAGGATGAACTTGTCCAATTTTATGATCTATCCAAAAGTTCTTGCATTAAATTTTTTAAATCATTGTGTATTGAATGAGTTGTTGATTATTAAATTATTTTAACTTAGTTATTCTATGAACCTATGTAATTGATGAACCCTAGATTTTTACTTCTATATGGTTTACTAGATATTGACTAATGCTGCTGAATTCTAGTGTAATTTTTTATGGATTATTAAAAGATATAATAATTTTATTCAATTTATGAATAGATTATCTTAGATTGATAAATTTATATTGAATTTACCTATATTTATTGAATATTATGATTTTTTGTACTGAGTTGATGTTCATTACATGGGTAAGGGCCTTTTTGTAATAAATTGGATGTTTTGGCTATGGATTGAAGTGGTGATATGGATTGGTGGTACTCTTCTATAATACTCTTTATTTGATGTTATGTAGCTCTTGAATTATTTTACGATTGGTATGGTCCACTTATGGTGGCGGTTCTATGTAACTGATGTGTCCTTCTCGGCGACCTTATGCATGACGATGATCATGGCCTTGTCGGCATACTACATGAACTATTATTGTTATTTGAGTATTTTATTATATGAAGTATGATAATAATTACCTATTCATTAAGTAACGTGAAATTATGTGCTCTTCTATAAATAGTAGGTGATCATGCTAGCCCATCACTTTGTCATTATATGTGTATTCTTAGATTTGATGCATGATTATTCCTACTTGTCTAGATGAGTCTATGACAGTTACATTGATGATGCTATAGTAGTGCATGGGGTAACATAAAATTATTAATTATTATTCTTATGTACTTCTATAATGATATGAAATATGTTCTAAAGTTAAGTATTGGTGTCTTCAATGGAAGACTTGTGTCTCTTACTTGATACATTACATTTGCAAATGTGAAGTATTGATGTCTTCTGTGGTAAACTTGTGTTCCCTACTTGATATATGTATGAATATGAATATGATATGTCTTGAATTAGAATGATAGATCCTCTTAGTTTTGTATCTATTAATGATACGAGACCTTGAAAGATGTTAAGAAGGTCATTTTATGTTAAACCTTGAACCTAGTGGTAAGGTTATGAAACTTAAAGTCAAAATTCCTAATAGTATATTTCTTGTAATGAATGACGGACTTAAGGTTGTTTGGCTGGAACGACATCATATCATCCTTAGAAAAGTCATTAAAAGCTATCTTCGTCGCCATTGTAAGAATGCTCTAGGGGACCTCTTTGATAGGGTTAATATGATTGGAATATGAACACGATATGAAACCCTTTCTATGAACCTTTAATGTAAATTACTCTATCATAACAAAGGCTAGAACCGAGTGAGTATGGTAAGGGAACTAGCTCTAGTTAAAGAATTAGGCTAGAGTACAAAGTAAGTCCTTCATATTCTCTAACCATGTGTTTACATGGGATGTGTCCATGTTCTACTATTGGCAAGTACAACATTATCCATCTTTGTAAGTTACAACTCAGAATTCCATGCTTGCTACTATTATATACATCTGTTATTGTGTATTCTCATAATAAGGGATACGTACTACTTTTGGAGAAATTCTATCATGTTTAGATTGTGGTATGGGACGCTCTCTAGACATTGCACAATAGTCTTTGAAGATGTTAGTGAGAGTCTCTATATCTTCTCCAAGACCATTACTTGAATGTCCTTTATGGGATGAATGGGACTTAAATGAACTAATGAAGGTATTGACTTTAGTAAAGAATGCATGTTAAATAAATAAATACTTTTCTAGAAAAGTTAAGGATTGTCTAGTCAAGTTTTGAAGGGGGCATAGGAATGGTCATTTCATCTCTTACCAAGGAAAGTCTTAATATTTACACTAGTTTGAGAAGTTGGTAAATTATGTAAACATGATACAAACGTATATAGTCTAAAGGATTACATACGTAACCTTGAAGAGGTTAATCATGCACATTATCTTCTTGATTTACTTGAGTTATTCTTTTGATAACCTTTGTAAATGAGAATGTCGTATTACCTGTGCTATTGTATTTAAGTAAGAATGATCTTATCCTAGGTAATCTAAAGGATCTCTTGAGTGTGTGTAAAGGGATTATATTGGTGGTCATTTCACAACTCACTCAATTTAACCTTAGCATCACCTTTGGTAGGAGAAATCTCATGCTTATGTGTTTGATATATTGTAAGTGTGTATGCCTTTATATAGCTGGTCATAAGGATCATTTAGCTCTGCCTAGAGGGGGTATATGGACAATCTCTCTTTGTATTACTTAAGTGAGTCATAGGATAGATTTTAGTGGGAGGAATTACATGCTAGAATGTGTCTAAGGTAAATTGAAGGAACTTCATTGTAACAATGAAATTAGGACACTGCAACGTTTTCTAAATAAATGATAAATAGCATAGGTGACTTCTTATGTGTGTATAAGGTGTTAAATGTTGTTATTATGCTAAAATTATGATATTTTAATCAAATGATATGTATTTCCTATATAATTCTGTTTTCATGATTTTTATGAATTATTCCATACTTAGTACATCTGGTTATACTAACTCCTTTCTTTTATCTAACTCTAAAGTGATTAATAGGTGAATTTTCTTTTGGGAGCTAATCTTTGATTAGAGCGTCGTTCAAGAAAGTTGAATTATGTCTTCATTTGACTCGAGGGCATAGATGTCTATTATTTTTCTTATTGAAGTATTGTAATACAAAAGTAGTACTATATTTCTAATGCGTATAGACCAATTCCCAAGTACTCTTGTGTCTATGATTTGATTAAATGAGACTAAGAATTTCGTGTGGACTTTATATTAAAGAGTTTTTGAAAGACTATTCGAATAATTATGAAAAGTTTTAATTCCTCACTACTTTTAAATTGTACATATATGTGATTAATAATAGGAAAGGACTTGTATAAGACCTCTTAGAGGTCAAGTACGCCAGTTGCACTTCGAGAGTGACATATCTTCTATGGTGTAGTCTCGGGAAGTGAAAAGCTTTGTATCATAGTATAGGTTATGAACGTAGATTCAATTCTACAGTATGGTATGGGTTTTGTCTCTTGGATTCTTTTCCCAGGAGGCTTTTCCAACGTTTTGAATTCAAGAAAACCGAAACTAGGGTTGTTCCCAATGAAAATTTTCAAATGTTCATCTCTGTTGTTTTCCCTAGTTTCGATTCTAGTAGTATGTATAATGCATCTCTCAAGCATGTTGTTGGTATATGCTTCTAACTGATCATTATGTGTAGGTTTCTATTATTTTATAGTGGTGAATGACTCCTATAATTTAAATCTGTAGGATTAGAGTATTATTTACGTAAGATAAGAAATATTTTAATGCCTTATTGTGTTTGAGAAGATGAAATTGTTAAAAGTTGGATTGATTAAAATGATGAGATTACTATGCTATATATATGAAGTTAATTGACTTTTCTAATGATAATATAATGACAAGTCTATAGTAAAAGTTTTCTTTATGCCAATAAATTAGCCAACAATATTATTTCCAAAATATGTAATAGAATTTGCCAATGACTAAGTCATACTAATATTGTACGGTCAACGTAAAACTGTGATGTTCATGTAAACGCCAAATACATGTTAAAGATTAACTTGATAATATGTAACTCAATGAACTCATAGCCTAGGGTATGCCAATGATTGGCACAAGTCCTAACATACCCTATCTAAATGAACTTGTTAACGTAGTAGTACATTTAATAAGTCCTTATAACTTTCATAAAGAATGGTACAAGACTACCAAATAACATTGAACAATATAAGGTGAATAATGACAAAACTAAAAGCTTATGAGTTATGAAATTTACCTATAATGGGGTGTTAAAGGAAGTGAGACAAGTCCCACTTGAACCTAAACAATTATGTTAAAGATACTCATATAAGAGGGTATTAGAAATTGTGAGTCAAGTCTCAGTCATACCATAATGATAACGTAAGATTTAAATTCAAGTTCATCAAGTATATAAAGGGATTACAAGTTATCCATTAATCTGAGCATACCTCATACTAGAAGTAAGCTTCCTTAATGTATGAGTCAACTCTAAAAGTGGTAAAGTATGATAAATTGAGCTAAGCACTGATAAACTAGTAATGAGCTTGTGCAAGCACATCTAAGACTCATGACATGAGACTACTACCAAGTTGGATAAGGCTCTACAAACTCTCCAAGTCTTTGAACTATGTAGCCAGCATAGGTCACTAGCTAGTGGATCCACCTAAGATAGCTAGGAAGTACTCAAGTTCAAATTTGGCCGGTGAACCACCTCTCTTTAATGTGGGGAAGACACTGTATTTCATGTTAGCTCACAATTTCTATGTCTGTTAAATGCTAAATGTTTCTTTCATAAAGTAAGAAAGATAGAACGAATGAACTAAAAAGATGAGGGGTGTTCGGATAGGATCACCAAAGGGTTAGTTTAGACTAAGTAATGATTCAAGTCATTCTTAGTCATTGCACTAAAATATTCCAATGAGAGTATTAAAATAATATCCTAAGTCATCCTAGAATGTTATAAGTTAAAATGAGATCAAAGAATAAGAAATGTAGGTTTAAAGTGAACTAAGTAAGCAGAAGCATAAGTATTTCAAATCATCATTGTTTGATAAGAATGGACTTTTAACGGTTATTGGCTTATGCTAATCAAGGGAACAAAACAAAATGACTCATCAATTAGTATGAATATATGCCCCAAAATCTCTATATTTACAGAAGATCAAATAATGGGCATAGACAATAAAGATTGGCTTATAAAGGTTTCATGCTAAATTTAACAAGAATGGAAAGAATAACTTGTAAGTATTAGATTCATTGTACGGATGAGACTACAATGACCCATTTCACTCGTTAAACATAGGATCAAAGGATATTATTGAACTACATAACAAAAATAAGAAAATACTAAAAAATAAGCTAAGTCTTGAGAGAAAGCTCTCGACCTAAGGGGAGCAAAAATATTAATTTTTGCTTAAGTTGTTCTAAAATAATGTTCATGACTCCAAGTTCTTATGATCAAATAATAAAATGGTTGTTTGATTTAAATTGATGAAAATATGTTATATTCATATCATTATTCATAACTAAAGAATTAAGAAAGTGAAGTGAATTCACTTTCCCAAATATGGCATGTTGCTATAGGAAGAGCTTTCCATGATCATGCATATTCCCTATTTATTTTTGTGCATACACCCATACTTAGTAAAAGTGTGTACTAACCCATATAGAATTAATATTTTTATAGGTGCACATCCTTGAAGAAGATTGAAGATTTATTGAAGTTGTTTGGACTAGTACCTCAAGACTTTGGTAGGTCCTCTTGAGTTCAAAGATGCCTACACTTTATCTTCTAGATTTGGTAGAGTAGAGATATCTAGTGGAGATTGTCCCTAACGTTTTCTTTAAAACATTAGTTCAAGCTTTCGTATTAAGGCCAACTTGGAAACTTTTAATGATATTATAAATTCTGATTTGAATTGTACAATCTGTAAATAGATGGTTGCTTAATTTAAGCTGTTAGTATATCACTCTTATGAATGAATTGTACGAAGTCTAAGTATACTTCAGTAAACTTAAAAAAATTTAAATTTTTGGGTAAATTTAACTGTATGATTGTGATGAAATCTTATATGAGGCTTGTTTGTGACCTCTGAGAGGTGAACGACGCCGGTCACATCTAGGGTCTACAACCCAAGTGTGACAAACTTATTACAAAAGCATGAGGTTAATATACCTAGGAACTAAGTCTCAAAACAACCATGTTGCGTATTTTATAGCTTATGGTCATGATGTTCACCACAACCATGAATTAGAGAATTAGCAAAGTTTTTTGGGTAGAGTTTTGACATTTTGTGTCACTCTATAATCTAAATTCCTTCTTGTGTGTTCGTGTGAAAACATGAATACAAGAAGAAATGCAGGCAAGAGAGTTGGAGAAGCTGCTACTAGGGGAAACCATGGTCCTCCTCAAGCCCCAGCTGCTGGAGTGCAAGTTCATGTCAACACAGTTGTGTTTACAGATGGCAAAGTGAGAGCAACATTGTTTCAGATAGCCCAAGCCATCATTGCTCAGGCATAAGGTATCACATCCTAGGCCACTAGAGAGGGTGCTCCTAGGTAGAACCCACATGCTAGTACCATAGCTAGAATATTGATAGATTTCACCAGGAATAATCCTCCTTTCTATTTCGGGCAAAGAAGCAATGAGGATCCCCAGGAGTTTCTAGATGAGGGACACAAGATTTTATGTGCTATGGGTGTTAATAAAGAGAAGCTGAGTTGGCTGAATACCATCTCAAGGATGTGGTTCAGATATGGTACAAGATGTGGATAGATGGACGACAACCACGAGAAGTCCTTGTCACTTTGGACATTTTGAAGACTGCAATCCTAGATAGTTTCTTTTTTCCAGAGAGCAGTGAGAGGATAAGGTAGAGGAGTTTATCAACCTTCTCCAGAGAGGTATTCCTATGTATGCGTTGTTAGATCCAGGATCCACCTTGGATTTTGTTACTCCTTTAGTAGCTACTAAATTTTATTTGCATTCTAAGATCTTGCATGAACCTTTTGTATATAGTACTCACATGGGAGACAACATAGAGCTGAAAGAGTATATAGAGATTGCGCAATAACTCTTCTTGATAGAGTTACCTATGATGACCTATTAGAAGTAACCATGCTTGACTTTTATATAATTTTGGGTATGAATTGGCTCCATAAATACTATGTTACCATAGACTGTCGAAACAGGTGGTAAGGTTTCAGTTTCATAATGATTTAGAGCCAGAATGGGAATGGTGTAGTTCAAATACAACAACCCAAATAGTTTCCCATCTTAAAGCCAATAAGATGTTGTCTAAGGGGTATTTGAACCACTTAGTCTGAGTAAATGACATAGAACATTAAGTTCCTTCGTTAGACTCTATATTCATAGTAAATGATTTTCAAGATGTCTTTCCATAGGATTTACCAGGAATCTCTCCTGAACGCAAAATTTACTTTGGTGTTGAGTTAGATCTTAAAACCCAACGAATTTCTATTCCTTCCTATACAATAGTTCCAGCTGATCGCAAAGAGTTGAAGTTGCAGTTAAAAGATCCACTTGATAAAGGATTTATCTAGCCGAACATATCACCATGGGGTTCTCCATTGTTGTTCGTTAAGAAAAAGGATATAACCCATTAAATGTGTATTGATTATCGGAAACTCAACAAAGACACTATAATGAACAAATATCCTTTTCACATTATTGATGATCTATTTGATAAGTTCCAATGTTCAAGTTTATTTTCCAAAGGATATCTTCGGTCAGGGTATCACCAGCTTAGAGTGAGACAGGAGCACATTCCTACGACTACCTTACGTACAATGTATGTTCATTACGAGTTTGTTGTCATGTCATGTGCTCTCACTAATGCACCTGCCACATTTATGGACCTTATGAATAGGGTCTTCCGTGAATACCTTGATTCTTTTTCATAGTATGAATATATAACATCCTCATATACTCTAACACTAGAGAAGAGCATGATTAACATTTTAAAATGACATTTAAAATACTTAGGGAACAACAGTTGTATGGAAATTTAGCAAATGCGATTTTGACTAAGATCAATGACATTCGTTGCCATGTTTTGTCCGACCATTGTGTAGAGGTTGATCCAAAATAGATTGAGTCAGTAAGGAACTGGCCGAGACCCATCACTCCTGCAGATATTCAGAGCTTCTTGGGTTTAGATAATTACTATAGCATGTTTGTTAAGGCCTTTTCTGCTATTTCTACTCCATTTACAACTTTAACAAAGAAGAAGGAAAAGTTTGAGTGGTCACATTGTCGAGGAGTGGTGAAGGGTATGGATTGTATTATGATACTTGTCGAGTATGTTTGAATGTGATGATATGTAGGATGGTAGCGTGATTGCATATGCATCAGAACAGTTGAAAATCCACAACAAGAATTACCCTACCCATCATCTTGAGTTGTATGTTATATTATTTGCATTAAAACTTTTTGAGGAATTACTTGTATGGTGTACATGTTGATGTATTTACTGAAAATAAAATGAATCTTCGTCAGAGAAGATGACTGGAGCTGCTGAATGATTATTACATGAGTGTACTCTATAAAGAAGGTAAGGCCAATGTACTGACCGATGCTTTAAGTAGATTGAGTAGGGGCAGTGTGTATCATATTGTTGGTGAGAAGAAGGAGCTGGTTAAAGAGGTACACCAATTGGCTAGGATAGGTGTACGATTGGTAGATACACTAAGAGGGGGTATTTTAGTTCATTCCAGTTCCGAATCCTCATTTGAAGATGTTAAATCCAAGAAGAATCTCCACCCAATACTCATGGAGTTGAAAGAATCAATGTTGAGTAAGTTGAATGAATCATTCTCTGTGGGGGGATAGTGTTCATAGATACAGTATCAGATTTTATGTGACCAATATTGATTATCTGAGGCCTAATATTACGAAAGAGGCACATAGCTTCAGTAATTCCATTCATCTAGGTTTCACAAAGATGTATCATGATCTCAAGCAGATCTATTGGTGGGAAGTTACGAAGAGAGATATCTCTAGTTTGTGGAGGAGTGCCCTAATTGCTGAGAGGTTAAGGCCGAACACCTTAAGCCTGGAGGTCTTACCCAGTTGATTGATCCAAACATGGATGTGTGAGGATATTATATGAACTTTGTGGTTTGTCTACCCAGGACTAGGAAATGCAAGATTCCATCTGGGTCATTATTGACAGAATGACTAAGTGTGATCACTTCATTCCTGCGAAGTCTACTTATAAAGATTAATATTATGCCAAGTTGTACATTGATGAGATAGTGAGTTGGCATGGGATCCCTTTATCTACCATTTAGGATAGGGGATCAAAGTTCACTTCGCACTTTTAGAGATCTTTACAAAAGTACTTAGATACACAGGTAAAACTCAGTACTGCTTTTCATCCTTAGAAGGATTGACAAAAATAGTGTACCATTAAGACCCTTTATGACATGCTCAGAGCATATGTTATTGACTTCAAGAGGAGTTGGGATGATCACTTGCAATTGGTTGAGTTCTCCTGTAATAATAGCTACCATTCTAGTATTGGGATGGCACCTTTTGAAGCACTGTATGGTAGGAGATGTAGATCCCAGTTGGGTGGTTTAAGGTAGGAGAGTCTTCCATCCTTTGCACTGAGATCAAACATGTGGCTAAGGAAAAGGTGAGATTGATCCCGGATAGATTGCTACTGCTTATAGTCGTCAAAAATCCTATGCTATAATAGGAAAAGGGCTCTTTAATTCCATGTAGGTGATCAAGTCTACCTGATGATATCACCCGTGAGAGGGGTGATAAGTTTTGGTAAGAAAAGGAAGTTGAGTCCGAGGTATATAGGTCATTAAGAGGTCTTACAACGAGTAGGGAATGTTGCCTTTGAACTTAAGTTACCATATGACTTTTCTTATGTTCATAAAGTGATTCATGTTATGATGCTTAAAAAGCGTCTAGGTGATCCATCATCCATACTTCCTATTACGGGGTTAGGAGTTGATGAGAACCTTTCTTATGAAAAGGTTCCAGTTGAAATTTTAGATCGCCAAGTGAAGCAGCTGAGGAAAAAATAGGTTTCCACCATAGAGGTGTTATGGAGGAACCACCTTGTTGAGGGAGCAACATGGGGGGCTAAGGCCGACATGAGCTCCTGTTACCCTCACAAGTTCAGATCTTGAGGTTAAATATACTCTCCCTAAATATAATTTTGTTTATGAAACTCTAAATTTTAGTGCTTTAGTCCGTTTTAGTGTTTTAATTTCATAATTGTGTGTCTTATACTTGCACTATATGATTTAATGTTAGTTCACACTTGCATTCATGTTGATGTTTTTTATATAGCGTTGACATGATTTTTGTGTTGGATATGTTTTGATGTGCACTGAGTCATAGTGAGATTGAGAAGGAAGTTCCTCAATGTAAGATATGAATCTTCAAATAATCTTTGAGTTAAATGCATCAACAAGAGTAAGTTGTGAATTATATATTCACAAAGAGTAAAGTTTCAACTATGTGGATATGTTTTTTGAAAATAAATTGTTTGATTCATAATGATGTGTAGTCTCATTCGGGGACGAATGTTCCTAAGGCGGGGGGGGGGGATAATGTAACGTTTAGGAAAATGTACTTGTCTAGAGAAGAGTCTATTAGGTTTTAAGAATATGTGTTGGGGTACATAGGAATCTCAATGCCTAATATTGAGTATTATTGGGCATGCTAGAGAATATTGACTTAAAGGTGTTAGAAAATTTCTATGTATTAACAACTAACTTAAAATTTAAAATTCTCCAATCCAAGATTTTTTAGGAATTGTACCTGCAATGAAGTCCCTTTGCTAAAATTATTGAATTCTTAGCACATTAGATGCGAGGCATCCAAGTGTCAAGCCTAGGTACCATAGCACATGATCATTTAAGATGATAATGTATATTAAGTAGTTTCCAAGGACATATTGAGGATCCTTGGGATAAGAAGTGTGCAACAACATATGTGCTACTGTCCGAGAGATAAAACGACCAAGCCTAACCGGAATTTGATTGGGAACTTATGCGGAAGGCGCGCTTCGAGTGAAGCCACGTGGGGCCTAGCTTCCTAACAAATCTTACGATCTAAATAACTTAACTAGCTAGCTAAATAAACTAGAACTAACTAATATAAGCTAACTAGTGTACCCAAGATCCTAAGACCTAATCTAGTGACACTAGACGAGTAACTAACTAAAGAAACATCCTAGTACCTAATCTAGATGGTCCAAAGGGGTTGGTTCTAGTCATAGTGACTTAGAGGTACTTTAGTAATTAATCTAAGTAATTTAATTAATAAAATTACAAACTTAATTAATTAAATTAAAATCATTGTCAAATCCGAACTCTTAGCAAATTTTCAAAATTATTGTATGTCAAATGCTCTCAGATTTTTAGTCAATTTAGCAGAGGCATTTTTGTAATTAGCTAATTTATTTATTTAATCCAGTTAGTTAGCCTAAGTTGAATTAGTCAATATTCAGTTCCTTAGACTTAGACTCACGTTCAACTAGGTATGATACTCACGAATCAAAAATAGTGAACAAACGTAGGAAAAACAGAAAAATAATATTGGTTCTCCTTAGGTAATTTCAAGGCAATTTTTCAAGATTATCGTTCAAAGTACAAGGTGATCTTCCTATATTAAATTATATAGTAAGGTATGGGTTTTCTATCTAGGATTTATTTCCCAGGAGGCTTTTGAAAAGTTTTGAATAGAAGAAAAATGAAACTAAGGTTGCTTCCAATGAGATTGTTGAATGTTCATATCACTAGTTCTCCCTAATTTCTATTCTAGCAGTATGTATAATGCAAATCTAGAGCATGTTGGTTGTATGTGGTGCTAACTGATCATAATGTGTAGGTTTCTATGATTTGATAGTGTAGAATGAGACCTATTGGTTAGATCTTTATGATTAGAGTATTAATTACATGATATAAGAAATGTTATAATGCTCAATTGTGTCTGAGAAGATTAAATTGTTAAAAGTTGGCTTTCTTAAAATGATGAGATTGCTATGGTATATACACTAAGTTTATTGACATGGCTAGTGATAATATCATCAAAAGTCTATAGCGAAAGTTTGGTTTATGCCAATAAATTGGCATATCATATTATTTTCAAAATATGTAGTAGAATTTGCCAATGACTAAATCATACTTATCTTATATGGCCAATGTAAATTGTGATGTTTTGTAAGGCCAAATACATGTTAAATATTGACTTGACAAGTTGTAACTCAATGAACTCATAACCTAGGGTATGCCAATGATTAGCACAAGTCCAAACATACCCTATCTAAATGAACTTGTGATCATAGTGGTATATTGAATTAGTCCTTATAACTTCCATAAAGAATGGTACAAGACTACCAAATAACATTTAACAAGATAAGATGAGTAATGACATAACTAAAAGCTTATTAGTTATGAAATTTCCCTAGAATGGGGTGTTAAAAAAAGTGACACAAGTCCCACTTTCACCTAAACAATTATATTCAACATACTCATATAAGAGGGCGTTAGAAATCGTGAGACAAGTCTCATTCACACAATAAAGATAATGTAAAACTTATGTTCAAATTCATCAAATATAGAAAGGGATGACAAGACATCCATTGACCTAATCATACCTCATACCAGCCTCAAGCTTCCGTTACTTATGAGTAAACTCTAAAAGTCATAAAGTATGATAAATTGAGATAAGAACCGATAGACTAGTAATGAACTTTTGCAAGGACATGTAAGCCTTATGAGATGAGACTACCATGAATGTGGGTAAGGGTATCTAAATTCTCCTAGTTTTTGAACTATGTTGCAGACATACGTTACTAGCAAGTGGATCCACCAAAGAAATCTAGGAAGTATTCGGTTTTACTTTTTCCGGTGAACCCCCTCCTTTCTGTGTGGGGATGACACTAGATTATATGTTAGCTCACATGATCTATGTCGATTAACAGATAAATATTTCGTTAAGAAATTAATAAGGAAAGAAAGGAAGAACTAGGAAGATGAGGGGTGTTTCGATAGAATGAACAAAGGTTGAGGTTAGACTAAGTAATGTTGTAAGTCATTCTTAGTCTTTGCAAAGAATGATCCAAATGGAAGTCTTAAAAGAATATCCTAAGTCAACCTAGCATGTTCAAAGTGAACATGATATAAAATAAGAATAAATGTAAGTTCAAAGTGAATTATGTAAGCAAAAGCATATGTATATCAAATAATCATTGTTTGATAGGAATGAAGATTCAATAGTTATTGGTTGATACCAATAAAGGTAGCATAACACGATGACTCATCAATTTGAGTATGAATATAAGCCTCAACATGTTTATACTATGCAAATAATCAAATAATGGGCATAGCCAATAAAGTTTGGCTTATAAAGATTTCATGCCCAATTTACAAGAATGGAAAGAATAACTTGTGAGTAGAGTAGCCAAATCATTTCCTTTGTCTTTTGGATTACCGATTTGATTTATTGTAGAAATGGGATGAATATGAATCATTGAACTCGAAAGTAAATCATAGGATAAAAGGAGATCATTGAACAATATAACAAAAAGAAGAAAAGATTGAAAAATAAACTAAGTATGGAGAGGGATCTCTCGGACTAAGGGGATCAAAAATATTAGTTTTTGCTTGAGTTGTTCTAAAATTATGTTCATTATTCCAAGGTCTTATGTTCATATAGAAAATGATTTTTGTCCTTTAAATGCATGAAAATATGCTATATTCATAGCATGATTCATAAATAACGAATTAGGAATGTTAAGTGAATTCACTTTCCCAAAAATGGCATGTTGCTATAGTAAGAGCTTTACTTGATCATGCAGAGTCCTTATGTAATGATCTGCATACACCCATACATAGTACAAGTGTTTAAAAACCCATATACAATTACTATTTTTATAGGTGTATGTCACGGCTGATGTTAAGACCCTAGCCGAAACAAGCGTCGTTGACCTCTCAGAGACCGCCGACAAGCCTACGTAGGTCATCGTTATATCATCTACTTTAATTTTTGAGAAAACTTGAGCTTTTTGTTTACATGGACTTCATACTGAGAATGTTTGAACTAACATAAACAAATCTGCAAAAAAGTCATGAGCATTCAAAGTAACAATCTATTAAAAAGATAATCAAATGAAATACATAGTCAATATCTGTATAAAATATTGAGTTTCCAAAATGGCACCAATACAATATCTGAAAATAATTGGGAAAGAAACACTAGTGCAACATACTCCAATAGCTAATGTCTACATCTAATGCTAGAATAAAATATTTAGCATCCTCGAAAGCATAAGGGCCTACCAAATACAGATGAAAGCTCCACGTCCGGATAACTTTAGCGTCAATTCATATGTTCTAGCGTCCAGCTGCACCTGCACCTAAAAGTTGAAAGTTTTATGTGATTATTATACACTTGTACTAAGTATTGGTATATTCTACCACATACCAAGGACAAGCATGATTAAGAAGATCTCTCTCCTAACGATATGAATTATAGAAAGTCATGTCAGTGGAGTTGCTAATATTTTATTAGAAAAGTTATGCTATGAGAGTTACATGCATCACAATACGTATCATATTGAACACAAAACATAACATATTGCATATAGCACATAAGATATTGCTAATAGTACATAACATATTGTATATAGCATATAACATATTTCACATCATTCGTTCATTTGCCATGGGACCTTTGAATCATCGACTTTAGATTAGGACTGCCTAAAATGGGGGCTCAACATATGGGACCTCAACTAGGGAGCCTTCTTTAGAAAACACAGAGTCTGCTTCATTCATTCGTACATACTTCATTTTAATTCATTAATAAACTTGTGTAAACACCATCCATACCTAGGATATAGTTAAAGATTTTCATCGGGTTCGCTGTGTAATGACCAAGAATGACCTAGTGTCATTACTTGAGTCTAGCTCACCTCTTTATCATTCTATCCTAACACCTTTGATATTATTCATTTAATTATATGCATTATCTTAGGATGGCCTCATTGTTTCTTTGGGAACTTTAACCTTAACCAATATAGATCATGTGAACATCATGAAATCCAGAATTTAACCCCACATCTATAAGAGGTGGAATCAACGGCTAAAGTGAACCAAAAAATACTAGCATATATAAGGAGTAGAACCCTGCTAGAACCTATATTGGCAATATAGTTTCAAATACTTGGAGACATAAGGAGACCCATACTCATCTGGACGGACATTCCCATCTCATGAGAATTACACGAACCTCTGTTCTCTTGAAAGAAGGAATCGCAAATCATAGCTAACTTATTGGTGCTCAGTATATTGTTTCATTACATTCATCTCATACATCATAGAAGTTGGCTTCTAGCATGAGGGCATTATAACTCAATAGATGATTTCTCTTTTAATCAGTGGTATTAAGTATGCATTAACTTTCATACTTTCATTAGAGTGTTCATAGAGACTGCTCTCTTCATTAACTTTACACTCTTATACGTGAGTACATCTTGGTAACATTTACTTAGGATCATTTTATATAACTCTCACCTTCTAGTTTAGCCTCTTATCATGTTGTCACTACATTCTTTAACTTTAGCATATTAAATCTTCATAATTACTCACCGCTTTACACGAATGATATTTTTATAATATGCCAATGCACCTGGCCTTTTTGTGTGTTTTACATTCTTACTTAACTCTTCTGGGGTCTCATTATTCATCACATAACATATTAGGTTCACTTTCTTTATAACGTATGCTGGACTTCTGAGTCCACACACACGAGCCATGAGGCTTTATTCATAGTTAATTTAAGCGATTCATATTACCCAAGATTATGTTGTACTAGACTTATATATCTTGTAAGTATGTCAAGGTCTCAATTTGATTCATAGAGGCAACACGTAAGACTTATGTGTCAGTATTTCAAACCCCTTGTATAAAACTTAGTTAATTTTCATTACGCTTTTTGTCATAAACCCTTTGGCTAGGAATTCGAGATCAATTCCTCACACCTACACTTTCTTCCTTTTTTGGCCTTAAACTATTCGGCCTGGGGGACCCAAGATCACACCCCCACGCCCACATTCTTTTCTATTACCTTTATTTACTTGCTTTATTCGTTTTGATTAAGAGGGTGTGGGATCGCACCCCTAAAGCATCACCTTATTTTAATTGCATTTTATCCTTACCTCCTCATTGTGCCAAGATGTTGTGGGTTCGAATCCCACATACCTCATTCTTTTATTATTTCTTTATATCATTTTTTTCCTCTCTCCTTCTTCTATCCAAGAGGTTGCGGGTTCAAACCCCACACGCCTCACTTCATTTTCTTTATTTTTTCAACTAACTCACAAATTTGGTTATCTATGCTGCTTCAAGGGTTCAGAGGTCTGGTTCTACTAGAATCAATCCGTGTGAACCCGGTCTGACGTAGGCATTCTATACACATTTAGCATTACTTAGCATATCCATTTTTAGGATTGTTACATTATCACCTCCCTAGGAAATTCGTCCCACAATGACCCTTCTTATAATCTAGCACAACGCCAATCATATCATAACATAGGCGTTATACAAAGTAATGCAATAACAGTCAGGAATGGAGGAGTTAAGGAATCATTGAGTAAAGATTCGAAAATCTAACCTCAAGAGCTGAAGAGATTACGGTAGCGGGATCTCATATCAGCATTGACCTTCCACGCAGCACCGTCAACAAGATGGTTACTCCACAATACCTTCACCATGAAACCTTTTTATTTATCAGCCGCTTTACCTACCGATCTAAATTTTAATAGGAACCTCCTCATAGGACAAGTATTCATCAAATCAGAATCGATGCTAGATCACCAAGACACTTCTTTAACATAGAGACTTAAAAATTGGATGAACAGAAGCTAGCTCCGCAGGCAACGCCAACTAATAGGCCACCTCACCTACACGTTGTAGGATCTCACACGTCCCAACATACCTTGGACTCAACTTCCCCTTCATGCTAAACCTCATCATTCCCTTCATAGTTTATATCTTCTAAGTAGACCTGGTCATAAACATCAAACTCTAAGGGCCATTATTGTTGTCTGCATAGGAATTCTTCTGACTCTAAGAAGTACCCAACCTATTCCTAATCACCCTGACCTTCTCGAAGTCCTCATGAATGATCTCTGGACCAAAATGAATGACTCTCCAACCTCAAACCACCAGACTGGAGGACTACACCTTCAGCAATAAAGTGCCTCAAACGGCGTCATCCCAATGCAGGAGTCATAACTATTATTATATGAAAACTCTATATATCAAAGACAGATGGTCATCCCAACTACCTCTGAAGTCAATAACACAAGCTTTTAACATGTCCTCCAATGTGTGAATGGTCGCTCTACCTTCTCATCAGTCTAAGGATTAAAGGTAGTACAAAGCTTTAACTAGGTGCCTAAGTTCTTCTATAAAGATCTCGAGAAATGTGAAGTGAACTGAGTTCCTCTATATGAAATGATAGACAAATTATTCCCATGAGATATCACAATATCATCAATGTAGTGTCTCGCATAATCCTCGGCTCATTAAGTAGACTTCATAAGGATAAAGTCGGCCGACTTAGTCATCCTATCCACAATAACCAATATGTAGTCATGCTGTCTCCTAGTCTTCGTAAGACCGACTAAGAAGTCCATATTAATGGCTTTCCATTTCCAATTTGGAACCTCGATAAAATCTGAGGAAGACCACCAGGCTAAAGATGTGCTTCCTTAACCAGTTGACAATTAGGACACCTGGCCACATACTCAGCAATGTCTTTCTTCTATGCCATCCCACCAATAGATCTACTTAAGGTCATGATACATTTTGGTGAAACCTGGATGTATCGAATTTTTTGAACCCTGGGCCTATGCAAAAATTTTGGTTCACAAATCATCCACATCTTGTACACAAAGCTTGTCCTGCTACCTAAGTATGCCGTCACCTGGCAAACCAAAAGACTCATTCATCTTTACCAACAATGAGTCCTTCCAGTCCATAAACACTGGATGAAGATGCTGACCCTTCTTGACTTCAACTACCAAGGATGATTCAGAATGAGGATGAACTAAAACACCCCCACTTGAAGAGTCAACCATCCGCATATCCAGTCTGGCCAGTCTGTATACATGTTTCACCAACTCCTTTTTCTCATCCTCAATATGGGTTGTACTACCCATGCTCATCCTTCTCAAAGCATCGACTACAACATTAGCCTTGCATGGATGGTAGTGGACACGTATTGGAGACTCTTGTGGTCTGTGAACACATCCACATGCACTACATATAAATAGTGCCTCTACAATTTCAATGTAAACACCACAGCTGCCAACTCGAGGTTGTGAGTGGGATAATTTTTTTCATGAACCTTGAGCTGTCTGGATGCATAAGATATCACTTTACCATTCTGCATATGAAAACAACACAAACAAACTGTAGATGTATCACAATAAATAGTTTAATTCTCACCACACATAGGCAAAGTAAGCACTGGGGCTGAAGTGAGTATGTCCTTGATCTCTCAGAAACTCTTCTCGCAAGACTCCGCCCATTCAAACTTGAATTTCTTCTTTGTCAAAGCTGTGAGAAAGGAAACAATGGAATAATAATAATCCACGAACCTGCGATAATTACAATCCTATCCCAAGAAGCTATGGATATCGATGGGAGTTAGAGGTTTTGTCCTGTTTTTAACAGTCTCAATCTTCCTGAGGTCTACCACGAGACATTGGTCGGACACAACATGACCTAGGAAGGTCACTTATCTAAGTCAAAATTCACCCTTGAAGAATTTGGCATACAACTAATGTTATCTAAGTACCTGCAAGTTTAGTCCTTAAGGTTGTTTATGCTGTTTTTTGTTCTTAGATTAGATGAGAATGTCATCAATAAATACTATGACGAAAGAGTCAATGTATTCACAGAAGACCATGTTCGTGACA
The DNA here is from genome assembly GCA_027789145.1 of Solanum arcanum. Taxonomy (NCBI): domain Eukaryota; kingdom Viridiplantae; phylum Streptophyta; class Magnoliopsida; order Solanales; family Solanaceae; genus Solanum; species Solanum arcanum. Next base: position 29,730,989 of record CM050939.1, on the reverse strand, counting down.
TTCATAAATGCAGTTGGTGCATTAGATGTACCAAATGACTTGACTAGGAACTCATTATGACCATAAGGGGTACAAAAGGTAGTCTTTGGGATATTTTCATTCGTAACCCTAAGTTGATGGTACCCTGAATCGAGATAAATCTTTGAGAAGAAACTAGACCCTTGAAGTTGATCAAACAAGTCATATATTCTGGGAAGTGGATACTTATTCTTTACAGTGAGTTTGTTAAGATGAAAAATATCGATACACTTTCTAAGGGTTCAATCTTTCTTATTCACAAATAAAACTGGAGCGCCCAAGGGGATATGCTCCTCTACATGAAACCCTTACCAGTGAGATCTTTTACCTGCAACTTCAATTTTTGAGTTTAGCTAGAGCTATTATTTTAGGTGGAATCAAAATTGGTTTAGTGTCGGGTTCTAAGACGATAACAAAGTGTCAGGTTCTAAGCGGATACCAAAGTCAATCACTCCAGGGGGGAGGAACTCCAGATAAATCATCAAGGAACACATCTTGAAACTCAATAAGTACATGCAATGAGTTTATCAAAGGAATGTGATGATCTAGTTTATTGACACTCACACGATGACATAGTAATCCATTGGATATTATTTTATTGGCTTTAAGGTTCGAAATCATGGGGTTAGGACGAATCAAGTTGTGCCCCTCTCAGACCAGCTCTACTTCATTAGGGTAAAAATATCTCACAACCCTACTACGGCAATCCACACAAGCATTGCAACGATGAAGCCAGTCCATGCCAAGAATGATGTCAAATTGTTCATATGTAACTCAACCAAGTCTTCACATATAATCCTACCACGTATAACTATTGGGTAATCCTTTTACACTTTATCAGCTTTTAGACTTTCTCCTAAATGTGTACTAACCACTACAGGTCATGCAAAACATAAGACAATATCTCAAAAGTTAGAGAAAGTAAAGGAGTTATAAAGGAAAGTGTAGGCCATAGATAAAGTAAGGCATAAAAAGAAGTATATAATAATTGTAGCATACCTATGACCACATCAGCGGTCTTCTCCTGCTTCTCCCTACACTTCAGGGAGTAGATTATGTTCGTATTAGGTGGCTCGACTTATTCTGTACCCTGTGGATTAGTCCTAGGTTGATCATTACCTCCATCCTAACCCTTGTTCTTTGGTCAATCCTTGACCATGTGCCTTCTTTTCTCGCAACTGAAGAAGGCATTTGTCCTTTTTTTTCACTCTCCACTGTGAGTACGACCACACTTACCACACTCTCTTCTAGGATGCTGCACATCACCTATATTTCCCTTCTTGGGCTCGGGTCTGGCTCCTCTAGGTGTTTCACTGCTCTAAGAGTTAGACTTCCCTGAACACTGATGCCGATTTTTAAATCTGGGCTTCTCATGGACGCCGAAGTTGTTCCTGCCGCCACTATTACTAAGACCTTCCTGATAAGAAGGTTTAGGCCGCCTAACCTCACGGACCCCACTCTTATTCCTGTTGTCCTTTAATTGTAGTACATGTACAATAAACTTGGAGAGGTCCATGCAATCGTGGAGCATCGCAGCCTAACACTCCTCCTCTAGATCTCCTGAGATTCCTATGAGGAACCTACTCATTTCATCCTGCTATTAGATACAATGGAAGTGCCATACCTGGACAATTTAACAACTCCTTGACTGTGATTGATCCGTGTTTAAGGTTGTAAACTTCTCCACCTTGTCCTTCTTAATCTCTGTAGGGAAGAATCTATCAAGGATGGCTGTCTTAAATAGCTCCCATGTGACCGGACCTCCGCAATAGCCCGGCTATCTTGCCACATTTTCCACCAAGACCGTGCAACATCCTTCTGTAGGTAGGAAGAAAGATCATCCTTTTCTGTTCATGTGGCCCCGTAGCAACTAAAATCTTATGCACCTCATCAATAAATTCCTTAGGATCCTCTAAATCCTTGGACCCTTTGAAAATCAGAGGATTCAACCTCGTTAAGTCCCGTAGTCTGTCTACCATGCTACATGTTGGTGGGTCCTCCCTCTAAACATCCTGTAAGTTGAGCTGGGAATTCATAGCCTGGGCCGTTATTGTGACGGCATGGGCCATCTGAGCCAAAGAAGTCTGCACCTCCGCATCAGTCAACCAAGCTAGGTTAACTGGCATGGCCACTCCTTCAGCTGGAGCCTGGTGTTGAACTTTGTTATCCTCAGCAGTTGCTTCTCCTCTTCGACGACCATCGTTCCTTCTTGTGTTAATTTAATGAAAGAGATAAGAATTGATGTGAAATACGCTAATAATACCAAGAAACTATTCATTACAGAAGGAACAATAATATCAAAAGAAGGGGATCTTTCCTACGCATCATGACGTCTTGATTTCAGGATAGTGGTGCACTTCACTACCATGACTTAGATACTACTCGATGTGTTGGATGTGAACTTTCTATCCACAAAATATAACCTAACGCTCTGATACCAACTTTGTCACGACTTGTGTCTATACACTAGCCGAAACCAGTGTCATTGATCTCTCAGAGGTCGTAGACAAGCCTACATATGTCATTGCTACATCATCTACGTCAATTTTCACGGAAATTTTAGCTATTTATTTTTTATTTAGACTTTAGACTGAGAAACTTTGAACTCACATAAAAAAATCTACATAAACTCATGAACGGTCACAACAACTATCTATTATTAAGATAATCAAATGAAAGACATAGTTAATATCATTATAAAATATAGAGTAGCCTAAATGGCACCAATAAAATATCTGAAAATTAATGGGAAAGAAACACTAGTGTAACATAATCCACTATCTAGTGTCTACGTCCAATACTAGAATAAAATAGTAAACATCCTCGAAAGCATTTGGGCCTACTAAATCCGGATGAAAGCTCAACATCCGGATAACTTCAGCGTCAATTCGTAACTTCTAGCGTCTAGCTGCACCTGCACCTAAAAGTAGAGAGATGTATGGGATTAGTACACACTTGTACTAAGTATGGGTATATTCAAGAACACAGCAAGGACATGCATGCTTAAGAAGAGATCTCTCTTAACGAAATGAATTATTGAAAGTCAATTCAATGGACTTGCAAAAATCAAATTAGGAGAGTCATGCTATGAGAATAACATGCATCGCCATATGTATCATATTGCGCAAAACAAATAACATATAACATATAACATATTGCACATAGCACATAACACATTGTATATAGCATAAACATATTCACATCATTCGTTCATATGCCATGAGACCTTGGAATCATGAACTTTACATTAGGACTTCCCAAAAAGAGGGCTCAACATATGGGACTTCCACTAGAGAGCCTTCTTTTGCAAACATTGGGTCTGTTTCATTCATTCATATGTACTTCATTTTCATTAGTTCATAAGGTAGTGTAAACATTAGCCATACCTAGGATGTAATTGAATACTTTCATCGGGTTCGCTGTGCAATGACAAAAAATGAACTATTGTAAGTCTAGCTCTCCTCTTGATACTATTCTAACACCTTTGGTATAGTTCATTTCATTATGTGCGTTATGTGAAACTGGCCTCATTATTTCTTTGGGAACTTTAACCTTAAAAGACATATATCATGTGATCGTCAGGAAATCCAATGTTTAACCCCACACCAAAAAGTTGTGGAATCACCGCCCAGAGTGAACCAAAAAATTATAGAATATATAGGGAGTCGAACCCTGCAAGAAAACTATATTCGTAGTATTAATTAAAAGAAAAGGAAATATAAAGAGATTAATAATTGTGTGGGCAAAAAGTGTCATCTCATGATAATTATATGAACCTCTTCGTTCCTAAAAGAAGGAATCACAAATCATAGCTAGCCTATCGGTACTTAGTATAAAGTTCCATTACATTCATCTCATACATCATAGAAGATCGCTTCTAGCATGAGGGAATCATAGCTCATTAGATGATTTCTCATCTCATCATTAGTATTGAGTATGCATTAACTTCAATACTTTCATTAGAGTGTTCATAGAGGCTGGTCTCTTCATTAACTTTACACTCTTATAGGTGAGTACATCTTGGTAACATTTGGTTAGCCTTATTTGATATTTCTAAACTTTTACGTTATCCTCTTATCATATTTTCACCACATTATTTAACTTTAGCACATTAACACTTCATAATTACTCACCGCTTTACGTGAATGTTCTTTTCTTATATGACAATGCACTTTTTCTTTTAGTGTGCTTCACACTCTTAATTAACTCTTCTGGGGTCCATCATTCATCACATAACATCTTAGGTTCACTTTCTGTATAACGTATGTTGGACTTATGAGTCCACCCACACAAGCCATGAGACTTCATTCATAGTTCATTTAAGCGATTCACATTTCCCAAGATTATGTGGTATAAGACTTATGCATCTTGTAAGTATGCAAATGTCTCAATTTTATTCCTATAGGAAGCATTCATTAGGTATTTAATCACGTTAGACTTTGGTGTCAATACGGAAATGGAAATGGGAACACTATATCAAATCTCATGTATTACACTTAGTTAATTTTCATTATTCTTTTCGTTGTCATAAACCCTTTGAGTAGAAAATTCGAGATCAATTCCCCACACCTAAACATTCTTTCTCTCTTTTTTTTTGCCTTAAACAATTCGGCCCGGGGGACCCAAGATCGAACCCCCACGCCCACATTCTTTTATTTTTCCTTTATTTACTTGCTTCATTTGTTTAGATTAAGATAGTGTGGGATAAAACCCGCCACAACCTCACCTTATTTTAATTGCATTTTCTCATTACCTTCTCATTCTGCCATGAGGTTGTGGGTTTGAATCCCACATACTTAATTTTTTTATTATTTCATTATATCATTTTTGTCCTCTCTCCTTCATCCATCCAAGAGGTTGCAGGTTCGAACCCCACACGCCTCACTTCATTTTCTTCTTTTTTTCCACTTATTTTTCACTTAAATTTTACCCCATTTCCAATTCCCCTTATCACATTTTATTTTTTATTTTTAGAACATGCATAGGGTGAGGTTTTGGGTTAAATTCCCACTTACCTCAAGAATTAGAAATATTTTTTAATATGATTTGTTCACAGTATGCTGACAAGAAACAAATTTCCAGAATCCTAGAAATATTTGTTCACCCTCTTTGCAGTCAATTTTTTTAAAACTTTTAAATGTTAGATTTAGGATAAATTTTCGTGTAAAATCTAGTGCATCTTTAGTTAAGTTTTCATGGATACGTTCGAGAATTTAATCATCTGGGAGATCTTTAGGTGAATTTTCAAGATTAATTTCAATCAAGAATTTTCATTTAATTCAGCAACCTTGAACTTATATGAACATCACTTTTTTAACGTATTCATACATGTAAAGTATAACGATTTAATCATGACAAATTTCAAGCTCTTAGACAAGACCATGTTACAGTACACATGTGTACTCAGAAGTCAACATAACACACCTTTTCTGAGATATTTTCTTAATTCCATTGTTATTCCGAAAAAACATTCAAAAACATAATCGCAACCAGCCCTAAAATCATCTACAAGAAGTCATACAAACCTAAGATCATAGGGAGCTACTGCTAGGGACATGCAACCGGGAAAACCATAGTTTTTGAGTAGATTCATCTGAGCCTGAAGGGTATCTTGGGAAAGGGACCAGGAGAGAAGAAAATCCATACCTCAAGTTGTTCAAAAGTGATTAACCGTGCTACCTATCTCCCCACTAAGCCAATGACTCACCACCGAAACCACAAACAAAATCTTTTGAGAAATCATTTTTTACTTTTTGTTTTTAAACTTGTTTGTGCGTTCAAGTTCTGTATGAACTTTATGTTTTCTATTTTTGTTCTGTTCGTTTTCTTGTTTTACAGAGAGCAAAGCGTGAATGTGAGAGAGATATGGTGAGAAACATGTAGTTGTGTTAGCTTAGGATTAGGAGATTAGGGAGAGACTTAGTCAAATTAGGATTAAATATTGTAATTAATAATTAAAAAATTGGTTTTTATTTTTTCTTAAATATTTAATTCAGTATTAATTAAACAAATTAATTTACCATCTAAAATAATCAAATTAAATCATAGCTACCACCGGATGGAGCAAGATTTCACTCAAAGGGCCAATTTCGGCCCTTTCTACCCAAATTGCCCCTCCACCATGTTAATTTATTAATTAATTAATTGATTGTGGCAATCACAATACTACCCTTAGCCTGGAAAGTACAATTTTATCCCTAAACCACACAAACATAAGATTACCCTTTTTAAGGCTGGTTATGACTTATCCGGGTAGATCTTCATATTCGGGTGCCTTACATTGCTGGACCAAACCTTTCCTAGCTCAAATAACTCACTAAGTTGGTTGGCTTGGATTTCTCAAGGGTTCAGAGTTCTGCTTTTACGCTCATCAATCCGTGTGAACCCGGTCTAATCATAGGCATTCTAGACAAATTAAGCATTCTTTGCATAGCCATTTTTAGGGTTATTAAAGTGCAGGTCCTTAAAGAAGATTAAAGATCAATTGAATCTATTTGTACTAGTACATCCAGACTATGGTAGGTCATCCTGAGTTCGAGGATGCCTACGCTTTATCTTTAGCTTTAGTAGATTAGACATAGTTAGTGGATATTGTTCCTATTGTTTTCTTTAAAACATTTGTTCAGTGTTTTGTATTGAGGCCAATTTGGTAACTATTAATGATATTATGAATTCTTTATTTCAATTGATCAATCTGTTAATAAATGGTTGCTTAATTTCAGCTATCACTATATCACTCATATGTAATAATTATATGAAGTCTAAGTACATTTCAATAAACATAAAATGTTTTAAATTTTGCGTTAAAATTAACTATATTGTTGTGATGAAAGCTAAGAACAGTCTTGCATGCGACCTCTAAGAGGTTATTGACACCGGTCTAATCTAGGGTCTATGACCTGGGTGTTACAAAGTCACGTCTAGTAGAGTCTTGACCATTGATGTGTTTCACAACACATCTATGGGTGAGAGGCTATAGAATCATAGAGTTTCCTTTATTTTCTACTCATATGTTGTGTCGTAGAGTAAAATTTTATGAGTACTCTTTTCTTATTATTTTCCTTGTGTTAAATGATATGAATACGAGGAGGACCGCCTAAGACAGTTGAGGAGAATGATATGAATTAGGAGATTCCTCCTCAAGTTGAGCAAGTTTAGAATGTTCCTCTAGGTTCTGAAGTTTTTCAAGTTAATGAATACTCTATTGTGGGTGAAGGTAATGAGGTTTCGATGGTTCACCTTGTAATGAATAATGGGCAGAAAAGAGAGGAGTTAATTATTTTTGCCCAAGCTTTGACTACCCATGTAAATAAGGGTATGGATTCTAGAGTGAATGTTGTGTATATCGCTATGAAATCTAGAATTATAGATTTTGTGAAGATGAATCCTCGTATATTTCCTCAATCTAAGGTGAGAGAGGATCCCCAATAGTTCCTATATGGAGTGTATAAGGTGTTGAGTGTTATGGGGGTTAAGTCTAGGGAGACGCGGAGTTACATTCGTATCAATTGAGGAAGATTGATCAAGTGTTGTGTACTTAATGGAATGATAATAGACCAGTTTCGTCGGGTCCTACTGACTGGGAAGAATTGAACGAAATTTTTCTAGTGAAGAACGAGGGAGGTGATGGAAAAGGAGTTTATTTATCTCAATCCAGGCGACAAAAGTGTTAAGAAATACTCTTTGAAATTCTAAAGGTGGTCAAGGTTTGCTCCATCCCATGTGTCTAATTCTAGGTATTAGATGAGTAGGTTTGTGACTGAACTCGCCGCTCTCATGATGGAAGAATGGCGTACGGCCATAAAAAATGATGATATGACCCTAGCTAGACTCATGCCATATTCTTTATGAACTGAGGAGTCAATATATCAACTTAAAGAAAGATGGTTCAAGTGACCAAAGCCAACCTAGGTCCAAGAAGAGGGATCAAAGTCAAGAAGAACCTAGGGGAGCTAAGTTGAAATTTGAGAAAGGAGGTGATTCTCAAAATGACAAGCTTGCATGTTCTACTTGTTGAAAGAGGTACTATGGGGAGTGTCTACAGGGTACTTGGAGTTATTTTGGATGTGATAATGATGGGAACAAATTGAGGGATTGTCCTACTAGATATGGTAAGCAAGTTTCTCCTAATGTCCCGAAAGATGATGCTCCAAATGAGAGGCGTTTCTATGCACTCCGGACTACAGAAGCAAAGACGGTTTAGGGTGATGATAATGATAATAAGTTCTTGTATTAATTTAGTGATATGAGTTCCTTCTATGTGGGGGAATATGGTTAGTAGATGGACTAGAAAGTCTTGTTGAAATTGAATTTCATTGATTTATTGCACTGTGTATTTTATGAAGATATTATTATGTTTTAAAATGTGATTACATGGTTTTATCTTTGATAGTAGCATGTTTCCATCATCAATTGCCTAAATGTTGCAATTTTGGATTTTTGGAAGCATGGTTCACTTAAAGCTAACATAGAAATTTGTTTATTGTAAAGATTTTGCAATATTATTTAACTCATTATTTGGTTGAAATTTTTTTCCATGTGGTTAGAAATGATGTACATGAGCATGATAATGTATATTGAATGAGTTATTTCTATTTGTAACGAAGGATGTTAGTTTTATGACATGATGAGTTATAAAAAATTTTCTAGTTTCTAATATTGTTCTGAATCGCTTTATTATGTGAAATTAATGTTTTAATAGATGTTTGTATTGTGTACAGTGCTATTTTGTAGGGTTTTTAGCTACTAGTAAATCTCTTTTCTTGGAAGTGTTTGGAGAGTGGCAAGTGTCATTCGAGGACGAATGTTGTCCTAATGGGGAGATTGTAATACCTAGAAAAAATGCCGAAGGTGATGCTTGAGACAAATATTGTTTTAGTTAGTGCACAAGGTCCTAAAATGGTCTGTAATGTTATGTTTAGACAGTTTCTAAAGTATTAGGTACATTGGAAGTGAAACGTCAAGGGACGACCAAGACGTTCAACGACTAGTCACCTAGGTTCCTCATGTGTGGTTATGTGCCTTAATGTTTTTTTCATGATTAAATGTGGTCCTTAAATGCGTAATTAAAGGGTATATAGGTAGTGTGTCAAGTTTCATGACGTTTGGAGGTCAAACGTCCAAGAGAGTCCATGTCGTTCGAATGGTTTGCCTTGAAATGACCTGGTGTGTCTTAGTAGGTTTCGTCGAGTTTAATGTTTTACTTTACAATGAAACATCCGTGGGAAGTCTAAACTCGTATATAATCATATTTAAGTTTGAAATATATAGGAAAACATCCACAATGACCATACAAGGGTCCTTGAGGAAGGACCCATGTTGGTCGCAAAAACTGCCCAAAGTAGTCCCAGCTACAGATGGCAAACAATGGACTGTGGCCTGGTCAACGCCCCTTAGGTGGAGGGAGTAAATAGATACTTAGCCTAGGGATATCAGATCACATTTTCCAGGATCTGACCCAGTCATTGTAGGACATGAGGGTCCGTTTGTGGAATGATGCCACGTCGATGGGCAATCCTTTGTGAGGTTTTGTGCCTGCGGAGTACACTGTTATGTTGAGGAGTGAATTGTTAAATTCACCCAACATCCAAACAAGATAAAGGGTTGTTACTTATTGGTGTTTTATGTATTTTTAGTGGGTATATAAGTCCGTAACACGAAGTTGAATTCATTCTTTAAAATCAAAACCCAAATTAACTTACAAATTCTCTAGAACTCCGTTAAAAAAAACTCAATGAAGAGATTTGATTGGAGATTTCAGTTGTGATTCTTCATCAAATTTGTTGATTAACATCATTAAGGTTTGTTTTTTTATCTTTGAAACTGTATTCATCATGAAGCTCAAAGTTCAAAGAGATTTCTAATTTTTTCCGAATATGAACTTGCCAAATTTTATGACCTATCTAGGGTTTATTATATTAAAGTTTTTAAATAATTGCATAATTATAGAATTGTTGTTAATTAGATGATTTTAACTCAATTAACATATGAACCCATGTAATTGATGAACCCTAGATTTTTACTACTAAATGGTTGACTTAATGTTGACATAATGCTTATGAATTCTAGTGTAGATTTCTATAGGCTATTGAATGATGTAATAATTCTATTCAACTGATGTATATGCTGTCTTATATTGATAAATATAGAATGAATTTACCTATATTCATTGAGTATTATGATTTTCATATTGAATTGATTTTCATTGCCATGGGTAAGGGCCTTATACTATTAAATTGGATGTTTTAGCTATGGATTGATGTGGTGAGAATGGATTGGTGGTATGTTTCCTGAATTATCTTTATATTATGTAATTTAGATCTTTAATTATGTGGTGATTGGTAAGGTGGCGGTGCTGTGTTATTTATGTGGCCTTGTCGGCAAACTACTTGAAGTATTATAATGATTTTTGCATTTAATTATGCGAATAATGATCATATCTACATACTTGTTATGTAATGTGAAAGTATGTGTTCTTCTATGAATATTAGGAAATCATGTAAGACTGACTATGTCCTTATGTGTTTGGTCTTAGAGTTGATGCATGATTAGTCCTACTTTAATATATCAATATAAAATGGTTATATTGATGATGTTATCGTACTGTATAGAGTAAATTAATGATGATCATTGTTATTCATATGTGCTTCTAGAATGAAATGCAATATGTGCTAAAGTTAGGTATTTGTATCTTCTGTGGTAGACTTGTGTCCTTACATGATACATGCGTGAACGTGAATATGAGATGTCTTGACTTAGAATTCTAAAACTTCTTATTTTATGTATGAATGATATGAGACCTTTAAAGATGTTAAGAAGTTCCTTTTTGTGAAACCTTGAACCTAGGTAAGGTTCTGAACTAGGAAGTTGAAAGTCGTAACCGTATCTTTCTTGTAATGAATGATGGAATTAATGTTTATTGGCTTGAACAACATCATATAATCCTTAAGAATGTCAATAAGAGCTATTTTCATCGCCATTGTAAGGAAACCTGAGGGAACTCTTTGGTAAGGTGAATGTGATTGGGTTATGAACAATATATGAAACCCTTTGTATGAAGCTTTAACGTAAATTACTCTATGAGACCTATCTCCGAGTGAGTTTTCATAGGAAAATATATCTAGTTAAAGGATAGGACTAGAGTACAAAGTAAGACCTTCATATACCGTAAATTACTCTATGAGACCTATCTCCGAGTGAGTTTTCTTAGGAAAATATATCTAGTTAAAGGATAAGACTAGAGTACAAAGTAAGACCTTCATATACCATAACCATTTGCCTGCATGGGATATGTCCAAGTTCTACCATTGGAAACTAGAACACCCTCCATCGGAGTAGGTTACAACTCCTTATTCCATTCTTTTATACAATGGTCTAGGTCGGTTATTACCTATTCTCATCATATTGTATACCTACTAGTATTGGAGAAGTTGTATGAAGTTTAGGTGGTTGTATGGGACAGTATGTAGACATTGCACTTTGAAGAAGTTAGTGAGACTCCTTATGCCTTCTTTTAGACAATTACTTGAATGTCCTTTATCTGATGAATGAGTCTTAAATGAACTAATGAAGGTATTGACTTAAATTAAGAAAGAATGTTAAAGGAATAAGTAATTATCTAGAGTAGTTAAGGGTTTTCTAGTAAAGGTGTGAAGTGGGCATGGGAATGGGCACTTCATCTATTAACTAGGTAAGTCTTAAGAATAACACTAGTTAGGGAAGTTGGTTGATTGTGAAGAGATGATCCAAAATTAGTTAGTCTTAAGGATTACTTAGGTAATCTTGAGGAGGTCAATCATGGAGACTATCTTCTTTATTTACTTGAGTAAGACTTTTGATAACCTTTGTAAAGGATAATGTCATTTCACATGTGCTATCGTATTTTAGTGAGAATGATCTGATCCTTATAATATAAAGGATATCTTGAGTGTGTGTGAAAGGTATTATATTGGCGGTCTCTTCACAACTCACTCAAGTGAACATTAGAATTACCTTTGCTAGGAGAAATCTCATGTTTATGTGTTTTATGTATGGTAAGTGTGTATGTCTCATTATACATTGTGTTAAGGATCATTTTGGTGTGCCAAAAGAGGGTGCACAATTTTTCTCTCACATGCTAGAATGTGTCCACGACGATGTTAAGGAACTTTACTGTAACAACAAAGGAGTTCATGTAACACTGAATTAGCTCAATGTAAGGTTTTCTAAAAATGTGATAAATTGCTTGAGTGACTTCTTATGTGTTTATAAGGGGTTAAATGTTGTTATTATACTTATATTATCATAGTTAAATAGAAAGATTTATACTTCTATTAAATATTAGTTTTTATGATTTTTATGCTTTTGCCATACTTAGTACATGTGGTTGCACTTATATTATTCTTTTATCTATCTCTAATGTGATTTATAGGTGATATTGCTTTTGGGAGATTTGCTTCGATTAAAGGATCATTCAAGCAAGTTTAAGTATGTCCTTAATTGACTCGAGAGCATAAATGTCTTTTATTTCTCTTATTGAATTATTGTAATAGACAAAGTAGTACTATATTTCTATTGGGTATGGGCCGAGTCCCAAGTACTTTTGTGTGTAAGATTTGATGAAATGAGACTTGGTATTCATATGAATTTTATATGAAAGAGTTTTTAAAAGACTATTATATTATTTGTGAAACGTCTTACTTATGCAGTACTTTTCATATTTATATATATGTGATAAACAATACGAAAGGGCTTTTACAAGACCTCCAAGAGGTCAAGTCTGTCTGTTACTCTTCTAGAGTGCCATATTTTCTAGGGTGTGGTCTCGGAATGTGACATACACTCAAATTTAAGACCAAGGTACATCAACGTACTAATGAAACAGTTCATATTAAAATTCGTTATTTATCAAGTAGAGAGATGAAGGGCTACAATAAAAGACACACATACATTCACATTATCACATGTAGACTAGAATTCCAGTAGCATATAGGGAAAACTAAGTCTACTAGAAGTCACCCTATTCATTCCTATATTAAAATCAACTTAGTTCAGCTTAAGGATCATGTAGTCAACTAGAAAGAATCATTCTTCAACATCAAGACTACACACATAGGACACCACCATATTCTATCATGATCACCAATGATCAATTCGAAGAACACATACTTTCACATTTCACATTCACTTGGACGTAATCATACAACATATTGATCAACTACACAAGTTATCACAATATAGTATCACAATTCATAAAGTAATGACGACGAGACCTCGTTCAATATAATTCATAAAGTAATGTAGACGAGGCCACATTCTTCACAAATTATATCATAAAAGCACCTCCACCATAAGTGGAACATAACAAACATCACAATGCAAAACCTACACTACACTATATAGAGGTAATTAGGTCAACATACAATTATTCCATAAAGAATACCTACAATCCATATCCATTCCAACCAATTCAATTCACGAAGGATCTTATCAATATCCATACACAACAAATTAATCCAATGTAATATACTATACATCGGATCAACATAATAAAATACAAAAAAGACCGAATTGAGACAAGCTATATAAAATTCTATCAACATCTTTTCATAATTGAATAGCCCAAGGTAATCTACAAAATAATTCCATACAATTAAGCCTTGACCAAATCACACATTTTAAGAACAAAAGTATAGAATCATGATTTACATGGGTTCATAAGAATTTTGATCTAAAATCATTAAACTAATACTAACTCACTAATAAATCATTGATTCAAATAGATTTATGTAGGAACCCATGGATAGAATTAAAAATAGAAGATTTTGTCTGATTGGTCATCTTTTAAACCATTTGAAAATATCTCTGTGATAGAAGACGATTCAAGGATGAAACATCATACCTCAATTGAATAAAAGCTTATGAAATTGATTGACATAATCTTAGAAAATCTTCCTTCTTTCTTGGAGCTTCAAAGCTCAAACCATGGTGATTTGGAGAGAAGGAATGGAGAGCTTTTGTTTTGAGTTGAGGGTTTTATCTTTGATAGGTGACTTTTAGGGTTTAAAAAAGTTCAATAACCCTAAATAAATGATTCTTAAAGTACCCAAAATACCCCTGTACTTGGTGTACATTTAAACCAATTAAAATTTGACTTAAAAACGACACGACCAAACTTGACATGTCATTGCGCGTTGCTTAGGCATTTTCAATAATTGGTTCTGGAATATTTTTAGATATATGGTTCGCATGACCCCGCGTCGCAGGTCAAACCTTTTTCCCTTCTAGTTTAGGCTACGTGACGCGCATCCACTACCAATTCTTGGTTGACTAGGGAGGTTTCTTGGCCCATGTTTGGGTCCTCCTTGGGGACCCTTATGCTGGTCCCCAAAGTTTCGTTCTTGGACGTTTTGACCCTAAATATTTCTGTATAGGCACTAGGGTAATCCTTTCTGATTTTAGACTCAAATAAACACCTTAAAACAAGCACAACATACAAAATCATACAAATACGTCCAAAGGTTAACTTTCGAACATCATCGATATGAAACCTCCAAACTCAACCAAACTATATGCACAACCTACTAACACCATACATAAAAATTTTAAGACTTCAAAAAATCATGAAAGACATGTTAGGCTCTAGTTACAGGTATTTTATTTTTAGGAGCACTAAATCAGAGCTTTCCAGCGTGATTCAACCAATCCAATGAAAGATCGATTAAATGAAAAAGGGCATACATAGGTACATCTTGACCTCTCAAATCATGGTTTTTAATTTCAACTCATATTGCAACTCCTAATCAATATAATCTTTGGGATAACATCTTTCTTCTTGGAAAAGAAAATTAAACATTTTTGTAACAAGACCATTGACATATCCCATATCATTATCACATGGGTCTGAGGATATTTAGGACATGATTCCATATAAATCCTTATACCTACAAAATCCAAAGTTAAAAAACACCAAACAATGTTAGCATAGACTACTACCTCTGGAGTGAGGTAATTTAGATTGTACCTACTATCAAAGGAGAAGGACAAGCCCCAAAGCCTTAAGAATTCCTACCTTTAGCCTAAGAACTTGTCTTCTTGGATCGACATTGAAAATCTTTGTGTAACCCTTCGTCACATACTTGAACCTCATCATCCCTTTCAATTATTCCTGTGTCAATGGGTAAGTATTTCCTTGGAGTGTTCAGATCTTTCCCGCATGATTCCACCAATCTAATGCAAGACCTATTAAATGAAAAAAGGCATACATGGATGTTATTGACCTCTCAAATCATGATTTTAGTAAGGCAGATCACATTGCTATTCCTAATCAATATAGGCTTTGTTATAACTTCTTTCTTCAAATATAAGAAAACTAATCATTTTGGAACCGATTGTCCCTCCTTGTAGGATTAAAAACACTACATGGGTGAACTAGATCCTAACATATTTTTCATGAATAGTCTAAGGTCCTAAATCGTTTATAATATAGAATTGAGGACCTTTTTAAGAGTTTAGGTGCATTTGAAGTCAAACGTCAAAGGACGACTAGGACATTCGATAACTTAGTCACCTATAGGCCCCAAATGTGGTTTTATGTGTTGTTATGTGTGTTTAATGAGTTAATTAGGTTTTAAAATAAGTTATTGTAGTGCATATAGGCAGTTTCTAAAGAATTGTGATGTTTGGAGGTCAAACGTCCATGACGTTCAAAAGATTTGCATGAAACAACCTTGTGTGTCTAGGCATGTTTCCTCAATTTTTACGTCTTTGTTTAGGATAAAATTCATGTGAGAAGTCCTAATATCGAATACGATTATTTTTGGGTTGGAAATGTCCCGGAAAATATCCCTAAGGACAATCAAAGGGTCCTTGAGAAAGGAACAATGTTGGGTGGCCAAGACGTCCCAAGACAGCCCACCTACGGATGGTAATTGACGCGTCGTGGGTCAGTCGAAGCCCTGTAGGTGAGCTCTCATCGATGTAAATTTAGGTGTGGGAATCAGAGGCTAATGTCCCCTCAGTCTCAGAACCACAGAACAGCAGGACGGACCGTATGTCAAAGGACGAGCCATCGATGGTCCACCATGATGGGTCTGTTTCCCTTCACAGGCCACTGTTAAGTTAGGGGTGAATTGTTAAATTCATCCAAATTAGAAATAATATAAGGGCAATTCTTAAAGAGTCTTTTTACTATTTTTAACATGTTTATAAGCCTAAAACACTTAGAAGATTTCATTCTCCATAATCTAAACCCAAATTCTCTTAGAAATTTCCTAGAACTCCATTGGAGCAAAAATAAATAAAGGGCTATGATTGTAAATTGAGTGGGGATTCTTCATTATATTTATGTATTATCTTTAATGAGGTATGGTTTTTTATCCTTAATACTCTATTCATAAAGGAGACCAACTTTAGAAGATGTTTTCTATGTTTTCAAATATGAATTATTCAATGTCATGTTCTATCCATGAGTTCATGCATTAAAGGTTTTTTAAACATTGAATATTGATTTAATTGTTAGTAATTTAATGAATTTAACACAATTAACCTATGAACCCATGTAATTGATGAACCCTAGTTTTTTACTACTTTATGGGTTACTTGATATTGACTTAATGCTTATGAACTCTAGTGTTGATTTCTATGGGCTATTGAATGATGTATTATTTGTATTGAATTGATAACTAGGCTGTTCTAGATTGATAAATCTTTATTAAATTGACATATTTTCATTGAGTATCATAGTTTTTATATTGAATTGATATTTATGGGTATGGATAAGGTCCTTATGGTATTGAACTGGATGGTTTAACATTTGATTGAAGTGTTGAGGATGCAGTGGCTGTACGCTGCCCTAATTATTTTATTTTATGTTAATTAGATTACAATTATTTTATGATTGGTATGGTCCACTTATCGAGGCATTTTATGTGCTTTACTTACGATTGATGTTGCCTTGTCGGCAACTACTTGAAATATTATATTGATTTTTGTAGTTGATTATGTGAAGTTGGATAGTATATATCTACATAATAACCAATGTGAAAGGATATGTTTTTTCTTATTGATTCTGTTCAGGTGATCATGTATGATTATGACTATATCTTTAGGTGAATAGTCTTAGGGTTTGTTCATGGTTATTGCTACTTGACTATCTAAGTATATGATAGTCATATTGATGATGATATGGTAGTGTATAGGATAACATAGAGATTCTAATGGTTATTTCTATGTGCTTCTAGAATGACATGTAGTATGTGTTAAAGTGAAGTATGTTGTGTCTTGTCTTTGTTGACTTGTGTCCCTTACTTGATACAAGTATGAATGTGAATATGAGATATCTTAATTAAGGATAATAAAGACTCTATGTCTTGTATATATAAAGTACATGAGATATTAAATGTTGTTAAGAGAATCTTATATGTGGAACCTTAAACCTAGTTCTAAGGTTATGAATGTTGAAGTCGAAAGTTGTAATGGTATCCTTCATTTAAAGTAATCATAGACTTAAGGTTGGTTGGCTGGAATGACATCATACCAAATCTTAGGAAACTCATTACGAGATTCTTGTCATCACATAAAGGTAGCCCTAGTGGACCTCTTTGGTAGGGTAAATGTGATTGGGTTATGAACTAGATATGAAACCCCTTTCTATGAACCTTTAATGTAAGTTACTCTATGAGAACAAAGGCTAGCAATGATTTAGTATGGTAATGGAAGTAGTTCTAGTTATGAATTAGAGTAGAGTACAAAGAACGCCTTCATATTCTTAATCATTTGCCTACATGGGATGTGTCCAGGTTCTACTATTGTCAAGTAGAATACCCTCCTCGGAGTAGGATAGAACTATGGATTTTATGTTTTTCTACCATGGTGTATGTCGATTATTTCCTATTCTTGTTATATGGGATACATACTTGCATTAGATAAGTTGTATGAAGTTTAGATGGTGGCCCGGGATGCTATTTGGGCATTGCACAATAGGCTTTGAAGTTTTTAAATAGAGTCCCTAGGTCTTGTTCAAGACCATTATTTGAATTTACTTATGTGATAAATGAGTCTTAAATTAACTAATAAATTTAATGACATGAGTTAAGAAACTATGTTAAAAGAATAAGTACTTACATAGAGTAGTTAAGGGTTGTATAGTTAAGGTGTGAAAGGGTCATAAGAATGGTTACTTCATATCTTACCTAGATAAGTCTTAAGAATAACTCTAGTTAGGGAAGATTGTTGATTTCGTGGACATGATCTAAGCCTTAGGTCGTCATAAGGATTATTTAGGTAATCTTGAAGAGGTCAAATAGGGACGTTATCTTCTTGGTTTACTCAAGTAAGTATTTTGATATTGTTTTTAAGGAAAATGGCATATTATACATGTTATGTGTTTTGGTGTCTTTTATGTGTGTATGTGTCTCGTTATGAGTAATCTTGAGGATTATTTAGGCATTCTTAGAGAAGGTGTATGGGCGTTCTCTCTTTTTAATGCTTAAGTGAGTCTTAGGATTGTTTTTAGTGAGAAGGTTACATGCTAGGAAGTCTCTTAAGTGAAGGTAAGCAACATCACTGTATCAATGAAGAAGTTCAATGTATAGGGAGTTGAAGTCACTGTAATGTTGCTTCAATAAATTATATACATTGATTAAATTTTATCATTTGTGTTTCTAATGTGCTAAATGTTTTTCTTATGATTATGTTATGGTAATTAAGTAAAAAAGATGTATATTTCTAATAGATGTCAGTATGCATGATTTTATGCATAACATCCTACTAAGTACAAATGTTTGTACTAATTCCATACATTTTGTTATTTTTAAAGATGTAGGTGAATAGTGAGAAGGGTCGTGAAGGAGAGCTTGGATTCTAGAGTCGTTCAAGCGAAGTGAAGTATGGGCCGTGGATTCTATATATCTTTTATTTTAAAGTATTGTAATAGACTAAGTATTACTATATGTTGAAGTATGGGCCATGTCCCAAAGTATTCTCGTGTCTATGTCTGATGAGATTGAGACTTAGTATTTCCTATAATTTCTAATGAAAGATGTTATTAAAGATATTTTCATATGTTGTGATAAATTTTAATTCCGCACTACTTTTAATTATGTATAAGCAATGAACAATACCGAAAAAGTTTCTACAAGACCTCCGAGAGGTCAAGTACGCCTGTTGCAATCCAAGATTGTCCCTAGCTTCTAGGATGTGGTTTAAGGACGCGACAATCTTTGTATGAAATCATAATATATGAAAGTAGTGTTAGGATTCAAAAAGTCTCATCAAGTCACGTCTAGTAGAGTCTTATCTATTTGTTTGAGTCGCGATACATCTATGGGTGAGAGGATATAGGATGATAGATTTTCCCTTCTTTTCTACTCCAAATATAGTGCCGTAGAGTAAAAGTTATGACTGCTCTTTTCTTGTAGGTTTCCTTATGTTTCTAAGAACATGGATACTAGGAGGACACTGGCTGAGAGACATATGGAGAATGTTGTGCATGAGGAGATTCTTCCTCAAGTTTAGCCAGTTCCTCAAGGTGCTAAAGATGATCAAGTCCATATAGTGGAAAGAGGTAATGATGTTTCGGTGGTTCCCCGGGAGTGTAGTAATGGTTATATTATAGAGGCTTTGCTTTATTTAGATTAAGTAGTGACTACTACATAGAATTTGAGTATGGTGCCTAGGATAAATGTTTTGAAGAGCACTATGACGTCTACGTTGACAGACTTTCCTCTAAGGTTTGAGAGGATCCGCAAGAGTTTTTAGATGGTGTGGACATGGTGTTGAGTTCTATGGGGGTTATATCTAGGGATAAGGCGGAGCTAGCTTCGTATTAATTGAGGGATGTTTCTCAAGTGTGGTACACTCAACGGAAGGATAATAGGCCGGTAGATTCGGGTCCTATTAAGTGAAAATAATTTAAGGAAGCTTTTATTTGGAAGTTCTTTCCCCGTCCGAGAAGGGAAGTTAAGGTAAAGGATTTTATCAACATCAAGAAAAGGAAAATGAGTGATGAGGAATACTCTTTGAAGATTTGAATGTTATCTAGATATGCCCCATCATTTGTGTCTAATCTGACAGAAGAAATGAGAAAATTTGTGATCGGGGTCGCCAATCTAGTGAGGGAGGAATATCGTATGACAATGTTACTTCATGATATGACCCTGGCTAGACTCATTGTGTATGCCCAATAAATTAAAGAGTCCAAATTTAAGAGGATTTCTAGAAACATTAAATGAAGTGGTTCTACTAACCAAGATCAATCTAGATTTAAGAAGAGGGATCAAACTCCAAAATAATCTAGGAGTGCTAAGGTGAAGTTAGAGAAAGGAGATGGTTCTCAAAATGTAAAACTACATGTGTCACTTGTGAAGAGAGGTACTATGGGGAATGACTAAAGGCTACCGAGAGTTTCTTTGGTTTTGGTAAAGAAGGACAAAAGGTGAGAGACTGTCCTACAATTTATTCTAGAGCATAAGAGGGTAAACCTGTTTCTCCTATTGTTCCAAAGGATGATGCTCCGAATAAGAGGTGTTTCTATGCACTCCAGACCAAAGGATCAAAGCCAAATGAGGGTGACGAATGATGGTATGTCCTTTTATTTATCTTTAGTAGTATGATTTCCTTCTATGTGAAGGATTATGGTGAGTTTCATTGATTGTTTCCTCTTTTCTATTAAACTCAAGCTTGAGAGTAGAAAATCATAAAAGTATGTTGCATGTGCATTGTGTTTAGGGGTCTTGTTGAAAATGAATTTCATTGATTCCTTGCATTGTGAATTGTATGAGGTAATGATTATGTTATAAGATGTGTTTATGTGGTTTTACGTAGATTGAATATTGGTTTGTTTCCATAATGAATTGCGTAAAAGTTGTATTTTTTGAAAAATTGCAAAATTCACTGTAATGTATGTCTGCGCACTGTGATTTTTTTTTTTGATTTTGACTAATTGATTATTTTGTATAAATTTTTTCTAATACGGTTAGAAATTATGTATATGAGCATGATGATCATGATATTTAATGTAAAACGATGTTTTGCTATTTGGAATGAATAGTGTGAGCTTATAGCATGATGAGTTATAAAATTTATTCTAGTTTCTTGTTGTGTTGTTATCCTCTTGATTATGTGATAATGATGTTCACTTGTTTCTAATTGAATCTCTATTCTTGGAAGTGTTCGAAGAGTGTCAAGTGTCATTCGAGGATGAATATTATAAATGGGTAGGGAGAATGTAAGATCCCGAAAATGACTTAGGTGAACTAGAGCCTAAAATATTTTTTCATGAGTGGTCTAAGTCTTAAATGTTATAAAATGTGGATTTCAGGTAATGTGTAAGTGTTTAGGTGCATTGGAAGTTAAACATCATGGGACGACTAAGTCACATATGTGCTTCATATATTCATTTATGTATTTGTGTATTTTTTATGAGTTATGAGATCTTGATATAACTTATTTAGGGTACATAGGCAGTGTGTCAAGTTTCATGAAGGTTGGAGGTCAAACATCCAAGAACCTCCTTGACCTTCGAAAGATTTGCCTTGAAATGACCATGTGTGTCTAGGAAAGTTTCGTGAAGTTTTACGTGTTTTTTTATGAAATACATGTGAGAGTTCCTAAACTCGTATACGAGCATGTTTTGGTTGAAAATATCCAGGCAATTATCCCCAAGGACCAATCATGTGTCCTTGAGGAAGGATTCATGTTGGGTGGCCAAGATGCCCAAGACAGCTCAACTAATGATGGCAATCGACGCCCCATAGGTGAGTTCTCGTCGATAGAAACTTGGGAGTGGGGAATGAGACTCCAAAGAACAACTTTAGTCCCAGACCATGGACCAGCAGGACGCTCTGTTGGTCAAGGGACCAGCAGTCGATGTGTCTGTTTCCTTACGCACTCCACAGTTAACAATTCACCCACTTCCATATAGGAGAAAGGGGATTCCTAATGCGTATTTTGGGTATTTTTATAATGTTTATAAGCCTATAACATATAGAATATTTAATTCTTCAAAATCAAAACTCACATTCCCTTAGGAATTCCATAAAACTCCATTGGAGCAAAAACTCAAGGAATTGCTTGGATTGAAGAATTGAGTGGATATTTTTAATATATTTAGATATAATTTTTTTTCCTTTAAACTCTATTCATCAAGGATCCCAACATTCAAAGATGTTTTCAAAGTTTTCAAATATGAATTTTCCGATTTCATGATCTATCCATGTGTTCTTGCATTAAAGGTTTTTAATCATTGAATATTTATTGAATAATTAGTAATTTTATGGTTTCAACTCAATTAGCCTATGTACCCATGTGATTGATATCCCCTAGTTTTTTACTAGATTATGGGTTACCTGATATTTACTTAATGCTTATGAATTCTAGTGTAGATTTCTATGGCGTATTTAATGATGTAATTATTGTATTGAATTGATATCTAGGTTCTCTTAGATTGATGAATCTTTATTGTATTGACCTAGTTTCATTTAGTATTATAGGATGGTTTAGCATTGGATTGATGTGTTGAGGATGGAGTTGTGGTACTATGCCTTAATTACCTTTATATTATATTAATTAGACATAAATTATATTGTAATTGGTGTGGTCCACTTATGGTGGCGGTGTTATGTGATTTAGATGCAATTGATGTGGCCTTGGCGGCAACTACTTGATGCATATGATGATTTGTATAGTTGATTATGTGAAGTTGGATAATATTTATCTACATGATAAGTAATGTGAAAGTATATATGTTCTCCTATTGAATCTATTTAGGTGATCATGTTAGATTATGACTATGTCTTTGTGTGTATAGTGATAGGGTTGATGCATGGTTATTCCTACTTGACTATATGAGTCTATGATTTATATTGATGATATTATGGTAGTGTATATGATGACACAAATCTGATAATTGTAGTATCTCTGTATTTCTAGAATGACATGCAATATGTGTTAAAGTGAAGTATGTTGTAATATGTCTTGGTTTACTTATGTACATTACTTGATGCATGTATGAATGTGAATATGAGATATCTTGACTTAGGATGATAAATCCTCTTAGTCTTGTATGTATGAATGACATGATACCTTAAATGATGTTAAGAGAGTCCTTTATATTGTTCCTTGAACCTAGTCGTAATGTTATGAATGTTGATGTCAAAATTCGTATTGGTATCGTTGAAGTAAAGGAATGATAGATTAAGGCTGGTTGGCTGGAACGACATAATATCAAAACTTAGGAAAGTCATTATGAGCTTCTTGTCGCCATTGTAAGGTAGACCTAGTGGACCTCTTTTGTAGGGTAAATATGATTTTGTTATGAACAAGATATGAAACCCCTTCATATGAACCTTTAATTTAAATTACTCTATCAGAACAAAGGATAGCACTGAGTGACTATGGTAAGGGATGTAGTTCTAGATAAATAATGATACTAGAGTGCAAATCACGCTATTTAAATTCCTTATCCATGTGTCTGCATGACATGTGTCCAAGTTCTACCTTTGCCATGTAGAATACACTCATTGGAGTACGATAGAACTCCAGATTCCATGGTTTTCTAGAATTTTCTATGTCGGTTCTTACCTATTCTCACCATATGGGATAGCTACTAGCATTTGAGAGGTTCTATGAAGTGTACGTGGTTTTATGGGATGCTATCTAGATATTGCACAATAGGCTTTGAAGGTGTTAGTAAGAGTCCCTAGGTCTTGTCCAAGACCATTTCTTGAATGTCTTAATGTGATGAATGAGTCTTAAATGAACTAATTTATGCAATGACTTAAGTCTAGAACATATGTTAATAGAATAAATATTTACCTAGAGTAGTTAAGAATTGTCTAGTTATTTTGTGAAGGGGGGCATAGGAATGGACACTTCGTATCTTACCTAGATAAGTCTTAAGAATGACTCTTGTTTGGAAATAAGGTTGAATTCGTGGACATGATCTAAGCCTTAGGTACTCTTACGGAATTTTTAGGTAATCTTGAAGAGGTCAATCGTGCACGTTATCTTCTTGATTAATTAAGTAAGTCTTCTAATAGACTATGTAAGGAAAATGCCATATTATACGTGTGATGTGTTTTGTTGTCTTTTATGTGTGTATGTGTCTCATTATGAGTAGTCTTGAGGATTATTTAGGCATGCTTAGAAAGAAATATGGGCAGTCTCTCTTTGTGTTGCTTAAGTAAGTCTTAGGATAGCTTTTAGTGAGAACCCTACATTCTAGGAAGTGTCTTAGTAGAAGGTAAGCAACTTCATTGTAAGAGTGTAGAAGTTCAGTGTACAGTGAGTTGAAGTCCCTTTAATGTTGCTTCAAAAAATGATATAGATTGGTTAAATGTTATCTTATATGTGTCTAAGGTGTTAAATGTTATTATGATGATGATGGTATGACATGTAAGTAAAAAAAATGCATATTTCTAATAGATGTCCCTTTTCATGATTTTATGCATAATGTAGTACTTAGTAAAATTTTTTGTAGTAATTCCATACATTTTGATATCTCTAAAGCTCTAGGTTAAAGGTGAGACAGATCGTGAAGGAGAACTTGAATTCTAGAGTCATTCAAGCGAAGTGAAGTATGTCCTTAATTGACTTGAGGGCATACATATATGTCTTTTATTTTAAAGTATTGTAATAGATTAAGTATTTCAATGTGTTTAAAAATGGCTCGTATCCCAAAGTATTCTCATGTATAAGTTTGATGAGATTGAGACTTAGTATTTCCTATGATTTCGAATGAAAGATGTTATTAAAGATATTTTAATGATTTGTAAACTGTTTCAATTCCACATTACTTTTCATTATGTATATGCGATGAACGATACGGAAAGGGCTTTTACAAGACCTCCGAGAGTTCAAGTACACCAGTTGCATCCCGAGAGTGTCTGTAACTTCTAGGGTGTGGTTTCGGGATGTGAGACTCCTATACTTTGTACTTTATTCTTTTCCATTTTTTGGTAAATTCCCTTCGTGAAATAAATTTTTTCACATTCTCTTTCTTTCTTGTTTGAATCAAACTCTTTAATTTCAAATATTATTCTTTATGAATATTTGAATGTTCTTTAAGAACTTCAAGAAAAATATGAAGACCCAAAATGAACCCTCTGGTTTTTTATGTCAAAATTTCCTAAAACTCGAGCTACGACCTCACTATTCCCAAGAGCTTTCAAATATAGGTTTGATGTTAAATGCTCTTCATGAAATTGGATTCAGTATAAAATAATGTTTATGACTCAGTGGGGGAGTATGCTTAGCACCGAGAAGATTTGAAGAAGGGGAAGATATTCTTCTTTATTAGAGATATTATATCCTATGTAGCTCTTGAGAAGATTGCTCTTCAATAGTAAGGACTGAGTTACTCAAAGGCAATCTCCTTATCCCATAATTATACGCCTTGCATAGGTGTAGATATTTGAGATCTATGTAAAAGCTAAAGGTATGACCCTACCTTAGGCAGGTAGGGATCCCTCATCCGCTAGGGGTTAATATCGGGATTCCATGAGTAGATCTCTTGGTCTACGTTTGTTATAGGTTGCATCCACAAAAGAATGTTATTAACTAAGTCTTCTTAAGGGTGTACTACTTATGGTAGGTTGTAGAATGTGACACAATTTATGCATTGCAAAAGTAGTCATTTGAAGGGAGTATTGGTAAGTTCTTATATGAAAATAAAAGAATAGTTTACTACATTATATTTATGAAGAATGTTGACTATATGTGTAATTTTAATAATATAAGTAGATGTTATGTCTAATGTGACAAAAGATATGTAGATGACGAATGTGATGTTCCTAGTCTAGGGTGATTCCTAAGGAGAACTAAGTGGAAGTAGTACTATGAGATGCTACTTTCACATTGCACTACTGTAACTTGGGGGTTGTTGTAGAGGATGGTCTTTATCTGAAGTTCCTAAATGCATGTATATTTCCTATTGTGTGTCTAAAAATGAATGTTGACTTGTTGAGTATAAATGAAGCATTGTTCTCCTTGGTAGTCTTAAGTATCACATTGGTATGCATTGAAGAGCTTGTATAGGCTGTCTCTTCATGTCTTACCAAGGTGTATCTTAGAATAACTTTTGATAGGAATGTCTAACCGATAAATGGATTACTTGATCAATGTTATTAAAAGTTGAGGTTTATGGAAGTCTTTCATTACATGATAAATGCTGACTTATATGATGTTTTGTACATTTGAGTCATGAAGGTTTTACCAAAATAGAATGAAAAGTATGTGTCAACTAAAATGTCCTCTTTTAGCTAAATTTTTCATAAGGCTATGCTTAGTACAGTGCTTTTACTAAATCCATACTCGTCTATAGTTCCAAAGTATAAGTTGAAGTCAAGGGGAGTTTTCTTAGATGTCAAAGCTTGGGTAATTGGGTTCTCTTATTATTGGTATGTCTTCATCTGTTCTAGGACATAGTCTATGTTTCTTTTAGTTTTTCACTTTTAAGATTTGTAATGACTTAGTATGTTTTCTTTCAATGTAAAGGGTCGTGACCTTACGATGTTAATGTTACGACCCGAATGTACCCCCTAGCATTTAAGGTAACCCTTAGGTCAAACAATTGCGTACTTGACCCATCGGGGCCCTTGTAATAGCCTACAAGCTATCATTCATCGCATAAGACATTGAAAATAGTGCAGAATTACAACTCTTCATGACATTTATAATAATAAGGAAATTTATTTTATTAATACTAAAGTGTAGTCTCGTCGTCACAATCCGTCCTAAATACACAACTAAAATATCTTAGGGACACGACCCTTAACATTAAAGGACAATATCAAAATAAGGGTTAGTAATAGAAACTAAGAAATAGAACTATGCCCTCAAATATATGAGGGCATACTTAGTCTTGGGAGAGTTGATTTCAAAGTTTTCATCCTAGTCTTAAGCATGCCTCCAACCTAAACTTATGAAGTATAGAAATGTATAGGGTTATTAAAAAAAGATACGAAGTATGGCATATGCAAAAACATGAGAAAAGGGATATTTTAGTAGAAATAAGCTTTTATGGAAAATAGGTAAAACCTTAATGATTAAAGAAGTAAAATATCATATAGATCATCATTTAGCACATAATAAAAGACATCCATAATATTAGCACAAAGAGTCACTTAACAGTAAACTCCAAAAACATTATAGTGAATTCAACTTGACAGTGAACTACTTTAAATACAAAGTAAACTCACTTCCCCAGAAGTTTCCCTACCAAGGTTATACGAAGATTCACAAAATTAGACATAAAGGAAGAACACATAATATTCCTTCAATACGCACCTAAGTGATACTCAAGACAACACAATAAAGGCTTACTTTGCACGGGTAATAAGTCCACAATCCTTTAACTAAACATTAGAGAAACATGCTTGCATATAGAACATCACATAAGTTCCCTTCCCCATGTGAACTTACAAGCTACACAAAGTGCTATGTGATAATAGAATCCCATATTTGTACTCCAACTTTGTGCTCCTTGAGGATTCCATGAGGTTAGGTCCGCCACATTATTCATTCATATACTTTATTATATACGACATAACTTCATTTAATTAATTCATAAGACATTCATACATTAAGATAAATATACACGAAGACTCCGCTTTCGAATGTCTACTTGTGCAATAGATGAATAACGTACCATACCCCCACCTACCCTAATTAGTACACTCTTTAGAAGACTTAGTTCATAACATTCTGGTGTGGAAGATGACTTTTACCATCATAGACAATGAGAGCTAGACATGGAGTTCCGATTGACCCTGTAATACTTAGAAAGTCTAAATCCTAATCTAGAGCCTAACATGAGAGTCTAATAGTTGTAACACTTCTTTAAGGTCAAATGTTATGTATATAACTCATTTAGAATTTTTTAGAATCAAAACGTCATGGAAATTCCATGATGTCTGGAAACTAGATCTAGAGGTGGTAGCGCGCCTTAGTCTATTTGACAAGATTTTACGAGTCGAAAAATGATGAAATTTTGTGACAAGGTGCCTAATACGTAATAGAATTAGTTTATAGTCTAAACTTTTAGGAATGAATCCCCAAGGATGAACCAATGTTTCCTTGAGGAGGACCCTTGCATTTTGGTAGAAGTTGTCAAATGTTCAATGTCTACCAACGATGACCATCAATGGGGCACTGTCCATTATATTGGGAGTAGATTGCCACCGTCATTAGACACTTAAGAATTTTTTTCCCAAGGTCCATTTGGAAAAATCTCTTAAAAAAATCAAGGACTTGTGGGATTATTGGTCCCAAGGTCCGTTGACTGACCTACGGCCCGTAGGTCGGGATCTCGTAGGTCAAGGTCCTTGTTTAACATATACATTTTAGGCTAGTTAGTTAAATTAAGTAGGTGGTTATTTAATTAGTTAGGGGTTAAGGGTGATCTAATTAATTTAGTTAATGACATATATAAATATCCTATCCTAATCAAACTAAACCCAACTCTCATAATTTCTAAACCCTGTTGCTCTTCCTTCTCTCTTCTTTCTGCCTCACAAATAGAAGAAGTCTTTGAAGTTTAGGTGAAGGTCTAATCACTGCGATACGGGGATTTCTTCATCATTATCCATTAATTAACTAGGTATGGGATTTCTTTTCCCAAAAGGGTTCCTCCAAAATGGTTTTAAAAAGATGAATTTAAAGTAGGTCTTTCTCTATTACGAACTTGTTCTTATACATTTCGTAAGTTATGGTTTATTTTGGGTATTATACTTATATTTTAAGGTATTATAATTCAATTATGCTAGTTCTTGATGAATTAACATAGTTTGCGAGGTGCATCCTGAATTTTACCTAAATCCCTCAACCTATGCTATGAACTAGTGATGACTTGTCGTGTAGTGATTTAAATAACTTCATTATTGTTTTGAATACTATTGTGTTATTATAATACATCCATTGTTATGTTGAATGGATAGTTGATGGTAAAACTTTGATGATGTCTTGTGTAATATATTGGGGTAAGTCTTGCGGTCTCAATCCTTTAGTTTAATTATGATTACTTATGTTTAGTGATGAAGTTTTATTGAAGTATACCTTGTGGTAAGATTGATTAGTGTTTGTATGATGTTGAAGTGGAATTTCTTGATTATGGCTTGTGAGTTGTTGGCCAAAATGTAATTATATAAGGATGGTGATAACTTACCTACTTCCGTTTTTATAATGTTATTATGTAAATGTCTTAAACTCACATGTATAAATTGAAAGGAAAGGAGAATACTCTAGCAATTACTTATGATTTTTGATTATGACTATATAAGAGATAGACCTTATGACTTAAAATAAATTATGAATATTAAAGATAGACATTACAAAAGGGACTCTAACTTAATATCGAATGAACTAGAAGTGTGGAGTGTCCCTTACCACTTAGGGAAGGAAAGATAACTAATGTACTCATGGCATTGGAAACTATAATTTATATAGCATAAAGACGGTCCAATCTACATCTCCTAGCTTTTGAACTATGTTGCCCCTATGAGAATACAAGCTAGTGGATCCAAATAGATTCCATGTTCATGTTTTGGTACTATATTGGCAAGTAGTCTGCCTTCTTTCAATGTAGGGTTCCATTATACTACATTCAACATTAGCTCAAGTGTTCTATGTCGGTTAAGGCAAGATGTTCCTGTAACACATCAAAAATCCAAGATGGGTCTTAAATTCTGAAATGACTGTAATGAGGTCCAAACACTGTTTTAAGGCATAATTTAATGAATATAGGTCATTTAGGATGTTTAGGAATCAAAACGTGCATGACGTCTGGAAACTAGTTCTAGTGAGGTACTAAAGTGCCTAAGCCTATTTGACAAGCTTTTAGGAGTTGGAAATTAATAAAAAATTGTTGAAAGGTAATTTATAGGTGTTTAATTTAATTAATGGTCAAAACATACAATATGACTCCCAAAGTACCAACCAAGGGCCCTTGAGAGGGATCCTTGCACGTTCGTTTCAACATTATCTGGGTAGTGTCCACCCACGAAAGGTTAATCGACAGGGCGTGTATTTAGCGACAAGGCTGAAATACCAATGGTCGACCAACACTTTTGTCATGTTTTGAAGGGGCTCGTTTTCATAATCTCTGAACTCATTAATTGACGTTCAACATGCAATGGGGCTTGGTTCATCGATTGAGCCATTAGGCGTCGACGGGGTTCCGTTTGTGAGTGGGGTTTTTTTTTGCACGTTTTAACTTAGATAAAAACAATTAATTAAGGGGTTTGGTTGTTAGTTAGGTATTAAAGAAGACAAATTAATTAATTTAACCCCTCATATAAAGACCCCAACCCCAATTAATCAAATTACAACTCTGAAAAGAAACTCTCTTCCTTCTTTTCTTTCTCTCTCTATTGGAAGACACAATTGAATACTAGATAGAGGAGGGATTTTGGGGATGTAAAAGGATGAATTAGGCGTTAATTCTTCATCAAACATTGAGGTATCAGATCTAATTCACCTTTTAAACCTCTTTCTCAAAGGGTTCCTTCAACGTGTTTTCAAAAGTTTGTTATTTTATAGCATAACTAGGTTGAATTAAGGGTTTATGGTAAGACTTTCATGAGGAATAATGAAGAAGACTTGGTAATTCATATGATCTATATCCTTTACTTGAAATTGTAATTAATAGTTATTAAGTAATGATGTTGTGTTGGAGTATGCATTTTATTAGGATTGATAGGTTGGTATGATGTTGAATTGAAATGTATTTATAATTTTGTAAGGTTGATGAAGGTGTATATGTTATAAGGATGGTTATTACTATCAATGTGCCTTATTATAATATTAAATGGTAATGTTCTAACCTCACTCATATGATTTGTAATGACAAGACTTTTACTCATGCAATTCTTATTGAGCTATAATAATGATGATGTTATAAAAGGGTTAGATTATAAGACCTTAACAAAGCTATTATTGATAATTAAAGGATTAAATACATATCAAAAAGGGACACTAGCTTAGCACCGAGTGAACTAGAGTGAGGAGTGTCCCTTCCTTCATAGGGAAGGTAGGAGCACTAAAGTACTGTTGAGATTGGATAATACAATGCATGTAGCATAAAGAGGGTCCCAATTATATCTCCTATTTCATGAACTATATTGCCCCTATACTAATTCTAGCTTGTGGATCCACGTAGTTGATATGTTTAATGTTTTGGTACTACCTTTGAAAGTAGTTTGCCTTCCTTCGATGTAGAGTTTTATGATACTAGATTCCACACTAGATCATGTGGTCTATGTAGGTTAAGGAAAGATGTTCCCAAAAGGTAAAATGAATTAAACAATTGAATTCTAAATAGGATAACGTAAGGGGTCTAGCTTAGTCTAGGTAGGCGTATGAGACTCTACCTAAGCATTGAACTAGTTAGTCTTGAGGGGAGTCTTAGGAGGATATTCACATATATGTTTATATTTATAATGATATATGATATGTATATGATGAACTTGCACATTGTTGGTACTATATGTTGAGTAGTTCACATATGAATATGTGTTGCTATATATTGTTAAAGTAATATGAAATATATATAATTGAATTTCATGGTAGTGAAGTAGGATGTAAGTCATGATTTTTGTTGGGTTAGTTGATTGAGTAAGGTTATGGGACTTTACTTGCTCATGGAACTTATTGACTTGATAGGGGTTCATGGATAATTGTCCTGCTTTGTTTATAGTGAAATATACTCTTATTCATGCTTATTGATAATATGACTTGATGATAAAAATACATTGAGTATGCATTCACTTATATGACATGAATGGTTGTCTTCACTAGATTTGATATTGTACTATTGTGATAAACATGTTGATAACTTAATAAATATGCAATATTGATTGGTTTGGTCTTGTTGAATGTGCATAAGGGTTTCTAAATGAAAAATGCATAATTTATGAAATTTCCTCTTATCAGCATGTTTTACAAGTATATGTGCATATGGTCTCATAATTAGTAAAAGTTTAGTACTAACCCCATTTTTTCCCTTTCCCCACCATTTTAGATTCCGGTAGTTGAAGTGTTTTAAAAGGCGACTTGAACAAGAATTGGATCCTTTGATCATCAAAGTAGGGTAGGTCCTCATTTTCCTAGGGTGATGCCAATATCGATCTTATGTTGTTATTTTAGTTTAAAGACTCTAATTTTCTATCTCCATTCATTTCGGTACGAATGTATAAAGCCTATATGTGGATATCTTTATATTGATGTATGGGTTGTTCCCAAATTGCTAATTGTGTTAGATGGTTATGAGATGACACAATCTTTGAATACTATGTTCTATCTTAAATACATTTATATGCAATAAAAGTAGAAATCTATGTATCCTTCCTATACGAAGCGTCTATGTATAGTCGTTATATATATGTTATCTGTATGTAGAGGTCTATGTAAACCTCTAAGTAGAATAAATAAAAAAATTTAAATTTTCCGCTAATGTTTACCTATTAGTGTAATGATGTAAACTAAGAGGCTAGTCTTATTTCTCAAAAAGGATGAGAACGTCGGTTACGTCTAGAAGGTAAACCCGAATGTGAAAAATTATATATCAGAGCATGAGGTTAAATTATCTTAGAGTTAATGTCTCTCTAAAACACGTCAATGTAAGTTCGTATTCATAATTTTGAAGGGCGCCACACTTATGAATAAGAACCTATGTGATTCCTAGGGAACTTTCTCTTTCTTGGAAATCTTATATTGTTCCATTAGAGTATACTTATAGTGTTTTTGCATTAAATCCTAGTTTTGTGATTATAGGAAAAATGAACAATCAAAGTAATGAGGCACGAAAGCTTGAAGAGGAGATTGCAAATGCGGGAGGTCCTCTACATCTAGATGAAGTTCCTCCTATTGAAGAAGAAGCTAATGTTGATCAAGCTTTGGTCAATCCTCCACTGCTGACGGATGGTGACATAAGGGCTGCTCTTATCTAATTCTCCCATGCCATCTCTACGCAAGCCCAAGCTATGACGACCCAAGCTAACCGAGATATTGTACCTCGTCAAATAAACAAATTTTACTATGGCCTCTCTTCTAAAAGACTTTACTCGGATTAACCCTCTACCTTCTATGGATCTAAGTTTGAAGAAGACCCCCAAGGTGTAATCAATGAAGTATATAAGATACTCTTTTCTATCAGGTTGTCGACAAGTGGAAGGCCAAGTTGGACACTCATCAGCTCAAGGACGTGGCTCAAGCATTGTTCATCCATTGTAGAGATAATAGGTCATTCAGGGGTGCTCTGGTAACTTGGGAGATCTTCAAGATGGCTTTTATTGATAGGTTACTTCGTAGGGAGATGATAGAATCTAAAGTGGTGGAGTTCATCAACCTTCACCTGGGAGGTATGAATTTTCATGAATACGATTTGAAATTTTGGTTTCCGATCCTAGAGATCAAAAGAGCCTCTTTGTGGCGATTGTGTTAGATGATTTGCCAGATTAGTGTCATTCGACTATGATACATGACAAATTGAACATTTCTCATCTTATGGTGCATGCCAAGCACGTGGTAGAGGCAAGGGCTAATAGGAAGAGTAGAGATGCTAAGAGGGCAAGATCTTTGATTAAGGTTCATCAAAGAATAAGGTTGAGATACAAGAAATGCCTAGATTTAATAAGGGCGTTTCTAATTATGTTTTTTCCATGTTCGTTGAGGTTAGTTGTGATAGGGTGTCAAACCCTAAGCCTAAAAAGAAAAAACATAAAGCCCCAAAATGAACTATGGTGTACTATATACTCGTGAGTGTTTAATGAGTTAATTTTAAGTTAATATGAGTTATATTAGTGTTCTTAGGCAGTGTGTGAAGTTTGGTTATGTTTGGAGGTCAAACGTCCAAGATCGTCTGGGACGTTACGAATGTGTGCCTAAGAGAGTACTCTTGTGTTTTGATATGTTTGAGTGAGTTTTACATGTTCGTTTTAATCGAATTTTATGTGAGGTTCCTAAGACCTAGATGAATAGGTTTAGGGGTTTAACGTCTGAGCATGACGCCACCTAGGATCCACAAGTGGCCCTTAGAAGAGCCCAAGATTGTAGTCCAAACTTGCCTAGCATTTTCCACTAGCGGGACCTGCCGATGTCCAGTTAACCAATCAACGGCTATTCGACTTGGTCTGTCAATTGGACGTAAAGGTATGAAGTTTTGAGGGATGAAGAATCCACCAACGGACCCTCACCAACGGGGCATTGATTGATCAACGTTCCGTAATTGGTAGGGTCGTCGATGGTCACTGAAAAAGCTGTAATTCCATGTGAAGTGTTGGGGTTCTTGATAAATTCAGCCCAACTCTTTTATGACACAAGGAAGTTTTTTGTTTTTTTTTGGTTTATTAAGTAAATTAAAGTATTTCAAAACCTAAGAACGAATTTTAGACATCACTTTCCACAACCCAAAACCCCTAATCCTTAAAATTCTGTCTCAATTATTTTTGGATGCAAGCTAGAAGTCAAGAAGAGCTACAAGGGGTAGTTGGGACGTTTTCTCCATCAAAAAACAATGGGTTGTCTTTAATTTGAGGAATGGTATCCATCCTTGAACCCTTTCACATTCAAGGAGTCATTTTGAAAAGATTTCGAAAATGGTTTACAAACTCTACTTCTATTTTTGATTTTAAGCATGGGTCTTATTTTAAAGGGGTTTTAATGATTCAAATTTCCTTATTCTAGTAATAATTGATGATTTTAATGTCAAAACCCTAATGAACTCATGTTTATGGATATTTCAAACTTTTAGCTTAAGAAATGGTTAAATGGATATGGTTGTGTAGGGTATGAACCTTGGTTTTCTTGTGTTGTCATTTAATTTTAGTTACTGCCCTTACGACTTTATTATGATGAAATAGTGATAAAATGATTATAGGTTGTGATGTCCTGGTTAAATGTAGAGTTGCTTATATTGTGTAGTTCTTATGATAAATTGCTTTTGAAAGGTTTGGTCCACCTTCATGGTGGCAGACTTTATTTGATGAACTTGATATTATTTAGTTTGTATTGTAAGTTTGCCTTTATAGTCAATATATGTGAAATGACGTGATATTGAAGATACGTCTTGGCTTGTGTTTTATGAAGTTGAATTGCATGTTTAGCTTAGATAATGCCTAAGTGAAGTATATGATTTTCTGAAGCATGTAAAGTGTGAATTGATGAATATAGGTCTAAAGCAAGTATAGCACCTATCGTGAATGAAATAATGCTTGTATGCAAGATGTGCTCATAAGTACGTACACACACACTTTAATGAACGTCTGAAGCTAAGTTGAGTAAATTGAGGAATTTCGAGGTGGACACTCTTCGTGAGTTGAGATGATGTTTATAGTATAAACCTCTCTACATCCTGAGAGTTTTCTCAGATACTCAAAGGATTAATGCCCTTCGTAAGATGGGATGTGCTTTTCACTAGTTATCCTTAACCTATAGGATACAATTTTTAGAATTTGTGGGTTTTATGTTTCGCACCGAGAGAATATGAAGAAGACGTGGTTACACTTCTTGAGTTCAGATGTTGTATTCCAATGAACCTCTAGAGATGAGCACTCCGCGTTAGTAGAAGATGAGTTACTGATTATCAATCTCCTTATCACTTAACTACGTGCCCACAACGGTGAAGCTACTGTGAAAGCCATGTCATGCTAAGAGAATGACCTTACCCTAGGCAAGTGAGGATCCCTCATTCGATAGGGGTTAATGTCGGGATTCATCTTTCATGGTCTATGTCGGTTAAGATAACACCCACATGAGAAATGAATGTGCTAAGTCTTCTAATGAGTGTTCTACATAGGTTAGGTAGTGGAATGGGATGCTATTTATTCATTTAACTAGGTAGGAATTCTGATAGGGGATTCTTCGTGAGTCGTATTTGAATTGAATGAATCTATCAATTGCACTTGGTAGGACCTTCCGAAACGTGAGTCTTGGTGGCAAGTTTTCTAAAATAGTGTACTACTAAGGGTTGGTGGTTCTATGGGACGCCATCTACTCATTTCACTAAGTTTTCATTTCGAAAGAGAATTCTTATTGAGTTGTTCGGTGCTCTTCTATTGTATTGCCTTTGAGTGGGCGCTTATTCTCCCGAGGTGAGTATGTAAAAAAGGGAGGTAGTCTTGAGGGTTGCTTGGATGGTGTTTAAGAAGGAATATGCATAATTTTTCATGTATATCCTTAGTGAGTCTTATAATGACCTTAAATGGGGAAACTCCAAAATAAATGATGCTTACTTCCTCATTGGGAATGCTTTTGAAGGTCACTACCTTAGAGTCTTTTTGTTCACTGCAAGGGTTAAATAGAATAACTGTAATATTTGGTGATTTTTAATGTAAAATGTATTTTTTGGTTAATATTATGGAAATCCTTCTGTAAGTGTTAAATGATGTTCCTTATGACGTGTTGATTCTATCTTGATGAATGTTTTTCTCATTTGGCACGAAATATAATTTTACCAAACTGTCTCTTTTCGCATGTTTTTGCATATGCCATACTTCGTACAATGTTTTTTACTAACCCCATACTTTTCTATACTCTATAAGTAAAGGTTGGAAGCTTTTGAAGGTTTGAAGGTGAAGCTTGGGAATGTTCCTCCAAAGACAAACTATGTCCTCATATATTCGAGGGAATATTCCTTTTCATAGTTTCTTACTTAATAATTTATTTAAGAACTTCCTTTTAATGTAAAGGTCCGTGTCCCTATGTTATTATGTCGTGACTTAAGTTGGCTTGTGACGAATATATACTTTAAGTGTTTATGAAAGATTTCCTTTTAATTAAATTATTCATGAAAAGTTAAATTCCGCACTACTTTTCATGTCTTATCTAATGAATGATAGTTAAAGGGCTTGTACAAGACCACAAATGGTCAAGTACACCTGGTCACGAACTGAGGGTTCTCCCTAAATTCTAGGAGTAAACTCCCTCTTGCTCTTTCCACTAACTAAGAAATATTCATTTGGAAACCAACAACTTTACTATATAGATTCAACCATTTGCTTAGAAAATATACTATTTTTCCTACTTAGAGTAAACCTACTCAAGAACATCAATCCAATCACAAGTACAACCATACAACATTACCTACACAAGAGGGAATCCGTCAACTATTACAACACTACGACATTCTCTTCAACACTTTTCAAACTTACACCTTAATTGTCTACTATCATTATACAGAACCATAAGATAACTCGTTTTTCCCCAAAAAGAATTTCATTCGACAATTTTAACTCTTACTATGCTTAGAACTACATCACTTTGCAATTTCACGTCATATTACTTCACATCTCATAAAACACACATGCCATAAATAGCATTACATTACAATACTCAAAGCTCACCTTCATATCAACTCTTCTAGACATAGATTTATCATAAGCATCAAAACTCTCATTTCTCCCCCTCAACATATAAACATCTCCCCTTCTAGGCAATCACATATAGAATACCACCAAACAAGGGAAAAAAAGATAGAGACCTTTTGGAGTAAAGTTCTATTGCACGATACAAGAGTAATGAACAAAGTGAAACTCCATTGTCCTATAGGCTCTCAATCATGGGTGTGTCAACTCACACCGATTAACAAGACTCTACTACCCATGGCTTGTGAGACTTTTGACCTTAAAATATTTCCCATAAAATTATGCTTTCATACCAAATTCGTCACGACCAAAAAGTACCCCCTAGCATTTATCAATCAATTTGACGATTGCGTACTTTACACTTCAGGGATCTTGTACTAGCTCACTAGCTATCATTCATCGCCTAAGACGTGAAAAGTAGTGCAGAATTAAAAACTTTCACAACATTTATAATAATAAGGAAATATATTTTATAAATACTAAAGATTAGTATCGTTGTCACAAGCCATCTTAAAGACACAACTTAAATGTCTTAAAGGTACTGTCCTTTACATTGCATGAAAATACATAATATGTATTACTAATAGGAACAAAGAAATAAAATTATGCCCTCAAATGTATGAAGGCATACTTATACTATAGAGAGTTGATTCTACATATTTCCTCCAATTCTTTAACTTGCGTCCAATATATACTTATAATGTATAGAAATGTATGGGGTTAGTACAAACAATGTACTATGTATGGCAGATGAAAAAACATGCTAAAAGGGACAATTTAGTAGACATAAGATTTCATACCAAGTAGGTGCAACCTTCATGCATATAGAAGTAAACTAGCATATAGATCATCATTTAGCAGATAATAAAAGACTTCCACTTAACAGTAAACTCAAAAAGATTACAATGAACTCAACTTTAGAGTGAAATTCTTTAACTTCATAGTGAACTAATTTCCCTTAAAGTTTGCCTACCAAGGTTATCCTTAGACTCAGAAGTGTAACATAAACGAACCGCACATACAATTCCTTCAATTCAAACTAATGTAATCCTCAGGACTACCCAATTTAGGATTACTTCGCACAGGTAATAAGTCCACTTTCTTTTAATTAAATATTAGGGAAACATTATTACATCTAGAACTTCACATAACTGCCCTTCCCCAAGTGGACGTACAAATTTCACAACGTGCAATGGGAGATTAGCATCCCAAACTACTACTCCCACTTTTTGGTCCTTGAGGATTTCAAGATGTTAGGTACACCACATTCATCATTCATAAACTTCATTATGCAAGGAATAACTTAAACATTCTTTGTCAACATTACACATTAAGTCAAATAACTTCATTTCATTAAATGATAACACATTCATAAATTAATACAAAGACACATCATGACTCCCCTTTCGAGTGTCTATTTTTTCAATGGATAAATAGTTTCCCATTCCACCACCTACCCTAAGTAGTACACTCTATAGAAGACTTAGTTAATAAAATTCATTTGTGGGGGGTGACTTTAACCGATGTGTGCCATTCCACCACCTACCCTAAGTAGACATGGAATCTTGATTTTTACTCCTATCAGATGAGGCATCCCCACTTGCCTAGGGTAGGGTCATTCTCTTAGCCTTTACATGAATTCTTCCATAGCTACACCTATGAGGGCGCAAAGTTAATGGATAAGGATATTGATTCTAATTTACTCACTCTCTACTCACTAAGAGTACTCATCTCAAGAGGCGTGCACCCACCCCTTCTTCAAATCCAGTCGGTGTTAAGCATAACTCCCCTATGGAGTCTGAAATATTCAGAAATACATGTTAAAGGATTGCTAATTTTTAATAACAGAGAGGACCACCTAAATGTAACCCGCATTGTCGTTCTCTTTGAGGACTAAGAATACCCTCTTAGTTTACATCATTACATTTATAGGTAAAAATGTGGAAAAATTTAAAACTTTTCATCACTATTAAATGTAGATTTAGAAAGACCTTTGCATACATATATTATACTCATATTAAGTATACATAGACCATTCGTATAGGAAGATAACATAGTCTTCTACTTTATTTCTGTAACGACCTGTTTAGTCGTTTTGAGTAGCAGACTTCAATTCTGGAAAAACTGGCAGAAGCGAAGGACCCCACGACGGACCGTCGTGGGCACGACGGACCGTCGCAGGGTCTCGTTTCAAAACACTTAGAAAATCTGAAATTGGGTACTGAAAATCGACTCTCTGAACTTCGTGACGGAGTGGCAGGATGGACCGTCGCAGGCTCGACGGCCCGTCACAGGCTCGACGGCCCGTCACAGGCCATCCACTTAAAATCGAGTTTCTGTAGCATGTGACGGACAGCAGGACGGACCGTCGCAGGCACGACGGCCCGTCACGGGCTACGCAATCCCATTTCGGGTCGGATTTCTTTATACGTTTTAAGGGACGTTTATGACTATTCCTGCTTAAATTATAAAGTTAGGGGGTTAATGTTAATAAGTCTAATTACTTGGGGGTTAAAAGAGGTAACCTTAAGTTAATTAGTGGGTTATTATTGTCATCTTTTATTCTTAATTATATGTTAATTAGGGTAAAAGAAAGAGGGTTTGAATAAGAAAAAATAAGAAAGAACAAAGAGAGACAGAAAAAGAAAGAGAACGAGTAGAGAGAGAGAGAAACGAAGAGGATAGCAAGGATTCTAAGAAGATAGAAACCTTGAAGTTATTAAATCCCATGCATGAACGTGATTATATAATTGTGATTATATTAAGCATGATGAAGTTATTAAATCCCAAATCTTGATAAAAACCTAATTTCTTTTTAAGGATGATTCCTTGGTAAGGGAGAAGGCTTGATGAACTAAAGTAATGAGATTAATGATGCCTTGGTATAAAAGAAGGCTTGATGAATTGATAGATGGAGATTAGGGGATCGGGTGTCACGAACCGACACATAGACTTAGGGGATCGGGTGTCACGAACCGACACGTAGATTTAGGGGATCGGGTGTCACGAACCGACACGTAGATTTAAGGGATCGAGTGTCACGAACCGACACGTAGATTTAGGGGATTGGGTGTCACGAACCGACACGTAGATTTAGGGGATCGGGTGTCACGAACTGACACGTAGATTTAGGGGATCGGGTGTCACGAACCGACACGTAGATTTAGGGGATCAGAGTGTCACATACCGACACAAGAGGATTAAAGAATATGAGGGAGTGGAGTGTCACGTACCGACACAAGAGAAATAAAGATAATGAATCTTGGAAGATGCTAATATACTCAATCTAATGAATCTAATTCCCAAATGAGTATGATATTGAGGCTTGAGTCCTCATGTGTGAACTTGACGGAAATTGTTAATGATATAGTACTTGTTGTTGCTACATGTTGAGTATCATAGTTGATTTTATGATATTACTTGGTATATATTGTTTTCTATTTTGAGTTGGCCGATGATATCTACTCAGTACCCGTGTTTTGTACTGACCCCTACTTTTATGTTTTCTTCTTGTTATATGTGGAGTGCAGCAAACGTGCCGTCGTCTTCAACTCAACAGTAATTCTAGCCAGTCTTCGTCATTCTGGATATCAGGGTGAGCTAATGCTTCTAGCTTGGACTGGATCTTCCTCTTCATGTCTTGATGCCTTGAAGTTTCGGCATGGACTAGCTTTATGTATTTTTAGCTTCTTAGAAACTCTTAGATTTAGTAATTTGAAGTAGATGTTCTTGTGATGATGACTTCCAGATTTTGGGGATAATAATAGTTATTGATTTTGTCAATGAGTTAAGTCTTCCGCATTACTTTATGTTGATATTACATTGAAATGTTAAGGTTTAGATTTGTTTGGTTCGCTCACATAGGAGGGTAAGTGTGGGTGCCAGTCGCGATCCGGTTGTGGGTCGTGACAAACTTGGTATCAGAGCATTAGGTTCATTGGTCTCATCACACAAGAACGAATCTAGTAGAGTCTTAAGGAACGGTAGGGGGACGCCTTTACTTTTCTTTGAGAGGCTGTAAGACTTTAGGAAAATTCCATTCTTTCATTCTTTCTTTCGTGCTACTACTTGAATCCAATTGGTATCTAGGTGATACAAATTGGTATCTGACCATCTTACCTCTCTTTCGCAGATGGTTAGAACTAGAGCAACGACTACGCCAACACCAACACCAGCACTGGCAAGACAAGAAACATCTGAGCCAGCCACAGGGGCTGTATCTCGAGGAAGAACAACGGCAAGAGGCCGTGGTAGAGGTCGTAGGAGGACGTCCTCTAGAAGAAGAGGACGAGCACCTAGCCCATCTGAAACTAGGGCAGTGACTCCTCCACCGACTGAGGAAGTAGTAAGAGAGGGTGAGGAAGGGGAGGATGAACAAGTACAGAATGAGGAATTTCCACCCCAACCTACCCCAGACATGATCAATCAGGTTCTTGCTTATCTTAGTGGGTTATCTGATCAAGGTCAAGCACCTCCAGTGTTTTCTGCACCAGCACCTCAGGGTCCGGAGGTACAACATGCGGCTACTGCGGCTCCTCGTATGGATGCCTCATTGGACATAGGCACGTTTCCACGTCTGACTACTGGGCCTATAATGACAAATGATCAGCATGAACTTTTCAGTAAGTTCTTGAAATTGAAACCTCCAGTCTTCAAGGGTGCTGAATCTGAGGATGCTTACGATTTTCTGGTTGACTGTCATGAGCTACTACACAAGATGGGTATAGTAGTTGGTTTGGTGTTGAGTTCGTGAGTTATCAGTTTCAAGGGAACGCCAAAATGTGGTGGCGGTCACATATTGAGTGTCAACCAACAGAGGCACCACCTATGACTTGGGCCTCATTCTCTAGTTTGTTTATGGAGAAGTATATCCCCCGGACTTTGAGGGATAGGAAAAGGGATGAGTTCTTGAGCCTAGAGCAGGGTAGGATGTCGGTCAATGCATATGAGGCTAAGTTTTGTGCCCTATGCAGATATGCCACTCAACTTTGTTTCAGTCCACAAGAGCGGATTCGTCGTTTTGTGAAGGGGTTGAGGTAAGAGTTGCGGATTTCAGCCTTACAGGTAGCGGCTACGGCAAAATCCTTCCAAGAAGTGGTAGATTTCGTGGTAGAGGTGGAAGGAGTGAAGCCAGATGAATTCGCCATGGCGTCGACATCAAAGAGGTTTCGAAAGGGAGGAGAGTTTAATGGTTCTTACTCTAGAGGACAGGGTTCCGGAGGTTACTCAGTTCGACCCATTCAGTCTTCACTACAGACTGTAGTTGGGGGTCCACCTCCGACCGGTCAACAATTCTCTGAGAGACCTATGCTTGACTCTAGAGAGTATTATGGATGTGGGGAGATGGGACATATTAGGAGGAATTGTCCCAAACAGAGTTATAGACCCCCAATAGCTAGAGGTAGAGGTGGTCATGGTAGAGGCCGTTATTCTGGGGGACGTGGTGGTCGAGGTAATTGTGGTCACCAAAACGGCAGAGGTGATGGGCAAACTGGAGCCACTACACCACAACATGGTAGGGGCAACGGACAAACAAATGAAAGGGCCCATTGTTATGCTTTCCCTGGGAGATCGGAGGCGGAGACATCTGATGCTGTCATCACAGGTAATCTTCTGGTTTGTGATTGCATGGCTTCTGTATTGTTTGATCCTGGATCCACATTTTCTTATGTATCTTCCTGATTTGCTAATGGTCTAAATTTACATTGTGAATTACTTGATATGCCTATTCGTGTTTCTACTCCGGTGGGTGAGTCTGTGGTAGTTGAAAAGGTATATAGGTCTTGTTTGGTGAACTTTGTGGGGAGCAACACTTATGTAGATTTGGTTATTTTAGAAATGGTTGACTTTGATGTAATGCAGGTATGACTTGGCTTTCTCCGCAATTTGCGATCTTGGATTGTAATGCTAAAACGGTGACGTTAGCCAAGCCTGGGACAGACCCGTTAGTGTGGGAGGGTGACTACACTTCCAATCCGGTGCGTATCATCTCCTTTCTTCATGCTAAGAAAATGGTTAGTAAAGGGTGTTTAGCTTTCATGGCCCATCTCAAGGATGACACTACCCAAGTACCTTCGATTGAGTCGGTTTCGGTAGTCCGTGAGTTTTTGGATGTGTTCCCTGCAGATCTTCCTGGTATGCCACCAGATAGGGATATTGACTTCTGCATTGATCTTGAACCGGGCACTCGCCCCATTTCTATACCCCCTTATAGAATGGCTCCCGCGGAGTTGAGAGAGTTAAAGGCCCAACTTCAAGAGTTGTTGAGCAAAGGCTTCATCAGACCAAGTGCATCTCCTTGGGGTGCTCCGGTTTTGTTTGTGAAGAAGAAGGATGGGAGTTTTCGGATGTGCATAGACTACAGACAACTGAATAAGGTAACTATTAAGAACAAGTATCCTCTTCCCCGCATTGATGACTTGTTCGATCAATTACAAGGTGCTTGTGTCTTCTCTAAGATTGACTTGAGATCTGGTTATCATCAATTGAAAATACGGGCAACGGATGTGCCAAAGACTGCTTTTCGAACAAGGTATGGGAATTACGAATTTGTGGTGATGTCTTTTGGTCTTACGAATGCCCTTGCTGCGTTCATGATCTTGATGAACGGGATTTTTAAGCCATATTTTGACCTCTTCGTGATCGTATTTATTGATGATATATTGGTATACTCAAAGAGCAAGAAGGAACATGAAGAGCATTTGAGAATGGTATTGGAAATGTTGAGGGAGAAAAAGCTTTATGCCAAGTTCTCTAAGTGTGAGTTTTTGCTAGATGCAGTGTCCTTCTTGGGGCACGTGGTTTCTAAGGAAGGAGTGATGGTGGATCCTTCTAAGATTGAGACAGTGAAGAATTGGGTAAGACCCACTAATGTGTCAGAAATAAGGAGCTTTGTTGGGTTAGCTAGCTACTACCGCCGATTTGTCAAGGGATTCTCTTCTATTGCTTCCCTATTGACGAACTTGACGAAGCAGAATGTTCCATTTGTATGGTCAAATGAGTGTGAGGAAAGCTTTCAGAAGCTCAAGACTCTGTTGACTACTGCACCTATCCTTACCTTGCCAGTAGAGGGTAAGAACATCATTGTTTATTGTGATGCATCCTATTCTGGGTTGGGTGCAGTGCTAATGCAAGAGAAGAGTGTAATTGCTTATGCTTCAAGGCAATTAAAGGTGCATGAACGTAACTATCCGACCCATGATTTGGAATTGGTTGCGGTAGTGTTTGCACTAAAGCAATGGAGACACTATTTATATGGGGTTAAGTGTGAAGTCTACACGGATCATCGTAGCCTTCAGTATGTCTTTACTCAGAAAGATTTTAACTTGAGACAGAGGAGATGGATGGAACT
Organism: Solanum arcanum; assembly: GCA_027789145.1. Classification (NCBI taxonomy): domain Eukaryota; kingdom Viridiplantae; phylum Streptophyta; class Magnoliopsida; order Solanales; family Solanaceae; genus Solanum; species Solanum arcanum. Next base: position 29,686,286 of record CM050939.1, on the reverse strand, counting down.
ACTGAAGGACTACGACATCACTATTTTGTATCATCCGGGGAAGGCGAATATTGTAGCGGATGCTTTAAGTAGAAAGGCGGGAAGCATGGGAAGTCTAGCTCACTTGCAAGCTTCTAGACGCCCATTGGCTAGAGAAGTTCAGATTCTGGCTAACGACTTGATGAGGTTAGAAGTAAATGAGAAGGGAGGATTGTTGGCTAGTGTGGAGTCAAGATCTTCTTTTCTTGACAAGATTAAGGGAAAACAGTTTAATGATGAAAAATTGATCTGGATCCAAGATAAAGTGTTGAAAGGAGAGGCTAAAGAAGCGACAATCGATGAGGAAGGTGTTATGAGAATCAAGGGAAGGGTATGTGTACCCCGAGTTGATGATTTGATCAACACTATTTTGACAGAGGCTCATAGTTCAAGGTATTCTATACATCCGGGTGCAACCAAGATGTATCGTGACCTAAAGAAACACTTTTGGTGGAGTAGAATGAAACGTGATATTGTTGAGTTTATTGCCAAATGTCCAAACTGTCAGCAAGTAAAGTATGAACACTAGAGGCCCGGAGGAACACTTCAGAGAATGCCCATTTTGGAATGGAAGTGGGAGAGAATTGCAATGGATTTTGTGGTTGGTCTTCCGAAGACAATGGGTAAGTATGACTCCATTTGGGTGATTGTTGATAGTTTAACTAAGTCCGCTCATTTCGTTCCGGTTAAGGTGACTTACAATGCCGAGAAGTTAGCCAAGATCTATATCTCAGAAATCGTTCGATTGCATGGGGTTCCACTATCCATCATATCAGATAGAGGTACGCAGTTTACTTCTATGTTTTGGAAAACATTGCATGCAGAATTGGGTACTACGTTGGACCTTAGTACTGCGTTCCATCCTCAGACCGATGGTCAGTCTGAGTGAACGATTCAAGTGTTGGAGGATATGCTTCGTGCATGTGTGATAGAGTTTGGTGGTCATTGGGATAGCTTCTTACCCTTAGCGGAGTTCTCCTACAACAATAGCTATCACTCAAGCATTGATATGGCCCCATTTGAGGCACTATATGGGAGAAGATGTAGGTCTCCCATTGGGTGGTTTGATGCATTTGAGGTTAGACCTTGGGGTACTGACCTTTTGAGGGATTCATTAGAGAAAGTGAAATCTATTTAAGAAAAGCTGTTAGCGGCGCAAAGTAGGCAAAAGGAATATCCAAGTCGAAAGGTTAGAGACTTGGAGTTCATGGAGGGTAAACAAGTCTTACTGAATGTTTCGTCCATGAAAGGGGTGATGCGGTTTGGTAAGCGAGGTAAACTTAGCCCAAGGTATATTGGTCCATTTGAAGTACTCAAGCGAATCGGGGAGGTGGCTTATGAGTTAGCCTTGCCTCCAGGGTTGTCCGGAGTACATCCGGTATTCCATGTGTCTATGTTGAAAAGATACCATGGGGATGGAAACTACATTATCCGTTGGGATTCAGTTTTGCTTGATGAGAATTTGTCTTATGAGGAGGAACCGGTTGCCTTTCTAGATAGGGAAATTCGCAAGTTGAGATCAAGGGAGATTGCATCAATCAAGGTGCAATGGAAGAATCGGCCGGTTGAAGAAGCAACTTGGGAGAAGGAGGTCGATATGCGAGAAAGATACCCACACCTGTTTACAGATTCAGGTACTCCTTTTCGCCCTTGTTTTCCTTCTTGTGATCATTCGGGGACGAACGATGGGTAAATTGATATCTATTATAACGACCTGTTTAGTCGTTTTGAGTAGCAGACTTCAATTCTGGAAAAACTGGCAGAAGCAACGGACCCCACGACGGACCGTCATGGGCACGACGGACCGTCGCAGGGTCTCGTTTCAAAACACTTAGAAAATATGAAATTGGGTACTAAAAATCGACTCTCTGAACTTCGTGACGGAGTGGCAGGACGGACCATCGCAGGCTCGACGTCCCATCACAGGCCATCCACTTAAAATCGAGTTTCTGTAGCATGTGACGGACAGCAGGACGGACCGTCGCAGGCACGACGGCCCGTCACGGGCTACGCAATCCCAGTTTGGGTCGGATTTCTTTATACGTTTTAAGGGACGTTTTTGACTATTCCTGCTTAAATTATAAAGTTAGGGGGTTAATGTTAATAAGTCTAATTACTTGGGGGTTAAAAGAGGTAACCTTAAGTTAATTAGTGGGTTATTATTGTCATCTTGTATTCTTAATTATATGTTAATTAGGGTAAAAGAAAGAGGGTTTGAATAAGAAAAAATAAGAAAGAACAAAGAGAGACAGAAAAAGAAAGAGATCGAGTAGAGAGAGAGAGAAACGAAGAGGATAGCAAGGATTCTAAGAAGATAACTTGTTGATCGCAATTCTTCGGTGGAGGTAGGTTATGGTTATTTTCATGCTTTCATAGTAAACTCTTAATAGAGAATGATATGTATTGATAGTATTGTAAACCCTGCTATGTGCTTAATTGTATGCATGCATGAACGTGATTATATAATTGTGATTATATTAAGCATGATGAAGTTATTAAATCCCAAATCTTGATAAAAACCTAATTTCATTTTAAGGATGATGCCTTGGTAAGGGAGAAGGCTTGATGAACTAAAGTAATGAGATTGATGATGCCTTGGTATAAAAGAAGGCTTGATGAATTGATAGATGGAGATTAGGGGATCGGGTGTCACGAACCGACACGTAGACTTAGGGGATCGGGTGTCACAAACCGACACGTAGATTTAGGGGATCGGGTGTCACAAACCGACACGTAGATTTAGGGGATTGGGTGTCACGAACCGACACGTAGATTTAGGGGATCGGGTGTCACGAACCGACACGTAGATTTAGGGGATCGGGTGTCACGAACCGACACGTAGATTTAGGGGATCGGAGTGTCACGTACCGATACAAGAGGATTAAAGAATATGAGGGAGTGGAGTGTCACGTACCGACACAAGAGAAATAAAGATAATGAATCTTAGAAGATGCTAATATACTCAATCTAATGAATCTAATTCCCAAATGAGTATGATATTGAGGCTTGAGTCCTCATGTGTGAACTTGACAGAAATTGTTAATGGTATAGTACTTGTTGTTGCTACATGTTTAGTATCATAGTTGATTTTATGATATGACTTGGTATATATTGTTTTCTATTTTGAGTTGGCCGATGATATCTACTCAGTACCCGTGTTTTGTACTGACCCCTACTTTTATGTTTTCTTCTTGTTATTTGTGGAGTGCAGCAAACGTGCCGTCGTCTTAAACTCAACAGTAATTCTAGCCAGTCTTCGTCATTCCAGATATCAGGGTGAGCTAATGCTTCTAGCTTGGACTGGATCTTCCTCTTCATATCTTGATGCCTTGAAGTTCAGGCATGGACTAGCTTTATGTATTTTTAGCTTCTTAGAAACTCTTAGATTTAGTAATTTGAAGTAGATGTTCTTGTGATGATGACTTCCAGATTTTGGGGATAATAATAGTTATTGATTTTGTCAATGAGTTAAGTCTTCCGCATTATTCTATGTTGATATTACATTGAAATGTTAAGGTTTAGATTTGGTTGGTTCGCTCAAATAGGAGGGTAAGTGTGGGTGCCAGTCGCGATCCGGTTTTGGGTCGTGACAATTTCACATAGGTGTATAATAATTAACATAGTCTTAGAAGAGTGTCTCATCTCATTTCCATATAAACCAAGAGTATAAAAATTAGGCATATCCCATATATCAATGTAATAAAGCCACATATAGGCTATACAATCTTTAGTAGTCAAATGAAAATGAAAAAACCTAGAAGTCTTAACACTTAAAAAACTTCATAAGCTTTATATTCACATTTCCCTCGAAAAGTGAGGACCTACCAAACTTGGATAATTGAGAATTCGAAGTTTTCTTAAATATCGTCTAAAAATCCCTTCAATGACTAAAACCATAAATGTTGAAAAATAATGGGAGAAAAAGGGGTTAGCACATCATATGTACTAAGTATGAGACCATATGGACATATAATATCAAATCATGCTAAAAAGGGATATTTCATTAAAAATGTTATTTTACATTAGGAAAGCCTTATTCACATTCATGAAACAATACACGTCATTAATACATATTCATCAAGTAAATACCATGTACTATAACCAAACAACCATATGTTTAACGAAGTTACATGCATATCAACATACTTGATTCCATAATCAAATACAACTCTATTTTAAAGTCATAACATCACAAGAATGAATAAGAGTTTATCACATTATAACAAAGAAAGACCACTACTCATGACCCTCATTAAGTCCACTTGTGCATTAACTAAGCAAAGCCCCATAACCTTAATAAGTCAAGTAAAACTATCAAGAACCGTAAACAATGTCCAAACTCCACATAACATATCATTGAGAGTACATAGTATCATACTTTAGCAATTAGAGACCAAATGCACGTACGTAAGAGTGAATAATGTCACGTAGTGTAATCTACATGGAGGATTATCATATTATCATCATTTACATTTATAAGCATTTAAATACATATGAACAACCTTATAAGGCTTCCCTCAAAGGAAAACTAGTGCAAGGTATAGGTAGAGTCCCATACCCCTACCTTGGCTAGGTCAAACCTCTTAAGTCACCCTAGTTTGCTTGTATTTAATTACTTCGTTTTAGTTTAGGGAACAGTTGACTTAACCGACATAGATCACAAGAGCTATTAGTGGAATCAAGTGTTATAAAACCTGACTGTTATGAAGATGGTCTACAGGGCAAACTGGAACCAAACATAGACGTAGCATTCAAGGTAGATCCACTAGCTAGTCTTCCTATGGGGGCAACATATTTTAAGGAAATAAGAGATAGGTATTTACTCTCTACATGCCACTTGGAAATTGGAGCCTCCTCTCATGATAATCCATAGGGGAGTCAACACCTCATGTGGAATTATAGGGTGAATCTTCCTCTAAGTGAATTCAACACCTCCCAATGTCGAGTTTTTTTGGTGTGAAGCTAGAGTCCCATTTCGAAATGTCTTTAAACATTTACTAACTTTTATAGATTAGTTTAGGTGATACGGTCTATCCCTTATATAATTATCATCATCATAGCTCAATAAGAATTACATGAGTACTGTCCTTTCATTAGAATTCATATATGTGAGATTAGCACAATTACATAATCATTCATGTTAAGACACATTGGTAAATTATCACCATCCTTATAAAATTAACATCTTAGTCAATACCTCACAAACCACTGTCAAGAAATTTCAACATCATCACTTAATCACTTAACCACAATTGAAATAGAGAATAGGGATCACAAGACTTACCAAGTCTCCTTCATAAGACAAATCATGGTCTTAACATCAACCCCTTTATTGGTGTAATACCATCACATTATAGTAATAAACATAATAAAGAGGTTAATTGAATCACTACATCACAATCCATCACTAGTTCATAGCATAACAAAAGAGACTTAGTTCAAATTCATAATATACTTCTCAACCTAGATCAATTACACACGAACTGAAATGATAGGACTACAATTCATCTTAATCTGTTCATAATTCATACAATAACATAAAAAAATATTAATTCAACAAATAACCAAGTCAAATGAACCAACACTATACAATTCACATTAAGATCACAACCTAGGGTAAAGGGGAATAGGTCATCTTCTACAAACATGACCAATGCATCAAGAAGTAAAATATTTAAGTTAAATACATGTTAATATATTCATAAAATCCAAAATAAATCATAGACAAGGCAATTCACAAGATAACATTCGATATTGGAAATCACCCATAACTTTTGAGGTTGGAAAAGACCTACATGAAAACTCATTTTTTGAACTGAATTTGAAGTAGCCCTTTAGGGAAAAAGGTCCAAAAGATGAAAGGAATCTCATACCTTTATTTTGATTTATATTGATGGAGAAACCCTTGTCATTGAATCCCTAGAACCTCCTTTAATTTTACCTTCTATTGGGTTCTTCATCATGGGAGAGAGAAGGAAGAGAGTTTGGGTTTTGAAATTATGACGGCTTAGTTTAGTTTAGTTTATTTTTCTTAGGGTTTATTGAAAAGTCATTAAAAAACTTAATTAGATAGCCATAAACCCCTAATTTATTTAATAACCACCTAATTAATTAATTTATCCAATTGAATAACATGCAGCAAAACGGTCCTTTTAAAAATGAGACCCGACAAATGGTTTGTTTGTCATACGATGGATATTGTTCACTTCCATGCTGTGCACTTTTCATTTTGGTCTGAGAGATGTTTAAACAGGCCTCCAAGAATTTTCTAAGTGTCTATTTACGGTGGCCGTCAACGCCCTATCGATTGACACACGATATGTCGATTGCACTAGTTTGTACACATTGCCTTTTGTCAGCTTCATGCTAAATTAAAATGGTCTTCCTCATTGGCCCTTTCTTGGTCCTGCGAGAGTTGAACCCATGAGTTTCGCCTATTAATAAACTCTAATACGTGTTACACACCCTTCTGCTAATTTTCATCATTTTCAGACACTTATAGCATAGCCAAATAGGCTAAGTCACACTAGCAAGTTATTAAACTAGTTTCTGGATTACATAGTGTTCCTTGACGTTTGCATTTCTAAACATCCTAAATGAGTTATATACATTATTTATGACCTTAAAACAGAGTCTAAACCTTTTGACACTCATGTTAGGCTCTAGAACATGTCTTATACTTCCGTAGTGTTACATTATCTGAATGACACTAAAATCTTTTGGGAGGAAGGAACATACTCATGACTAGCAGCCCAACAAAAAAAAAAAACCTAACGACATGAGTTGCAATATCAATCATCTTATTTTACACATAGAAATTCAAAACTTCAATTACCACACTTAAGGATTAAAATCATATTATGAGGAATTTCCTTCTCACATCCACATGAGCTCAAGACACCATATATGAGTCAATTATTGAAAAATCAACTTACCAACATGCTCCACATCATTTCTTAAAGACTCACCATATCAACATACACAAAAAAAATAAAACAAGCCATAGAGAAAAATTAACAATGTTCAAGTTAAATAGGAACATTTCACCTTAACTTCACTATAATGACATAAAACATGAAGATATTTGCATTATTTCACCAAAAATCATATCAACAAATTAAGTAATTATTTTCATTATAAGTAAAAACAACTAACCTGTTTTAGGAATGATATGAGGATAACGTGACTTCATGTTGGCCTCGGCCTCTAATGTTGCTACATCTACTAGGTGGTTTATCCACAATCGTTTTACAGAGGCCACCTCTTTGTTCCTAAACCTCTAAAATTGATGATCAAGGATTTTGATAGAAACCTACTCATAGGAGATTATATTCTTCACACCAAGACCATTAATAGGAAGAATAGACTTTGGATCAATGTTATACTTATTTAGCATAGGAAGATGGAAAAACAAATGAACTAAAGGTAGTTCACTAGGGAGATTCAATTCATGATCAACATTACGAACCCTTTTAAATATCTCATAGGGACCCACATAACGAGGAATCAACTTCCCTTTGTATCAAAATCAAACCACCCCTTTCATAGGTAAAATTTTTAAATACACCCTATCACCTCTTTTAAACTCTAAATCTCTTCTCCTATGATCGGCATAAGAATTTTTCTGATTATAGTCTATTTGCAACCGGTTCCTTATAATATGAAATTTCTCCAAAGACTTATAAATCAAATCTGTACCAAGAAGCGAAGACTCACCAACTTCAAATCACCTAATAGAAGACCTACACATCCTACCATACAAAGCTTCATAAGGATCCATAGAGATGCATGAATGAAAACTATTATTATATGAAAACTCCACCAAATGAAATTGCTCATCAAAATTTACCTTAAAGTAAATGATGCAAGATCTAATAATATCTTCAAGAGATTAAATAGTTTTCTCCACTTGACCATCCGTTTGAGGATGAAAAGTGGTGCTTACTTTCACTTGAGTACACAAACTTCCTTGAAATGATCTCCAAAATCTAGATGTAATTGATCAACTATATCCGATATGACAGAAAAAGGAACCCCATGAAGACTCAGTATCTTGTAAATATAGATTCTATCCTGATCTTCCGCCTAATAAGTAGACTTGATAGAAATTAAGCGACACGATTCGTTCATTCTATCCACTACTACCCATATAGAGTTATATTGCATTCGAGATAAAGGAAAACCTACTACAAAACCATATTGACATCTTCCCACTTGTATGTAGGAATTTTTATTTCTTGTAGAAGATCACTTGGCTTTTGGTGCTTGAGATTCACTTGTTGGCAATTGGGACAATTTGCAACCATATTACAAAAACACTTCTCTACGGTCATGGTACATCTTTGTAGAACATGGATAAATAGAATAACGATCTCTATGAGCTTCATAAAGGATCATGCTGCTCAAATCATCAACATTGGGAACAAACTACCTTCCTTCATACCTAAGTAAATCATCCCCCCTTTGTAGAATGACTTTATCATATTACCAAGAACTGATTCTTTCAACTCCATCAATAATGGATCAAGGCGTAAGGCAAACTAAAATCTCATTGGACATGTTTCAGAACGACACAAACGTTCCTCTATGTTTTGATTTCTAAACTTCCTAAATGACTTACATACACTATTTATGACTTTAAAAAGTATCTAAAAATGTCTTAGACATTCTAAGTTTTACATCATTAGAGCAACATCTTGAGTCATGAAGAGAACTTATCCATATAGGTTACATTGGAATACTACATTTCAACTCACGAAAGGGATCCAACCTCAAACATATCTTAGAAAGCTCTAGGGAATACTGATATTTCTACTAAGCACTTCATATAAACTCACGAATATTGTTCAACCCAAAACACACTTTTCATTCACATTCTTTAGCATCATTCATTCATTCATTCAAAGTGTGAGGGAGTGTACACATGTGAGCACACCTTTCACATAATCACCGCTTTTATAACATTGACTTATAACCATGCTCGCATCCTCATTCTTCATATCAAACACTTTAACATGATTCACATATAGAAATACATCATTTAGACATAGTGTCTACAATCATACATTTATAGCTTCAGAAAACACATCAACAAAATATCATCATTATCATCGTACTTCATATAATATGCCTTCATGTCCTCATTCAAAATATATAGGTAAATTCATATTCAAATACTTCAAAGAAATACCCTTACCAAAGGTGGACCATACCACATAAGAACATTTCCTAATAAGAGCTAAACAATTTAACAATCTTATCATTCATCCAAACATTCACCACTTATAATCAATTACTCAATAATACATCATAAAATATACCTTCGGTAAATATTTAAATTAAAATATAACCATAAAAAAATTATAGCTCTAACATAATTAAATCATGTTCATTAGACCCATATCACAAGACAAAAGTTGATAAAATGAAATAAGATGGTTTCATTGAAGTTTTAGCATTAAAATAACCAACTAATATTACAAATAACATATTTGAATCATCTAAAAATTTTTTATGAAAGACCCAAACTTAGAGTCAAAGATAGAAGAAGATAGGGTTTGAAAATTCTTTTTGAAATTCCTTAGAAATGACTCCTTGAAATAAAGAGTTCAAGGATTAAAATCATACCTCAATGAGAAGAAACCAATTAATTTTTTATGAAGAAATATAAAAAACCAGCCCCTTCCAGATCTTCTTTCAGTTCAAGATTCTATTGAGTTTTGAGAGAGTGTTTCTTGAGTGAGGGTTTTGGGTTTTTGACAAATGAAGTCTAACTTAGGTCTACGAATATAAACAAACATAGAATACTCCTAAGACCCTTAAAAAACATAAAGGGTTCATAAAAGACTTGTGGTGAATTTACAAAAACACCCCAAGCAAAGCCGCATCACAACAGCCTTTGCAGGCAGCATCTACGACCCACAAACGACAGACAGACATCAAGTCGACGCACGTCATATGGGATCAATCATTTGGGTCTGAAACTCCACCTTGTTTAAGACTTACATACATTTCATGTCCAATCGACGCACAAGGTTGACGCTCCATCGTTTAACCAACGGTACATCCCTTGTGGTTGTCGTTTGTCACTTCTTGGCAGAACATTACAAAAAATATGGGTTCCTCTTGTAGGGTCCCTCTTTGGTTCTAGGTGGAGTCGTAACTGGACGTTGAACCTCTAAAAATTTTCTTCTAGGTCTTAGGATAATCCCACAACAATGTCAACTAAAAAAAACATGTAAAACAAGCTGAAACACATAAGACACACAAAAATATTCCAAGGCACATCTTCCGAACGTTGTGGACATTCTTTGATGTTTGAACTCCAAACCTCACCAAAAATTAGAAACTGCCTCAAAATATAATTATTGACTATTTTAACATAAAATTAACTCATGAAACACATGCAAAGCTCTAGTTTGACCTACTTCATCTTATGGATGTTACAGTTAAGATGTGCCGAAGTTGTCCTTTGACGATGAGACTTTTTCCTTTTCTTCTATGAAAGCGTTTTTTAGTATGTTCTTAAAATTTTCAATTTCGCACTTCTTTTAGAACCTATGTTATTAATGATAGCAAAGAGGTTGGTAAAAGACCTCTGTGATGTCGAGTATGCTGTGTGGGGACTTGAAAGCACTCTAACATCTACAGTGTAGTTGGGTCATTAATGTCACATCCAGGGAGCACCCCTTAGACGTAACCGACATTGTCGTCCTTGAGAGGACTTACACTAGCCCTTAGCATTCATCATTACATGTCATAGGTCTGAACAAGTAATAATTAAAAGTTTTTACATAAAATAGTGAGGTTTATATAGACCTCTCACATATTACTTATAGGGAGTTTACATAGACTCCTCGCATGCGAAGCTTACCTAGGATTATTTGTTAGACAACACAACCAATATACAAATGATAGTCTAATAGAATTATCTCACATCAAACCATCTAAAATGAGAACAATCTTATACATGTCTATTAATAAAATCCATTAATGTAGGCTTACATTAATTTCACAAATGATAATAGAATGAGCAATTATTTTAGACAATACGATTACAAATCTAGAATATGGAAAATGTAACATCTTCGAACATACCAACACTTGGATAGTGATGTCCAAGTCTTCTTCAATTGGACTCCTAGAAATTCATAATTGTAGAAAATATAGAATCATGGGTTAGTACAACCATTTGTACAAAGTATGGATATATGCACATAAAACATTTGAAAGTATGCATGAAAGAGACCATTTTTTTAGAAAACATGCAAAATCATTTGGAAATTCATTAAATTAACATACGAGAGACCATATCAAATATATGTATGACAATAACATAAAACATGTTCATAACAAAATACAACTTCAACATATAGCTACATATCAATATATATATCATGTGCAATAGTTCATATCAACAGATCATACAAAACCCATAAAACATTCACAACCCAATCCTACAAGGGCAATGCTCATGTGAAGCCCAATAACACCACATAGTCATGTGAACAAGATAAGAGATCATAGGTAATGTTTTGCTACATGCACACATCGTCATAGGTAAGACCATTTCATAGAACTCCATTTAGAGTTGCAACGTCTAGGTAGAATCACATACCCCTACCTTTCCAATGTATACCCCTAAAGTCATCCTAATCAATGAACCTATATTATATTTAGTCTTTTATTTTACTTTCACGAATACTTGCACTAAACGAGATAGACAATATAACCTAAATGTGGAATCTGGTAACATGAAATCATAGACCAGATCAAGGTGGTCTACTTGCCAAGGTAGAACCAAAAATGTACATAGCATTTGAACTGGTCAACAATCTAGTGTTTCTATGGGGGCAACATAGTTTAAGAACTATGAGACATAGTAGACACCCTCTTTATTATATTACCATTGTAATCTTTATCTCATGAGAACATAGTGAACCTACCTTCCCTACTTGGGAAAGGACACTTCTGATTACTACTTCACTCGGTTCAAGCTAGAGTACCATTTTAATAAGCCTTTAAGTCAATCATACTATCGGTATTTTAGAACTTGTATGATAATATAGTTATAAAGAAATCACAACCATCCTATTTATGTCAAGGCATCATAATAATCATATAATCTTAGTCTAAATCTAATGGCATACAATACTTCAATTGCATATCATTGTCAAGTACAATCCATCATCGTTGAAATAATATATTAATAACATAATGTCTTACCACATAGCCTTCATAGTCACTTTGCCAGATCTTACCATAAATCCATCACAATTATTCAATAATCCACATTACCATCATCATAATATGATGAAATAAACATTAAGATAATCAATTCTAATAAAACTAATCATATAATAGTCTAACTTGTATATAGGGTTTAGGGAAATGGGTTCATCAATAAATTCTTCACGAATTAGATCTAACAGAAACAATAGGAGACATTGGGTAGTCCATGAATGAAATAGAATAGTTGTTACACCCTCAAAATGAACTAAGGTACCTAGAGCCTCGTATGTGTAAAGAAATTTTAATAAGATGTTACTAAACTTTTTTTCAGATTTTATAATTAATTTTAAGGGGTTTGGAGGGCAAACATCAAAGTCGTTCGTAAGTTTTTCTTTTGACGTAAGTTTTTTATGTGTTGTTTGAAGTCTAAAAATAGTATAGGTAACCCTATTCTCATAATAGACATGTTAAGGGTCCAAAATATTTTGTACCAATAATTGAGTACCACCCTAAAGTCCTCAAAAGAGGACCCAAACGTTGGACTAGGAAGCTGCCCAAGGCAGCTTACAACAAGAAGATTGGGGACCACCCCCGCATCACCTGCCTAGTAAGGTGTGCGACTGTCTAACATGCACCCTACACGAGACTCACTGCATCATAAATTATTTAGGACAGAATCGAAGATTTCCTCCGCGACGCGCAACAACTTCCTAGATTTGGTTGCGTTGTTTTTTATAGTCAATTTTGACGTATCTAAGAGTTGGAATAAGTATGGGTGTGTTTTGATAACATCGGGAAACGTTTATAAACTATTTTTGGACCTATTAATTCCCTTTCCCAAGGTATATTCCCAAGGTATATTCCCAACAACCATTAAGTAATAATAATCTCCATAATTCTTTTCTTTTCCAAAAACCCCAAAACCTGTACTGGAGACCATGCTGAAAACCATGTTATGGAGGTGGATTATTGGAGATTTCTTCTCAGATTTTCGTGGGCTTTATAATGTGAAAGATATGGTAATTCTTCTTCCCAAGATAACAATTCATCTATGGAGTCCTTTGAAATCTTTTTCCAAAGATGATTGTAAGGCAAAGATCCTATCTTCCAATCTGGCCATTAGTTCTTTCTCAAATTTATTTCAAAAGAATTATAATGATAAATATGTATTTAGCTTCTGATTTTATAATGAATTGATACCCAATTTTAATGGGAACCCATGATTAACCTAATTTCTCAAATTGGCCTATATTGTGGGTCTTATCATCTTGATTTCATGTTTATAGAATAATGATTAGATTGTATTGAATTGCTTGTTTCTATTACTATCTAAATCATTTAAATATGAATTAAAGAGTAACGACCAACGACGATCATCATCTTGGAGATTGGGTAAGTTGACGTATTTCCTCTAATTAACTTAGTGGTATATTGGATTGTGTTAATTGCTATTGTGCATTTATGGTGCAAGTGTTTATATTCTTTTATATTTTTAGTTTTTATGATCATGAACTTTAAGAAATTATATTCAAGATGAATTTATATGTTGATTTCAATGTTTAGGGAGTTGAAAGATTTAGCCTTTATTCTAATTGCATGTACTGAGTTGATTGGTGATATGTGAAGTATATAAATAGACCTCAAAACTAATTGCATGACCTAGGTTTGATTGATGTTATATGTATGTGTGATGATTATGTTAGGGTTAGGTGGTCTATATGGATAGTGATGAAGAATATCCTTGTAGCATGACCCGTACCTATATGAACCCTATGCGAATGTGTGATTAAAGTATGCTAAGAGTCTTTTAATCTAATGTTGAATGTGACCTAGTATCCCATGATGTAAGGTGAGTGTGTATAGTCTATAGTCCTTAATACACTATATGTGCGTATAACATGAGACTTTAAGAATGTTATACATGTATTGTGATATTCAGTGGGTGTCTTCCTCAATACTACGTGATTTCCAATATTTGAACATGTCGCTTAATAGGGTAGTTTAAAAATGACGATGGGAAAGATAGTTCTCCTATGCATTATTACTTATTTCTATGCATGGCATGGAAAGTATATTATCAATGAAGTTATGAAAATATTTATCTAAATGTGTTTATGTGAAGGTAGATCTCACATATATTTCCACACACATGCATATATGTATGAATGATGTTAATGGCAGTCTAATGAATAAGAGACTCTCTTGAAAGGTATTACACAATTGTACTCTTAACTAGACTATAGTATGAATATGTTATGATTATGTGAAAGTACATTCTCGCATAATATAGGGTCTATAATGAAACAACATGCTCATATTAGAATCCTTAGAGTTATAAGAAGTATAAAGGAGCAAGCTCCTGAGTTCTTTATGAATTAATGCATTAAAGGATATATTATATTTAAAAACGGAGATAGTCCATCTGAATGGGTAAACATTACAAATGAGAGTTAGAGCTTGACGTTAGTAAATTCGGCTCTCCACAAAGAGAACTTTCACATCAGTATGTTTGGGTTCCCAACATAGGTGTTGCCTAATGAGATGGAAACCTCTACGCTAGTGAGAAAAGGTTTCTAGAAGTAATATCCACGTTCCATAACTATGTGCCTCCGTAGGCTTTATCTTATGTAATCAACTAGAATACCTATTTTGTATGAAGGCCCTACCTTTACAAGTAGTAGCCTTTCTATTCAGTGTAGTAGTAGAACACATGAGTCCATGTAGCTCACATGGTGTATTCGGTTATGGATAGTCTCTCAAGGAAAGAAATGAACTAAAATAATATTATGGAGTCTAATTACATCTCCTTGACGAGGTTACTTAGTATAGGAAGGAATATGGACCCTACCCATGCATTGCATAAGTACACCTGAGGGTTACTTAAGAAAGACAGTAAGATAAAAAGAGAACTAATGTATTGTATGCATTGAATATGCCTCAAAGTATGATAAATGGATTTATGTGCTATTAGGAGTAGTATCCATGTATATATGATGTACCTGAAGTATATTGAGCTTATATGTACCTATATTCATGACGTTTACTAAAAAGACATGTTGTATGATTTCAAATGAAATGTTCTCTTTAAAATGCATTTTTTTGCATGGTTGCCATAATTAGTGCATTTTTGTACTAATACCATTCTTCTACATCTTTTACACAAAGTGTTGGTGGTGAAAGCTTTAAAAATGTCTTCTATGTGAAGAGATTCGATAGATATCTACCAAGATAAAGTTAAATATCCCTTATGATTCAAGGGTTGCCTATGTAAAGATGTTTATTCAAGTTGATGTGATAGATTACACTTATACTATATGTTATTAAGGGTAGTTTCCCTATTTTATTCTATCGAGTTTTGTCGTAATATGGAAAAGATACGTAGAATCTACTTATGTACTTATGATATTATACATACAAATGAAATATTGTTCTATCATATGATGTGCTACAAAAAGTTCAAAATTTATGCTATTTTTACAATTATGCAATAAAAGATGTCTCTGGGGTTGTCTTGGACCTTCAAGAGGGCAACGACGCCATATGACGATTTGAGGATACCATTACTTCTAGGGTAGATCTCGGGTCGTAACAAACATGGTATCAGAGCATAATGTTTTATTTTTAACACTTAAGTTTCAAAGTCTTGTATTGCCACGTCTTGTATAATCTTGTTCATTGGTGGTGAGTCACGACACATCTATGAGACAAAGTTTATAGGATGCTAGAGCTTCCCTTATTCACTATTCTCATGTCATTCCATAGAATATAACTCTCCATGATCTCTGTCTTATGGTTCCTTGTCTGATGGTCTATTAGATATGATTACATTGAATGGGATGACGTTCAAAATCATGAGGGAAAAAAGGTCAGTTTTTCATTATTACTTTGGTTTATGGCGTGTTGAATATATTTGAAGGTGAATCTAATATATGTTCACATGATGCCATTTATGGCTATAGGTGGTTTATGAGGAATGAGATGCTATGTTCTAATGTAGTGATATTATGTGGTTATAGCTTGTTAATAGTTGTTAAGGTTAAATGGAGTTCCCTTTGAATGATGGATTGGCTTATGATTTTGTAGGATGGTAGAATAATGTTATGATATAGGCCTGAATAGTCTTGGAGAAGGTGGAATATAGTTAGAAATATTAATGTTGCCTATGTATATGTGAAATGTTTCATAATTGTCCTATTGTTTTATAGAATCTCATAAATAGGCTTGCTCTTAAGAATGGGAGATAGTGTGTTGATCCTAGTAATGTAATTATGAAGCATACTAGTAAATGGGAGAACCGTTATGACAATTTATTAATTCCCTCTATGAACCTCTAAGAGTGGTAAAAATTGGGAAAAAAAGGTCTTATTGCATGACTTAGAATATATCTATGCCATACAGTGACTTAGAGGGATGTATGTACCCCTAATATCTTGAAGAGAATGTTAGAATTGAGGTTGACCTACTTTAAAGTGATTAGTTATCTTTTTATGCTTTAATTTAAAGTATGTCCAATTGAAAAAAAAAATTAGATTGTACCTAGGCATGGTTGGAAGGAAAGTTCCACCAGAAGTTATAAACCAATTATGTAGGTCTTGACTTGTATCGACCTTGGTGTTTAAGGGCATGATGTGATTTCACTAACCCCAAGTGGGGTGAATATTGTGCATACATGGAACGATTTTTTTTAGCCCTTAATGCCCATATGTTGAGTTCTTTTTAACTGCTTTAGGTTGAAAATTACTATAAAGTTATAGTAAGAAGGGTATTTATGAGCTTAGATCCCAAGAGTGGAATAATGTTCTTAAACAATAATGTTAATAATGTAAAATTCCCCTAGAGTTTAGATGTTTTTCTCTGAAAAGGGTTTATCCTAAGTGGGAGAGGATGATTTCAGTAGTAGGTTTGAGATATCCCTATCTTTTTATTTTATTCTTACTCAAGACTAAGACTAAATTGTTCTTAAGTAGCTTGTTCAAGATGGGAGTTGCATAAAAGGATAAGTTTCATGTTCTCCATATGTTACACATGGCTTAAACAACACTATATTATCCATGTTATGAAAGGTCATTATTGCATAAAAGAGGAAATTTCGATAAATTTGCATGTTGCTCATGTTGTTGTGAATACATATATGATAAATGTGAAATTCTATTTGATGAAATAGATAAATAGGCATGCTTGATGTTACTCATATTGTGTGGTGTTTTGGACTCACTGTGAGAAATAAAGTTTGCTTTAAATAAGAAAAGATGAGTCTTTTTGAATAATGTGTGACTTCTCGGATTTTGGGACTCTAACTGCAGGCTCACTCTTGAGGAGTGATATTTTTTCTATCCAATATTTGTCGGTGTACCTATAAATTGTGATGAATTTTCCTAAATGATGCATGTTTATGATAGATTGTGATGTGCTAGAAATTGAAAGCTATATATTTACTTTCTTAATGTTTTGATGTGTTTGGTTTGACTTACCATGTTCATTTCATAATGAAGGAATTATTAGCATAATGTGGTTTGATGTAAAGAAATCCTCCTTAATAAGAAGTAAGCTCTATTCATTGCTTTAATATGAACTCTATGATGCCATCTGTATATGTTATGACTACAAGAATGTAGTTCCTCCTTGAGCAAAGCTAGGCATGGTGATGTCATATATGACCTTGATGGTATTATGTCTAGGCTATAAGATTGTAGTCGATCTACATTATTATTATTCTTGCGTAACTAAATTAATTGTCTAAATTTGTTATGAGTTGAAGTGTGGATTATGCTATATATGCAATTGAAAACAATTGTACGTCTAACCTTGTGATGAAATAACGAACATGCCTAAAGTTGGAAAAGGTAGTTCTTCCAAATGGCAAAGAATATTAAGAAGTATGTATGCATGGAATGTATTGTAGAAGTAGTCTATGTTTGATTATTTTTCTTTGGTTGAATATTAGTATGAATTTGGTGTTACTTATTGTCATATCCAGGGAGCATGCCCTACACGTAACCGGCGTCGTCGTCCTCGAAAAGGACTAAGACTAGACTTTTAATTTACCTCATTACATTCATAGGTTAAAAATTCTGAAAATTTAAAAGTTTTCATACTTATACATTGAGGTTTACGTAGACCTGTACTTATATATAACATTAATATATAGTAAACATAGTCTGTTCGTATCGAACAGTTACATAGTCTTCTACTTTTACTGCACATAGATAGAGACGATACGTAGACTTAAAAGAGTGTCTCATGTAATAACTATCTAAAAAGAGTATGTAAATTGGATATATCCAATGTAATAAAACTACATATGGGCTATACAATACTTAGTACTTAAATGAAAACTAAGGAAAATAAAGTCTAAAAACTAAAATAACTTGATAAGATTGATATTGGCATTGCCCTCGAAAAATTAATGACCTACCCAACTTTGATGAATGAGAAATTCCAAGAATTTATCAAAGTTATTTCAAAATCCCTTCAACGACGGGAACCTAAAATGTTGAGGAAAAGGGAGAAAATGGGGTTAACACATCACATGTAATAGGTATGATACCATTTGCACATAAAATATTAAATCGTTCTAAAAGGGGATTTTCATTAAGACAAGTTATTTTGCATTTGGAAAGACTTATGGAATTTCAAGAACCAATACAAAATCATTAATGCATATTCATCATGTCAATACCATGTACTATGCAAGACTAAACGACCTTAAGTCTAATCTAGTGCAACTCTATCACCAAGTCATAACATCAGAAGAATGAATAAGAGATCATCACATAATAACAAAGCAAGACTATCACTCATGACCCTCATTAAGTCCGCTATTTAATTAACTAAGCAAAACCTATTACCTTACATAATTGACTCACCTATAAAGAACCATAACCAATGTCAAACCTCACATATCATATTATTAAGAGTACATAGCATCACACTTTAGCAATAGAGACCAAAACATGTATTCATTAGTGAGTTCAACATCATAACATCCATTTATTGTAAGATCATCATATACATGTCATTAACATTTATAAGCATATACATACATAAGAACATCCTCCTAAGACTACCTTTAAGGCTAACTATTGCAATGTATTTTAAGAGTCTCATACCCCTACCTAGACTAACTTAAACCCCTTAGGTCATCCTCGTTAGAGTCCATTGATTACTTCATCTTTTCTATTGAGACATCTTGACTTAATCGACACAGACCATAGGAGGTAATTTGGAATCCAGTGTCATGAAACACTACACCGAAGTAAGGCAGACTACTTGCCAAGGTAGAACCAAAACATTAACATAGAAAGTATGTGGATCCATTAGCTAGTATTCCAATGAGGGCAACATAGTTCAAGAAATAGGATATATAGTTGGGACCCTCTTTATGCTACATGCATGATTGTCTCCAATCTCAAGACAACATTCGGAATCCTACCTTTCCAAAGTGGGAAAGGACACTCCTCACTCTAGTATACAGAATGCAAAGGTAGAGTCCTATTTTCAAATGTTTTTAAGACTTTACCTAAAAATCATAGCTTAGTGTAGGCAATATGGTCTATCTCTTGTATAATCATCATAATCATAGCTCAGTCACGTACATGATTACCCCCTAGATGTAATTGGCGTCGTTGTCCTCTTTGAGGACTAAGACAAGTTTCTTTGTTTACATCATCACATTCATAAGTTGAATTTATCAGAAAATTTAAAACATTTATTAATTCTATTTAGAGATTTACATATACCTATGCATACAAATAATTATATATATTTAGTATACATAGGCCCTTTGTATAGGCAGGTTACATAGCCTTCTACTTTTATTGCACATACACATGTAAGATTGAATTTAGTCTCAAAGATTTGTCTCATCTTATAACAATCTATCTAGATTAGAAATTTTGGGCATAGCCCATACATCAATGTAAAGAGATCCACATATAGGCTTTATACAAACCGTATTCAAACGAAAGGGAATAGAAATAATAGTATTAAAACTAAAATGACAACAAAAGCTCGATATTGGCATCACCCTCGGAAAAATTAGGACCTACCCTACTTGTATGATAAAAGGATCCTTTCCTTCTTCGAGTTGCGTTCCAAAATACTTCGACGATAAGAAACTAAAAAATGTTGGGCAAAAAGGAAGAAAATGGGTTAGTACACCACTTGTTTTAAGTATAAGATCACATGCACATATATGATCAAGATATGCTAAAAGGGACATTTATTTAAAACCATGCTATTTTACCCTATGAAAGTCTTATGCATAACAAAGTAAGTTATACTAAGAAAAAAACATGCTTACTAACTCAAACACGTAATATGCGTATCATCATACTTGAGCCGTATGCATCATACTTGAGCCTTTAATCTAGTGCAACATGCATATCATCATACTTGAGCCGTTAATCTACTACAACCCTATCATCAAGGAAAAACATCAAAAGCATCATTAAGAGTTATCCATATCATAATAAGCACGACAATTACTCATGAATTCTTATCAAGTGCACAAGTATAATGACAAAGTAAAGCCCCCTAACCTTAATAAATCAAGTATCCCCAACAAGAACACACAACTAATGTCCGACTTTAATATATAATCCAATTACATATTTCATAAGAATAATCATCATCACATAATACAATTTATATTATAGCATAATCATATTATCATCTTATACATCATTTTCCTATACATAAATAATGTCAACTTCCCAAAGATTCCATCATGGTAAACTAGTTCAAAGTATAGGTAGAGTCCCGTACCCCTACCTAGGCCAAGTCCAAGATCTCAAGTCATTTTAGTTATTTTATAATCCATTGCTTCATTTAAGTTTAGGGAAAACTTTTCTTAACAAAATAGACCATAAGAGCTAAGTATGGAATCCGGTGTTGTAAAACCTTCGACCTATGTAAGGTGGTCTATCTGCCAAAGTAACACCAATCATACGTGTTGGTTTCTAGATGGACACACTAGTTAATCATCCTATGTGGACAACATAAATCAAGAACTAAGAGATACTACATTCCCTCTTCATACATCTTTTAAATTCGGGCCTCCTCTCATAGGAATCTATTGTATGATATTCCTCTAGGGAAGTTAACATCTCATGTAGACCTATAGGGTGAATCTTCCTCTTTGGGAAGTCATCACCTCCCATTGTCAAGTCCACTAAGTTCTTATCTAAGTATCATTATTAAAATTTATTTAAGTCTTTATTATCAATCATAACATAGTTTAGGTCATACTGTCTAGCCCTTGTATAAGCATCATCACGTAGCTGAATAAGAATTGTGAAAATATAGTCCTTTCATCACAATCCATATAATTGAAGTTAGAACATTAGCATTTCATATCATAATAAGGCTCCTTGATATTCATAATCATCCATATAACACATACACCTTCATCAACCTCAGAACATATTCAAGAAATTTTAATTCAACATCATACCATCCTCTAAATCGTAACACCTTCCAAGTCTCCTTCATAGTTAATCATTTAGGACTTACCATAAAAAATTAATGAAATCCAACTTAAATGTACCACATCATAATCCAATAATCAACATGATAAAAAGAATAGAAGATATCACTACACCATAATTTAATACTAAATTAATGCTTAAGAAAAGATACTTTGGTCAATTCACATAACCTAGATCACTTCTCAAGTACTAGGGTTAAGGGTTAAGAATCATATTCTTCTAATTTGATCAAAATATCACAAATTATCATAATCAAGTTAAAATACATGTTAATATACTAATTATATACTAAATAAAGCATAAACGACTTACTTCATAATATAGATATCGTAATTTCATGAAACCCACTTGAAAACCTAACTTTTAGAAATACTTTGAAGGAGCCCTTTCAGGAAAAAATTGGCAAAGGTTAATTACATCCCATTCTAAAGGTTTGATGAAGATTTTTTTGGTGACATCTTCCGTTTCAAGACCCCAAAAACTCCCCCTAGCTTTTATTCAATGGCGACTTCAAATTGAGAGAGAAAGAAGCGAAAAAGAAGAGAGTTTATTTTGTGAGTTGTGCAGAAACTTTGTGTAACGCCCCAAAACGAACTAAGGTGAACTAGATCCTAGTAATTGTTTCTTGAGTTGAATTTAGGATAATATGATTTAATCTAATTTTTATAGGTAGAGTGTGATTCTTTGTTATGTTTGGATTTCAATAAACCAAGAATATAAATGACGTTCGGAAGGTGTTCCTTAGAATGTACTTGTGCGCCTTGATGTGTTTGGTGAGTTTTACTTGTTGTTTATCCTTGAAACTACGGTGGGATGTTCCTAAGACCTAGATATCTTAGTTTAGGGGTTTAAACTCTGGTCAATACCCCACCTAGGACCTACAAGGGGCCCTAGATGAAGGGCCAAAAACATGGGAAAAACTGCCAAAAAGCAGTGGCCATCGACGATTCTAAGAATGGTTCGTTAGTCCATCAATGGTTCGTCGACCTAAAGAGTCAATTGTCCTGAATTTCTTGGTTTCTCGGCTCAATGTTTGAGCTATGTGTCAACACACAATTCCCTAAAAACATTCTGTTGGTAAAGGGCTCGTGTGTGAGGGCCTGAAAGTCTGTTTAGTGGCTGCCTTTTCTTGGGGTGTTTGGTAAATTCACCCCAAGTCCTTTATTACCATATAACGATATTTTTAGTGTTTTAGGTTATATTAAATAAGTTTTAAACCCTAGACCTATACAGTATGTTTCACCTCTAAAAATTCAAACTTCTCTCTAAAGACAAACTCTCTAAAAGTCAGCATTGAAGCCAAGAATCAAGGATGGAAAGAATGTATGATTTGGGCGTGAATCTTCACTAAAATTTGTGGGTTTAATTCTATTTAAGGCATTTAATTCATACTTGAACACCCTTCAATTGAAGGAGTCATTTTCAAAAGATTTCCCAAAGGGTTTTAAGATTCAAAATTCTTCTATCTTGGATTTTAAGTATGGATCTTGTTGTAAGAGTTTTCTAATGTTTTATATGTGTTTATTATTGTATGAATTGATGATTTTAATGTTTAAAACCTGATGAACTTACGTTGATGCATATTTCAACTATTAGAATGGGAAATGGGTTATATGAGCATGTGTTGGGTAATGTATGAACTTTTTTTTGCTTGTGTGAATATGTTGATTAAGAAGATTCTCTAGGAGTCTTATTTTGATTAAATTTTTCTAACTTTCTCATACGGTATTATAACTTTGTTAAAATGGCAAGTTGCTTACAATGTATAGTTTTTATTATAATTGCTTTTGAGAGGTATGGTCCACCTTCTTGGTGGCGCTGTTTACTTGATAAATTTTATGTTATTTAGTAGCTATTGTGAATGTGGTTTTGAAGGTCTAATATATGAAATAGATTAACATTGAATATGAGTCTTGTCTTAGGCTTTGTGAAGTATAATAGCATGTTTGAATCGTATTATGTCTAAGATAAGTACATGAATATGTAAAGTATATATTGTGTGTGAATTGATGAATGAAGGTATAAAGCACGTGTAGAAGTTAATAAGAATGAAATGATGTTTATGTCAAAGGTGTTCTCATATGTATAAAGACACTCATCCTTAAAAGAATGTATAATGCTAAGTTGAGAAAAAGGGAGTATTGGGGTGGACACTCTTCGTGAGTTGAGATAATGTGTCTAGTAGCAACCCAATTATTCCTAATGAGGTTTCCATGATAGGTTGGAGAATGAAATCCCTTCATGAGTGGAGATGTGGTGTTCACTATATATCCTTAACCTATAGGTTTGACTATTGAGAAGACCGTGGGGAGTTATGCATAAAATAGAGAGGATATAAAGGAAATATGGATTACACTTAGTATGTTGAAATGTGGTATTTCCGAACTACCTCTTTAGATGAGTACTCCTCATTAGTAGAGAATGAGTTACTCAGTAGCAATCTCCTTATACATTGACTATGTGTCCAAATAGGTGTAGCTATTGGGAAAGACATGTAAATGCTAAGAAGCATTACCTTACTTTAGGGAAGTTAAGATCCCTCATATGATAAGGGTTAATATCGGGATTAAATGTATATTTCTCATGGTCTATGTCAGTTCAGCTAATCCCCCACAAATAATTGATTGAATTAAGTCTTCTAAAAGAACGTACTAACTTAGCGTAGGTTGTGGTACGGGTTGTAATCTACTCATTGCACTAGGTAGAACCTTTCGAAAGGGAAGACTTTGTGCCAAACCTTCTAAAAAAATGTACTACTTAGGATAGGTGGTGGCATGGGACGCTATCTACTCATTACACTTAATAGGCATTCTGAAAGGGAAAACATTTGTGGTTTGTTGGGTTTCTTTTAATGTCTTGCTATTGATTGAGGGGCTTGTTTATCCCGAGTTGAATAAGGAGAAAGGGGTACTCTTGTGGGTTTCTTTGTGGTGTATTTGAGGAGGAATATTCATACTTCCTTCATATATTACATTAGTGCGTCTTAGGATATTTTCGAGGTAGGGAAACTCTTAAGCAAAATGAGTTCACTTTCTCTTACTCTTGGTCTTCGAAGTTCACTCATTTAGTGTAGGATAGTTTATTGTAATTGCTCAAGTTGAATTTATTGTGAATGCTTTAAATGAATCATTGTCAATGTCCAATGTATTTACATTAAATGCTTAAGGAGTTCAATGTGAAGGTCAACTTGGTTTCCTGTAATCTTTCTTGGTGGCTTAAAATTTTTGGGAATTCTTATTCTAGTTGTAAATAATGGTTAGTCTTATGTTTTTCCTTTGTATTTATGAATGTTTTACTTACATTGCAAGAAAATCTATTTTACTAAAATGTCCCTTTTTACATGTTTTTCATATGCCATACTTTGTACATTGTTTTGTACTAACCCTATACTTTTCTGTACTATATAAATATAGGTTGGAAGCTTTTGAAGGTTTGTAGCCTAGAACGAAGAGCTTGGGAATGTTTCTCTAAAGGTAAAGTATCTCCTCATATATTCAAGCTCACAGTCCTTTTCTTAGATTTATTAAAAGACTTATTATGTATTTAATTTCAATATCAAGGGTTGTGTCCCAAATATATTATATGTCGTGTCTTATGTTTTTCTTATGATAATAAGATTTCCTAGGTATTCATAAAACATTACCTTTTTAATAAATTATTCTTGAAATTTTTTAACTCCGCACTACTTTTCATGTATTATGTAATGAATAATAGTTAAAGGGCTTGTAGAAGAACACAAAGGGTCAAGTACGCCTAGCCATGATACGAGTGTTCTTCCTAACTTCTAGTGGGTACTTTCGTGTCGTGACACATTGACCCTCACAGATGAAACCCCATCGACGGGTCATCTGTGAATCGAGGTTGGTCCCCCCTCTTTCTTGCACAACCTTCGTCTTGGTCAGAGACTTTTGCACGCGAAGTCTTTCTGAATTTTTCTCTTTGTGGGGCGACGTTTGGCATTGACACCCCATCGATCCACACACGAGCCATTCCTTGGCTTTCGGGGTTTGCAACACTGCCAGGAAGTGTATCTTCCTATGGGATAGGGTCCTCTTCAAGGGTTGGGAAGTCTTACCCATATGTTTCGATCACGAATCCTTTTAAACACATGTTATACACCTTTCAACCTAATTTCATGAATTGTGACTCCTAAAAGCTAGTAAAATAGGTTAGGGCATGCTTGTACCCCTTAGAACTAGTTTTGAACATCATGGACGTTCATAGATGTTTTGGTCCATAAACTTCCTAAATGACCTATATTCATTAAAATAGGTCTTAAAACAATGTAAAGACCCCATGAAACCGATGATAGATTTAAAGACTCGTCTTGGATTTTTTAAGTGTTACATTATCCCCCAATTAGGAACATTCATGCAAAAATGACACTACATTCTTTTGAAGGAAGAAATAGACTCAAGACTAGCAGCCCAACGAATCAACAAAATCAAATCAACATAAATTATATCATTTCAACAACGGAAATTTTAAATTTAATCATCAACTTAATGTAGTTCAATATAGTGCAACCCAAAAATACGTTTTTTTTCAAAACATCATTAGAAATCATGAAACTTCAATGTGTAGTCATATTTATATTATTAAAAAGAATGACTAACCTTAACTATAAAAAATATTATGGTAACGGGACTTCATGCGGGCCTCAGCCTCTTATGTTCCACCCATAACTAGATGATTCTTCCATAACACTTTTACGAAACCCCCCTCTTTATTCCATAACTTCATAGCTTTCCTATCATGAATTTGGATCGGAACATCGTCACCATAGATGTTATCCTTTAAACCAAGACACTCAATAGGAAGCACATATTTGGGATCACCGATATATTTTTAACAATTGAAAACGTGGAATGCCAGATGAACCAAGCCAATTTACTAAGAAGTTTCAATTCATAGGAAACCTTACCAACTCTTTGCAATATTTTATAGGGACCCACATATCAAGGACTCAACTTCTCTTTCTTTCTAAATATAACCACTCCCTTCATTGGAGAAATTATCAAATACACTTTATCACCTTCTTCAAAATCCAAATCCCTTCTCAAATGATCGGCATAAGACTTTGGCCGACTATAGAACATTTTCAACTAGTTCTTTATGATATGAACCCTTTCAAAAGTCTTATAAATAAAATGAGGACCAAGTAGTGAAGGCTCCCCCACTTCAAAAAATCATATAGGAGAGCTACATGTCTTACCATACAAGGCTTAATAGAAAGCCATGGAAATAGATGAATGAAGGTTATTATTATTAGAAAACTCCATTAAAGGCAAATGCTTATTCATGTTCCCTTTGAAATCAATAATACAATCCCTAAGCATATCCTCGAGGGTTTGAATAGTACGTTCCGCTTAAGCATCGGTCTGGGGATGAAAAGCGACAGTCAACTTCCCTTGAGTACCCAAACCTTTTTGGAATGACCTCCAAAATCTAGATGTGAATTTTACACCCTGATCCAATATTATGGATTACGAAATACCATGGAGACACAAAATCTCATCTATGATGAGCCTACCATAATCTTCCATCGAATAAGAAGACATGACGGGAATAAACCAAGTGGACTTAGTCAACCTATCCATCTTCTTTTTAAACTAAAATGAGAACACCAAGGAGAAATACTAGGCCTTATAAAACCCTTTTCTAGTAAATCCTAAAGTTTAGCCTTCAACTCCTTCATTTCGACCGGAGCCATTCGATAAAGAGGAAATGAAATGGGACATGTATACGGTAGAAAATCAATACAAAAATTAATTTCACATTTGGGAGGAATACTAGGAAGGTCATTAGGGAAGACCTCCTCAAATTCACTCACTACGGGAATAGACTCAGTGGAAGGAAGTTCGGAGTTCAAATTGGACTCTTACTATGTGATATACACAACCCTTTCAGATCATTGTGAGTGCATTGATATAAGATATAATACGACCCCTAGGAATATAATTTCATTTCTTTCACTCAACAAAGGATTTATTTAGAATATTAAACCTCACCACTCTTGTCCTATAATAAATAGAGGAAGAACATCAATTCACCAATCCATAAACAATATAATATCAAAATCTAGCCTATCTAGTTCCACTAGATTAATATGAGAAACTCTATTGGGCAACATTATAAGAATACGTATGTATACCCTTTTCGCAACAACCGACTCACCCACCAATGTAGACACTATAAAAGGTTCACGCAAAATATCGAGTAAAATGTTAAACTTTTTAGCTACAAAAGGTGTAACAAATGACAAGGTAGCATCCGGATCAAGTAAAGCATATACAAAATAATAAAGTCTTTCACCATACCGGTCACCACGTTTGGAGAAGTCTGTTTCTCACCCCTTGAACGGAGATCATAGAAGTGTTTTTTCGTAGGAGCATCACTAGAATGACTTGATTGATCTTGAGCACCTCTCTTTTGACCATTCAAAGATGGACAATCTCTGACCTTGTGATAACTCTTGCCACAACCAAAGCAATTTCTCATTTCTACCAAGTGCTCATAAAAATGAACCTTTAAGCATTTTGAACATGTAGTCCTCTCTTGTGGTGAGTTTTCAGTCTTTCCATATTGAGCTCTTGGTTTATTTACCTTGTAATCCGGAGCCTTAGCGAACTTGTATGGAACTTTATTAGAAACCTGCTTCATATATCAATGCATGTCTTGTATATCAAGCCTATTCTTTGAAGAACCCCCATCAAAAGATATTGCTCTCTTGGCATCCCTACTCTTTCTTCTAGACGTTGCCTCCTCCACATACTTTGTATACACTATAAGATGAGAAATGTTCATGTTGTCATGAAGCATAGACGAATGAAACTCCTCTAGCAAATCATCTCAAACTCCCTTCACAAGGCGGTTCATTTCATCTCTAGGATAGGAAACCAAAGAAGTAACATATTTCGACAATTTAATGAATTTCCACCACTTTAACCTCCCTCATTTCCCTAGGAAAGAACCGATCAAGAAAAGCCATCTTGAAGATCTGCTAAGTCAAAGGACCACCTTTGTAGATCCTATTATCCCTCAATTTAATAAACAATGATTGAGACACGTCCTTGAGATGATAAATGGCCAACTCGGCCTTCTCAATTGTGGAAAAACACATTGTCAAAATTATCTTTTTGTGGGTCTTCCTCAACCTTCAACCAGTATAAAGTAGGAAGATTCATTTGAGTGGAGTCCCTTAGACGGGAAGCCATAGCAGTGACTTATTGATGAGGACGGGGTACAAGATCCCAGTTGTCACGGGCAATCATTGCTTAGGGTAAAATAGTGGCGGCATGAGCCAATTGTATGAGGGAAGCCCTTATATCTCCATATGTAAAGGGTGTCGGATTGACTGGAGCTTGTTCCATATTAGCATCTTCTTCAGATGGAGGAACTTGTTAACTATGGGAAGGAGCTCCCGCATTGGCCATTTCCTCTTTAAGTCTTCGTATCGTGTTTCTTCTTGTGTTCATTCTCCCTATAATTACGATAATAGGATTCGATGCAAAAGCACACCATATATATACTCTAATGGCAGGATAATTGATTTCCACTAAAAAAGGGAGTTTCTTAAGAATCATGTCTGTTACCATCCATAAGTGTGCGTGCTTCACAATAATGAACATGAACTTACATAGACGTTGTTGAGATAGAGATAGACTCAAAGAGATTCAACCTCATGCTATGATACAAAGTTTGTCACATTCGGATTTACTCCCTAGACCTAACCGGCGTTATTGGCCTCTTTGAGGACCAAGACAAGCCTCTTAGTTAACATCATTACATTAAGTCAAATTTAGCGGAATATTTATAACTATTATAAATTCTACTTAAAGGTTTACATATACCTCTACATAAACATATTTATATATATTGAGTATACATAGACCCTTCTTATAGAAAGGTTACATAGCCTTCTACTTTAATTGCACATATATTTGTAAGATAGAAATTAGTCTAAAGGATTTATCTCATCTCATAAAAATCTAACTAGATCGCAATTTTGGGCATAGGCCATACATAAATATAAAGAGAGCCACATATTGGATTTATAAAATCCATACTCAAATGAAAAGAGATAGATATAATAGTATTAAAACTAAAATGACAAAAATAAGCTCGATATTGGCATCACCCTTGGAAGATGAGGACCTACCCTACTTGGAGATCGAAGGATCCAAGTCTTCTTTGAGTCGCCTTCAAAACACTTCCATTATCGAAACCCAAAAATGTTGCGGAAAAAGGTAGAAAATGGGGTTAGTACACCACTCATAATAAGTATGAGATCACATGCACATATATGATCAAAATATGCTAAAAAGGTACATTTAATTTAAACCTTGATATTTTACCCTCTAAAAGTATTACGCATAACCATGTAATTCATACCAAGAAACGAAACATGCTTACTAACTTAAACAAGTATTGTGCATATCATCATACTTACGCCCATAATATACTACAACCCTATCATCATGGAATAACATCACAAGCATGTATAAGAGTTATCCATATCATAGTAAGCAATACAATTACTCATGCATACTCATCAAGTCCACAAATACAAAGACCATGTAACGCCCCATAACCTTACTAAATCAAGTAGACCCAACAAGAAAACATAACTAATGTGCAACATTAATAATATAATAAAATTACATGTTTCAAAAGAATAATAATCATCATATAATACCATTTATATTGTAGCATCATCATGTTATCATCTTATACATCATTTTCCTATGCATACATAATGTCAACATTCCAAGGCTTCCATCAAGGTCAACTAGTACAAATTATAGGTAGACCTCATACACCTACCTAGGATAAATCAAACCTCTCAAGTCACTTTAGTTAGTTTATAGTACAGTGTTTCATTATAGTTTAGAAAACACTTGCCTTAACCGACATATACCACAATAGCCAAGTGTGGGTCTGGTGTTGTAAAATCTTACGCTGATGGAAGGTGGTCAACCGGCCAAAGTAAAACCAAACATAAACAGAGGTTTCTAGGTGGATCCACTAGCTAGTCTTTGTATGTGGTAAAATAGTTCAAGAACTAAGAGATAGTATATTCCTTCTTTATACCAAGGTAGTATATTCCCTCTTTACACCACTTGGTAATTGGGGCCTCCTCTCATGGGAATCTATTGGATGGGTATTCTTCTTTGGGAAATCAACATATCATGTAGAACTATAGTGTAAATCTTCCCCATTGGGAAGTCATCACCTCCCATTGACAAGGTCACTCGGTGCTAAGTTAAGTCCCTTTATTGAAATGTCTTTAAATCATTATTATCAATCATAACTTAGTTTAGTTCATAGGATCTAGCCCTTATGTAATAAACATAATCATAGACCAATAAGAATTGCATGAGTATAGTCTTTTCATCACAATTCATATAACTGAGGTTAGCACATTAGCATTTCATATCATAATAAGGCACCTTGATAGTCATAATCATCGATATGACACATACAACTTAATCAACCTCACAACAAAGTAAAGATATTTCAATTCAACACAATACCATCCTTTCAATCTTAATACAAGGCTTACTCCAATCTAAAATCATAACTTAACAACAATTAATCACTATCGGATGTAAAGATAGAGATCATAAGAGTTACTAAGTCTCCTTCATAGTTCATTATTTAGTCATTACCATAAACCCTCAATTCAATCAATTTTAAATATATCACATCATAATCCAATAATAAACATGATAAAAAACCTAGCAGCTGTAACTACACCATAATTTGATACTAAATGAAAGCTTAAGACAAGATAATTAGGTCAATTCCCATTACCTAGACAATTCTCAAGAACTCGTACGAAAGCCTACAAAATATTCCAATTTGTTCATGGTTAGCGTAACAACATCATCTAATAGTTATTTAACCAATAACCATGTCAATTTAATTGATCCCAACCTAATTCACATCAAGATAAAACCTAGGGTTAAGTGGTACAGACCATAATAAAGTTAAGATACATGTTAATATACTAATTATATCCTAAAGAAACCATAAACAACTTAGTTCATAACATCAAATTCGTAAAACATTAAAGAAGACCTTTGAGGAGAGAAGTCTCAAAGGTGAATTACATCTTATACCTCAACATTTGATGAGTAATTGTTGGTTAAATAGTACCTTTAAAGCCCCCAAAACCTCCATCTATGTTGTTTTAATGGCGTCTGCATATAGAGAGAGAAAGAAGAGAGATGGAAGAGAGTTTATTTTGTGAGTTGTGTTTAGATTATTGATGGTTGGGGTCTTTATATCGGGGATAAATTAGATAATTAATATTCCTTTAACCCATAAATAACCCCTAAATACTTTAATAATTTTAATTTAAACTAAGTTAAATTGTGCAGAACCTTTGACCCTCAAAGATAGAACCCTGTCGACAGGTTGTCTGTGAGTCGACGATTGGTCCCCCCTCCGTCCCTCACAATCGTCGTCTTAATCAAACATTTGTGCAGGAGAGGGATTCGCTATTTTGTATAAGTGTGGTACTATGGTTTTCATTGACGCCCCATCCATGACACACGAGCTATTCCTTCGCTTTCGTGGTTTGCAATAGTGCCAAGACAATGATGCGTTCTCCGTGCTAGGGTACTCTTCAAGGTACCATGGTTTGTCCTTGGGAAGTTTTAACCGGACATTTCAACCACGAATCACCTTAAACACATGTTATACACCGTAACACCAAATTTCAAGAATTTCTGACTACTAAAAGCTAGTGAAATAGGATAAGGAACGCTAGTACCCCTTAGAACTAGTTTCGAACGTCATAGATGTTCTTGGATGTTTTGGTTCATAAACTTCCTAACTGACCTATATTCACTAAATTAGGTCTTCAAACAGTGTTTATACCCCATGGCACGTATGTTTGGTTTTAAGACACATTTTGGATTTTTGAAGTTGTACAAGCTAAAAAAGAATTGCATGTGTACTTTCCTTTCATTACAACTCATACATGTGAGTTAAGAACATTTACATAATCATTCATCATAAGGCACAATGGTAGGTTATCACCTTCCTTTTAACAATAAAATCTTAGCAAACACCTCACAACCCATTGTTAATACATTTCAATTCAACATCATACCGACCCTATCAATTTTAATTTATAAGGTATACTTTAATAAAACATCATCACATAATCACAAGTAACAACAATTGAAGTAAAGAAATGATATTACAAGACTTACAAAGTCAACCTTCAGAATCCAACATCAAGATCTTCCAACAACCGTCAGACATAACCCAACAATGGGTGTAATGTCATCACTTAATGATAACGAACATAATAATGCAGTCAATTGAAACACTATACAACAATTCATCACTAGTTTATAGATTAAGATTAGAGACATCAACCCTCAAACATAACCCACAAATGATTGTAATATAATCAATCAATGATAAAGAACATAATAATGAATTCAATTGAAACAATATACAACAATTCATCACTAGTTTATAGATTAAGATTAGTGACTTAGTAAAATTTATAATCTACTTCACAACCAAGATCAAATATTTAAGAACTAGCATGATAGGAGTACCATTAACCGCAATCTATTCATAAATTTATACAATAAAATCATAGGATAGTCATTTAACCAATAACCAAGTAAATTGAATGAACACTTCACAATTAAACTAAAGATTACAATCTAGGGTAGAGGGTAAAGTTCATCTTCTACAAACTAGACCAATCCATCAATAAGTAGTTTAATATATTCATGATTCATCATAATCTAATAAATAATACCATAATAAACCATAAAAATTATTTATAAGAACAATTTCGAGATTGGAAGAAACCCACATGACAACTCATTTTTTTAATCAACTTGAAGGAACCCTTTGGAGAACGAGATCCTAGAGGTTAATGGAATCACATACCCTAATGGTTGACAAAGATTTCTGGCAAAAATATTGTGAATAAAGACCTAGAAACAACCTTTACCTTGTCTTCTATGGTGTTGTTCAACTTGGGAGAGAGAAAGAAGAGGGAAGGAAGAGTATTTGGGTTTCAGCATTATGAGAGTTTAGGTTAGTTTAATTTGCTTAGGGTATTTATATAGGTCATTAACCCACTTAATAAGGCTTTCCTAAAAACCTTACTAATTAACTAACACTTATTTAATTAACTCATCCTAACTTAAAATGAGTAGCAAAATAGTTCACTCACCAACAAGGCCATGCGTACGGCCCCGTTCTTCCAATGACAGACCTAGGGACCAACTGTCGTATTGCTCTGTCATTTAGTTCAGAGATCTGACAAATATCTCAGCCTTGGAAAAATATTCCAACTGTCAATCGATGCCCCATAGGTTGGACCACAAACCATATGTGGCAACCGTCTTTGAAAACTGGCTTAGTTTGCCATCCATAAGGGCGGCCGCTTCAAAACTAACTCAAGTGAGACTTATAATCACCTTTTGTAGGAGGATATCATGTTGTTGTGTTTGATGTATTGTAAATCATGTTTATCTCAATATAGGTGGTCTTATAGATAATTTGGTGTATGGGCAGTCTCTCTTTGTATGACATCAGTGAATCTTAGTATAGCTTTTAGTTAGAGGATTTCATGCTAGAAGATGTCCAAGGAGAAGTGGTTTCTCATTGTAACCTTTACTGTAACAGTGAATTAAGTCACAGTAGAGTGATATGGTGTCACTGTAATGTTCATAGAAATGTGATAAATTGAATAATTTATTTATTATGTATGACTAAGGTTTTAAATGTTATTGTTATGATTATGATATGACGTTTTATTTGAAAGGGTCATGTTTCCAATAAATGTATGTTTCCATATGTTTATGCATTATACCTTACTTAGTAAATGTGGTTGTACTAATTCAATGATTTTATCTATCTATAAACTTATTCATAGGTGAAGGTGCTTTTGAAGAGGTAAGCTTGTATTAGAAGATCATTCAAGTGAAGTTGAGGTATGTTCTCATTTAACTCTAGGGAATCTATGTCTTTCATTTCACTTATTAAAGTATTGTAATAGGCTAAGTATTACTATTATGGGTTATGTCCCAAAATATTCTTGTGTCTTAGATTTGATGTAATGGGATTTAGTATTTCCTATGAGTTTTATATGAAAGAGTTTTTAATGTTTTATAGAATGTTTATGAAAAGTTTTAATTCAAGACTACTTTTCAAATGTTTTTAAGTGATGAATGATACAAAAGGGCTTGTACAAGACCTAATAAGGTCAAATATGCCGGTTGCCCTCCGAGACTGTCATCTCTTCTAGGGTATGGTCTCGAGATGTGAAACATAACATGGTATAGACAATCCTTCTCTATCATCTTAAAAGCCTTTAAACACGAAATGATTGGACCTCTAGAAATATAATTTTCCCCCTTGCACTCTAAAAAGGGCTCATTTTGGAAAATTGAAGTTGTCTACCCTTGTTCATTCAATCTATTAGAGCAATACAAGCATGCAACTAATCCATTTCTAAAATTATATCAAAATAAAACATGTCCTGTTCTACTAAATCAACAAGAGTAACTCTATTAAACAACATTATAGGACAATTCCCATATACCTTCTTTGCAACTATTGAATAACACTCAAAGGTCGACATCATATACGGTTCATTTACGATATTGAGAAACACATAAAAATTTCTAACTACAAAAGAAGTAACAAATGACGAGGTACAACCATGATTACGTATAGCATAAACATAAATAGAGAATACTTGTAACACACCGATTTACTACATTGGGAGAACTCGCTTGTTCATACTTAGCCTTGAGTGCATAAAAGTGTTCCATTTTGGAGATTCAGAGCTAGGACCACTTGATTGATCTTTGACAATACCCTTATTCTAAACCCTCACATTAGGAAAATCTTTCACTTTATGGCCACTCTTGCCACAACAAAAGAAATTATTCCACCCCAAAAGACATTAACCTCTATAGTTCTTACCACACTTTCCATAAGTTGGTTTCTTACTTGATGAATCAACACCTCTTTCCTTTTGAGATTTAGGGTTAGACACCCAATAATTTGGAGCCTTAGGGAACTTAGAGGGAACTTTGTTAGAAAACCTCTTGTTTAACCTAGGCTTGTCTTGAATGTCAAACTTACCCTTAGAAGAACCATCTTCAAAAGACCGCTCTTTCTTAGCATCCCTATTCTTCTTCTTTAGATGTCTCTCCTCGACTTGTTAAGAAGCAACTATCAACCTAGAAAAATCCATATTCTCATGAAGCATCGCCACATGCCATTCTTCTTCAATCCCTTCCGACACACCCATTACATAACGATTCATCTTATCCGTAGCATTGGAAACAAAGAGAAAGCATACATGGATAGCTTGATGAATTTTAATGAGTATTCCTTAACACTCATACCTCATTGACGATGTTTTGTGAACTCCTTTAACTTAGCTTCCCTTAGATATCTAGGAATGAACCTATCAATAAAGGTACTCCTAAAGATCTCCTAAGTCACGGGACCACCTCTTTATGTTTTAATATCTTTCCGTTGCGAATACAAAGTTTGGGCAACATCATTATTTGATAGGTGGCTATATAAAACTTCTCACTAGAACTCACACCCATAGCAAACAAAATCTTATATACCTCATCAACGAAGTGTTGGGGGCCTTCATCAACCTTAGAATGAATGAACATAGGAGGATTAATCCTAGTTAAATCTCTTAAATGTGAAGCCATGGTGGTAATATTTGGGTTCACTCAGGGTCCAACAACCCGATTTTCTTGAACCGTCATAGCTTTCTCATGAGTAGTTACCCTATGAGATTGAGTAGTCATATCTTGATCGAAACATTTAAAACTTGATCTTATATATCCATACATCATATCTAGAGGAATGATTGGATCTTGGTCACCCAAAGGAACTTGATATTTAAGAGGAGCTTAATTGCCTTGCGGAGGAGCTTAGTTTTGAGGAGGAGCTCTAGCATTAGAAATTTTTTTTCAACCCTTGTTGCGTCTTCCCTTCTAGTAGTCATACCAATAACCACAATAAAAGGGTTAGGTGAAAAGACCACATAGAATTAAAACTCTAGAGGCACGACATAAGAATACCAAGTAGATGAGAATTTCCTAAACATCACATAATCTCTCATTCATAATTATGGCGTGCTTCACAATTATGAATAAGAATCTATATAGACGTTGTTTATTAAAACATCAACACTAATGTTACATAATCTCATGCTATAATACCAAGTTCTTCACATTTGGAGAACACTTTTCCTTGAAGACATAGCCCTAAGCATTCATCATTACATGTCATAGGTCAAAACACAGAAAGATTAAATTTTTTTACATGTATATAGTGAGGTTTACATAGACATATCACATAGTACTTATAGGGAGCTCACATAGACTCCTCTCATAGAAAGCTTACTAAGGCTTCTCTTTTAGACAACATAACCAATATACAAATCATAGTCTAATAGAATCATCTCACATAAAACAATCTAAAATGAGTACAATCTTTGAGTTTACTATTACAAATTCAATACACCATATAGGCTTATATCATTGTATCAAAAGATATAATAATGAACAATATATTGATAAAATACTATTACAAAGTTATAATGTCGAAACTGTAACATCCCCGAACATAAGGACCTACAAACACTTGGAGAAAGATGTCCATGTCATTTTCAATCGTGCAACGCCCCTAAAACAAAATAGGTTTAACTAGAGCTTCACATGTGTATCACGGTTTAATTATTTGTTAAAATAGTTAATAATGATGTTTTGAGGTTGTGTCTAAAATTTGGTGATGTTAAGAGGTCATACGTCGAAGAACGTCCGAGATGATTGAAAGATGTGCCTTGAAAAGTGCTTGTGAATTTTAGTATGTTTTTGCAAGTTTTATGTGTTTATTTTTGTTGAAATTGAAGGTTGAAGCTCCAAAGATCTAAATTAACATGTATAGGGGTTCAACGTCCATGTATGACTAAACCTAGGACTCACAATGGGCCCATGGAGAGGGCCCAAATATCTAGCTAGAAACTGACAAGTTCAGTGTCCCATTGGTGCCCTTCACTAACGGACCGTAGTCCTGTTGATGGGACGTAATTTGGATTACATAGATCTATCCTTAGTGGTGGGATATTAACGCCCAGGATCAAGTTTCTGGTGCAATCGGCGCCCTAGCAAGACTACTACTTGTGATATAAATTCTATGAAGTAAAGCATTACTTATGGTTTCCAATCATTTTTACTTGATTATGTGGGGTTATGGGGCTTTACATGGGTATTGCACTTGTAGGCTAGGGATGGGATTATTGGAAAGTATTGTACGTTATGTTGATATGAACTATTGAACATGAAATGTTAATATGACTTTATGATGATGTGTCTTTGTATATGATCATGCTTTATGTTGTTTCTATCCTTAGATTTTATATGTTCAATTATATGTTCATTAAAAGCTTTCAGTTGACATAACATGCTTTATAAATAAATGGTCCTTTTGATGAATGTTTTTAAATGTTCGATGTTCATATACAATACTTAGTACAAGTGGCATACTAACCCATATCCTTTATATATCTACAAATGTAGGGTCCGACAATTAAAACATAAGATTGTTGATTGACAATGCTTGGAACACTTTCTCCAAGTGTAGGTAGGTCCTCTTTTTTTAGGATACTATATATCATTAACCTAGCAATGCATATTGTAATAGTCTAAGAGATATACTTTTATTCCTGTTATCATTCGTATACTATTATAGTAAGGCCTATATGGCGTATTGAGATTTATAGGCTAAGTCCAACACTCGTAATCTTTAGATGGTTTTTATGTGAGGTACTTTATTAGACTATCCTATGTATGTTGATCTTGTTGCTATAAGAGAATCCTAATTAATCTTCTATGTAAGAGGTATATGTATAACTTAATATATGATAAGCGATAAGTATACCTATATTTCACTTAGTATATGCAAAAAGTTTTTAATTTTGTGCATTTTCAACTTATGATATATACAATGGTGACAGTTATATCTTGGGGATGATCTCAGGATATAGCATGTTTGGGAGTGTCATATGAAGTCTAAAACATATAAAAAGACCTTAAATAGGTAATATGATGTATATAGTGTTAAATTTTCCATGTCTAAAACCCCAAGGATTGCTATAGGAATGCACGAAGGGATCCCCCCTTCGGCCAAGCAAGCTGCAAAAAGCTAGCAAGAAATTGTTCATAGAGGGAGCCAGTCCGCGTCATGGACTTGGAACAACCAAGGACTAAACATTGGTCCGCAACATCCAAACATTGTGCTAATCGTCCGGTTCAAAAATTAATGTTAGAAGTTATGGCGGTAACAGCTCTCCGATGCGGAATTGTTTCCTAACGAAAACTTAAAATGTAGAATTAATGTTTGACTTCATTAAAAGGTCAATTATTGTGAGGGGTATTTTGGGTATTTTTGAGGAGGGTTATATATTTTTTTAAATCAGTTTTTCACCATAATTTCCCACAAAAAAATAAATCCCCAAATCAAAACCTTGAAGCTCTCCCTTCTCTCTGCATTCTCTGCCTACCCAAATCTCCATTAAGGAAGCTTTGATAGTTAAAAAAATCCTCAAAGATCCTACTCAAATTTCTTTGCTATTCATTTTTAAGGTATGATTTCTTTAACCGTTGGGATTCTTTTCCCCTAGAGATCCCTCCAAATGATGGTTTCTAAAACTCCCAACACTAGGGT
The DNA here is from genome assembly GCA_027789145.1 of Solanum arcanum. Classification (NCBI taxonomy): domain Eukaryota; kingdom Viridiplantae; phylum Streptophyta; class Magnoliopsida; order Solanales; family Solanaceae; genus Solanum; species Solanum arcanum. The sequence goes on along the minus strand of CM050939.1, from coordinate 29,646,801 downwards.
TTTTCTTCTTAGATGGGTCTTCTTTGAAACATGAAATTATGAATAAATTATGATGAATTATAATGATTTAATGTTTTTTAATTAAATATTTATTGTTTATTTATTATTTCCTATAAGTTTTCCTCATACCCATGTATTTTCCCTGATTTCATAAAAATATTGATTTGAGATGGTGTTTTTTGAAGATGGTGAACATGTAGATTGATTACATTGTTGTTTAATATGTAATTGCTTCTTTAATTTACCCTATTTATTTAATTGGAAATGTATTCTTGGTAATGAAAGTGTGAAGGTTCTCTGAAGGGCTAAAAACATATGTTGATTGGTTCTTCTTGGATTCATTTGAATTATGAGTTACTTAGATAGTAATTCTTCTATATTTAATGTTTTTTTCCAAATGTTGATGCTAAGTATTCGTCATCCTTAACCTTAATACATTAAATTAGAGAAGAATTATGTATGCATGTTATGATACGATTATTATATGATTAAAAGTAGTTTCTCATTAATAAAATATATTGTTAAGTGGAAGGTTTACTAATATATGACATAGGGTCTAAAGATAAAGAATTGTTCTTACTTATGATGACTTATAAGCTAATATATTTAAATTGTTACGTAGGTGTCTAGATAGAACAATTGTGAACTTGTATAATGAAATAATATTATTAATAAAGGTAATAGATTCTTAGCACCGAAATGGCATCTAAATGAGATGAAGGTATCATGTTTTGTAAGTCCGGCCTCCCACATGGGTTTCCTCACGTTAGTAAGTCCGGATTTGCAAGTTATGTGTGGTCTAATGAGATGGAAACTCTCGTTAGTAAGGTAGGATTCCTAATAACAATCTCCTAGACCCTTAACTATGCTTCCACATAGGACTATAGCTTAGTTGTTCAACCTAGATAGCTATTATCAAAAGTTTTCAAATTAGGAAAGTGTTAACCTTCTCTTTTTAGTGGAGTAGAACACAAGATTCCATGTAGCTAACATGGTATCATATTGGTTGTAATACTTCTTTTCCCAGTGTAAATTGTAAATTAACATGATAAATCTGTGAACTCAAATTAGGGTTTTCCTAAAGGCTACTACATAGTGTGAGAGAGGATATGATACTTTTCATACACATTGCGCATGTGGGATCCTAAGGGATGGTTCTTGTAGTGTTATTTCATAATTAAGATTATGATTATGAATATGTTGATAAGATATAAGTAATATTGATGTATTTAGCATGTCATGACAAATTATGAGAATATGTTGTCAGTATGATATGGGTTGGTTAATGTTATAAATAGATTTGTATAGGGTTATGGGTTTTAATCATTGGCATTGCACACGTATTTCTTAGGTGGTCTACAAGTTGGGTTGATATTATGTTGAATTGACTTACTATGATTATTATGTTTACATGTTGAGTTAAATTGATATAAAGCATAATTTTTAACTAAAATGTTCTTTTTATTATGCATTGATGATTTTTGTTCATAGAAGTCATACATAGTACGAGTGATGTACTAACCATATTTATTCTTTTTTTCCCAAATATTTTAGGTTTACGCTGTTGAAGAGTTTGTGTTAATTTTTAAGGAAGACTTGGATCATTTCCTAGATCATTGGTGCGTCCTCAAGTCCAGGGATGTTGCCATGTTTCACTCTTCCTATGATGTTGGTTATGTTTGGAGATATTTATTCTTTCATGTGTCATTGACACAGTTTATTTAAGCCTATAATGGCGTATTGTTCTTGTATTTTCTATGTCAAAACATTTTTACTCTTGTAGACGTTTTAAATGACAGATGAGACTTTAGACTCTTATATAATTTTCTTATGCTTGAATAGAAGTTTACGTAAATTTGTGAGAAGTCTTTAAACTCATTAAATAATATGCTAGAAGTCTAAGTACACTTAACTATGTAAAGTATTAAATATTCCACATTTTTATTTACCTATGAGATGCTATGACAAATTCTATGGGATGTCTAATTCATCTTCGAGGACAAGGATGTTTGTTATGCCTAGGGGGTACTCTAGGTAGTAAAACATTGGAGCCCTCTTCCCGAACCTAGGTATGTTTTGCTCCTCAACTCTACCTCTCTTAAAATTCTCTGTGATCCTTTTATGATTGGACATTTACCGGATTGAGCATACACTTTAAGCCTAGACAAGTTCATTTCATTATGGAGCATGGTCGTATGACACTCTTCTTTCAGAAAGTCGACAGCACCGGTCACAAACCTACTAATCTAACACCTTGGGTTAGATAGCAAAGATGGAGCATACCTATACAACATGGTGAACATCAAAGAATACTCTTCCATACTCATGTCGCCTTGCCTATGGTCAATAAACTCCTCAACCTTCACCTTCCCCCTTTCACGAAGAAATTACTTTCCTAAGGAAGTCTCCTTAAACTCTTCCCACTCTATGGGAATTGAGTAAACTAGCCTATAATCTTTCAATTTAGTATATCACAGTTGACAAACCTCCCTCAATTTTTATGAACCCAACTCCGCCTTCTCCATAGATTTCACTGGATGGAACTAAAGACTTTTTATTGACAATCAAGAAACGCTTGGGGATCCTCTTCTACTTTAGAAGCAAAGAAGATAAGAGGATCCAACTTCACAAAGTCCTTCAACATAGAGATCATAGTACTCTAAATATAATTCACCCTGGTCCCAACATCTCTAGCCATTTGAGATGTGATGAATTGGACTAAGAAAAGGAAAGCCTCTCTAATCTCCCAATTAGTCAATTCTGGGGGAACCACTTTAACCTAGTTCCCTTGACCCACATTAGGGACTCTCATCTTGAAGAATTTTCACACCTTTTAAAGATTATCCACCTTGAGTAATTGTTCACCTCGTCGAGGAAATCCCCCAATCAATAAATCCTTATCAACCCTACTAGACGGTATTCTCCTCGTATTGATCTCATATAAACATAAGATTAAACATTACGAAAGGACATATAACTTTTAATCTCTACAGCACGACACAAGTGTAGAAAAAAATAAAACTTTATCATCCTATAACCTCAGACTAATGGATGTGTCGCGACTCACACAAATGAATGAGACTCCACTAGACATGGATTTTACAAGACTTTGAATCCTAAAGACTACATAAGAACCCAATGTTCTAATACCAAGTTTTTAACAACATTAGAGTATATCCTAGAAGAAATGGTATTCTTTAATCGTCACACGGCGTATATGACCTCTCGGATGTCTGGTACAAGCCCTTAGACATTATTCATTGCATATATATATATATGAAAATTAGTGAGGAATAAATACTTTTCACAACAACATCACAAAAACTCTCTTATAGAGAACATACGAAATTGATATGTCTCATAGTGCCCATCTTAGACTCACAAATATATTTGGGTCACAACACATACAACAATAAATACGAATTAACAAAGTCTAATGCAATACCTTGAATAGAAAAACTAAACATATTGATGTCCTCGAATCATGTGAAGACATACCACAACTTTCTTTTATGAGTGCGATATTCAAGCTTCACTAAAACCAAACTCCTCTTAAAAGCCACCTATACAATTAGAAGTAACAACATATGGAATTAGAACATTGTATGTAATTAGTAGGTTATATGACATTAAATCATGCTAAAAGCACTTTCGTATGAAACATGTTATTTGTGAATAAAATTCCATAAGATAACTATAAGAACCGCCTTTAACATAAACTTCATATATACGACATATTGCAAGTGAGTAAAATAACAACATTATCAACACTTCAAAGCATATAAGCATACAAGCCTCCGACCAAAGGTTATCCTAAGACTTACTTAAGTAAGACAAGAAGAGACCACCCATACAACCTCTTCAAGCCCACCTATATAATCCTTAAGACTACCTAATATAAGATTGTTTCATTTACATTCCATTAACTAACCACCTAAGGTTACTCTAAGATTCACTTGCGTGGAACATGAAGAGACCGGTCATACATTCTTTTCAAGTCTACCTTAGCACCCCTAAAAGATTCACTATATAGGTATACATTCATTAAACCTTCATTACCTAAGTCATAATCATCATTAAATCAATTAAAATTCATTTAAGCATTTATAAGACTTCACATAATGGTCTTGGGAAAAGACATAGGGAACCTACATACTAGCAACTTCAAAGACTACTCGGGCCATGTCTAGATTGCGTCCTATTAAACTACCTAAACATTGTAGAACATATCAAACAATAGAATAAATCCCATATGATTAGAATAGTGTAACTACTGAAAGAACACGCTAGTCATTACCCACGTCGTGCTCCACAAAAAGTACTAAGACAAGCCATTAGAATACATAGTAGCACATAATAGGTAAAAAATATAGACAAATTTAAATATTTTATTCATCTACTTCATGATGTTTACATAGACCTTTCGCTTACACATATATATAAATAAGGAGTTTACATAGAATCCTAGCATATGAAGCTTACTTAGGCTTCTCACATAGACAACATAATGAACATATAGAAATTTAGTCTAATACTTTGTCTTACATTGAAAAATCTATAAGAGTACAACCGTTTGGACACAGCCAATACAAAAAAAATTCCATGATAGGCTAATAATAATTGTCTCATTGATAAAAGGAGGAATAATGTTATAAATGTAAACACCATCGTAGCTAGAGTGGAAGTTGGTAATGTCAAAAACATGAGGACTCACCAATTAGTCGAAAAAAGATCCAAGTCTTCCTTGTAATCGACCATGAACTTCTCCACGTCAAAAATGTAATGTTTTTGAGAAAATGGGGAGAAATATGTGTTTGTATAAACCACATGTACTAAGTATGACTTCTATGCACTAAATCATCAATGCATGAGAAAATGACGATTTAGTTAAAATCATGCATTATATCAACTTAACTCAACATGCAATTATACTAAACATAATTAGTTAATTTAACATAATATCAACCCAACAAATAATCAACTCAAGCAACACTTGTATATTGCAAATAATAGTACCCCATCACTCCATTACAAGATAAGCATCACATTAGGCCACCCACTTCATACTAAAAACATATTCTCATACTTTAGCAATGGATGTTTAATATATCAATACTATTCGTACCATATCAACATAATCATAATCATAATCATAAAATATCACTACTAGAACTATCTCTAATGATACAACATATACAATGAGTAAGACAAGTCCCATACGGTTCCTTACTCGACGTAGTAGCCTTCAATACAACCCTAATAAAAGTACACACACGTAACAAGTTCATTTTCTTTTTAAGTTAGGGAAAGAACTGTAATAACCGACATGAGACCATGTGATCTACATAGAATTCGGTCTTCTATTCCCACATCAAAAAAAAAAGGTTAACACTTAACTAAGGTGTAACTATTCGTACGTTGCTATCTAGGTCTATCCACTAAGCTAAAGTTCTACGTTTTCACATAGTTAAGGGCCAAGGATATTGTTGCTAGAAACATTGAGTTACTTGACGTGGAGGTTTCGATCTCATGAGACAACACATAATTAGCGACTCTTGACTTACTTATGTGAGGAAACCCATGTGGGAGGTCGGACATACTAAATGTGTTACCTCCAACTCATTTACATGCCCCGTCGGTGCTAATCATTTATCCCTTTTGTAATAATCGTACTCATTATACCAGATCACATTAGTAACTTCTAGACCCCTATGTTGATATCTTATCATAGTAGCTCACAGGAATTCATAAGTGAGAACTATACTTTCATATTAAAAACCACATACAAGTGAGTAAACCTCTCACTCGTCACTTTATTATAATCATGAGAAACTATTTTCAATCATATCATAATAATACCATAACATACGTGCATAATTAATGACCAATTCAATAGTATAGGGTCAACGATGAGGAATACTTATCAAACCTCATATTAGACATATGAGCATTATAATCTATGTAACTCATACTTCATAATTGAATCCACGATGAACAAATCAACATACCTCATTTCCCTTCCAGGGGCCTTCATACGTCAATTACCAAGAATACATAACCTATTGCATAAAAAAGGTAATTTAAAGAAGAATTCACATAATTAACAACAATGTAGTCAATCTACGTGTTCATGATGTTCACAATTCACCATATAAATTCAGCGTTTTAATGAAATTTGGGGAAAGACATGGGTCTAGGGAAATATCGTAGGAAATCATCACTTAACCATCAATATATACTTAAACAATATTAATTCATCATAATTCATCACAATTGATTCATAATTTTGTTTTTCAAAGAAGACCCATGTGTAGAAGAAAAACCTTGATTTGGGGGATTAAGAAATAATCTTATGGAGGGGCCGCTTGGGGAAAAGAATCCCAAGAGTGAAATAAATCATACCTTAATGAAGTTTAATCCATGAGATTCAAGTGAAACCCTAGGGAAATTTGTCTTCTTCTTCAAGCTTTCTTACTTCTTCGATGGAGAATTTTGGGAGAGGGAAAGAAGAGAGAGATGAGAGATTTTTGAGTTTTTGTTATGGGGATTTTATTGGAATGAGTAAAAATGGCATAAAACATACCCTAATCAATATACAATCACCCCCTTATTTACATAAAAGACCCCTCACACAATTGGGTCTTTTTGTGAAGTCAAATTGACTAAAATACGACATTACCTAATCTTGGAATTGGTTGAGCATTGCAGGGTCAATTTTACATTTTCTTTTTGTAATCCGGGTTGAAAAAGTGAGCCTCATGTATACACCACGTCTTGAGAAAATTTTGTTGATCTCCAAGTGTTGGGTGAGCATCGCGTAGTAGCCCCTATTTATTTGTTGTGCGCAGGATGCTTTGGTAGCCTGCTCGCCTATGTTCACGTCTTTCTAAAGAACCATTTCTGTTGTCCTTAGGCCTGGGCGTTCGGTCAGTTCGGTTCGGTTCGTAAATATCGGTTCGGTTATTTCGGTTTTCGGTTTGGCCAAATATGAAACCAAACAAGACCAAAATAAATTCGGTTTGGTTCGGTTATTATAAATTCGGTTCGGTTTATTTCGGTTCGGTATCGGTTTAACCAAATTTAATAAAAAATAGTAAAACGTCCATCGTGATAACTAAATATCGACTCAATCGATAATAAAAAAAACTATGAAAAGTCAAGACTCAAGACAACATCACAACAAACAATAGAAGAAAGTTCAACAAACTTGTGTCCATCACTAAAATAGAGTTAGTTACAAACTAAAGTCATCATTATCTAGCTCATTGCAACTTCCAGCAACAAATAGATTTTAAAAACCAACAAAACATCATTGAAACTTGCAACCTCCATTGCAATAGCTTCCAAGTTCTAGTAGATAGCAACCAATAAAATAACAAAACATTGATGGACCTGCAAGAAAATAGAACTGTTCAGACAAATGATATACATTTCATAATTGAATATATAAAACTATCAAGCAAGTTATGTAAATAAGTTCTTTACTTACTCATTACCGCACATCACTAGTTGATAGTTGAACTTACAAGCTGCAACTATATATCAATTATACTAGATTCAGTCCCACTAAAAGCAAAATCTAAAAAAATATGAAAGAATTTGTTAGTTGTTAAGAAACACAAGTAACAAAATTATTTTCAATATAGTTAATACAAATATCAAATTCTTACCAAGTTCAAGTTGTTCAAGATACTCTAAATCTTCCTCAATATTGATTGGAAAAGACTCACTTCTAAGCCAATCTTGAACACAAATAAGAGATTGCACAATTTTAGGAGTTAATGAACTCCTAAAGGGATCAAGAACACGACCTCCTGTGCTGAATGCACATTCCGATGCGACACTTGAAATAGGAATGGCTAACACATCACGAACCATCTCCGCGAGAATAGGAAATCTCGGCTCATTAACTTTCCACCACATTAATATATCAAAGTCATCACTATCTAGCTCAATATCTTCCACAAGATATCTTTCCAATTCTGATTTATTACTTGAACTTCAACTAACTTCTTTATGCTTCTCAAATTGTTGTTTCGTTCTCAATCTTCCTCTATTTACAAAGTTGCCACAACCACTCACACTAGATATACTTGATGAATTGCCAGATGAAGTGGGTGAAGATGGTACATGTAAAGAGCTTTTTGGGGATTTCTTCACATAATACTCAAACAATTTGTTCATGTATTTTTTCACTTCTGAACATAGCTTTTCCCCAACTTCTTTTCCAAACATATCCACAATTGCAAATGGAACATACTCAAGCTTGTTACGGGGATCCAAGACAGATGAAATAAAGATCATCTTGTTCATTTTTTGTGGTTCACCCCAATACTTTTTGAATTTCGCATTCATACTTTCCGCCATTTCTTTCAAATTACTATCTTCATTTGTCATCATTGCTTTCAAAATAAGATTAAGTTCTGCAATTTCGACAAAGTGTGTATTGCTAGTGACATAATTAGAACCAGAAACCTTCAAAGTAAGTACATAAAAAGTTTCAAGAAATTTCACCATTGACCTCACATTTTTCCAGTCACCACTTGAAAGAATATTTGAAGTAGTTCCATCTTCAACACTAAATTCATCTTCAAAACTAGTGCCATCTTCAACACTAGTTTCATATTTGTTTTCAGAAGAATCAGAACCAAAGGTACGAAGATGATTCAAGTATCCAATATCATAAAAACTCTATCTTTCAAATGCAAGCTCAAAATGTTGTGCTATATCAAGCATCGAATATGTAGAGTTCCACCTAGTAGGAACATCTAAACATAATGATTTCTTACAAGTTATCAGTTCAGATTCACAACATTCTTTAAACTTTCTAAGTCTTGCGGGAGATTGTTTAATGTATTTCACGGCTTGTCTCACTAGCTTGACAGACTTACTAATTTCCTTCAACCCATCTTGCACAATAAGATTAAGGATATGTGACATACACCTCACATGAAGATGGTCACCATCCATAATGTTAGTTCCCCAATTGCTCAATTTTTTAGATATTTCTTTCACGGTAACATCATTAGAACTAGCATTATCAACTGTAATAGTAAACACATTATCCAAACCCCATTCAAGCAAACAATTAGTAATGCAAGCCGCCATATCCACGCCCTTATGACTAGAAATAGGACAAAAATTTATTATTCTTTTATGCAAAATCCAATTTCTATCTATAAAGTGAGCTGTCAAACACATGTAGTTTATTCTTTGTATAGAGGTCCAAGTATCCGTTGTAAGACAAACTCTTTGCCGTGCTTCTTTGAAAACCTTCTTCAAAAGTTTTTTTTCTTCAAGGTATAGTTCATAACAATCTCTCGTCATAGTTCTACGAGAAGGAATATGAAATTGTGGCATTGTAACTCTTATGAAGTTTTTAAAACCCTCTTTCTCAACAAAACTAAATGGTAGCTCGTCAACAATTATCATTTTGGCTAAAGCTTTCCTACTTTGTGCTTGGTCAAATTTCCAAGTGCTAATGATCCCTTCCTTTGATCCCATTGAAGATGGTAGAAAATTAATTAAATTTTGACCTTTATCTACGGTGTCACGAGGAAATTTAGGACATGTTCTCAAATGAGTATTCATTGATGACGTACCATTAGATGATGTAGAAGCTGCATAAGTTTTTGCACAATACTTGCATTTGGATTTACTAGCTCCATTTTCATCGGTGAACTTTTCAAAATGCTTCCAACAATTAGCCCTAGGTTCCATGGTTTTTCTTTTCTTTGAAGTATCAACATCAACTTGACCCTCACTTGGAGATGAGGTACAAGGTATGCTCTCATTTGAAGCTCCACTTTCACTTCCTTTACTTCCAGTTTGTGCCATCTATACAAAAGTGAAGCAAACAACAAGAACAACAATCAAATGTTCAGTGATTCACTGAGCTACTGCCAGTGAATATAGAAAATTTAAATTCAACCCCAAATATAAAAAAAAATATTAAAAGAAAGATGAAACAATGTTAATTTAAAATAGTGAAACTCAAATGCGAATAGTAAAACATAATAATTAAATAAGCTCAAAAATAATAATTAAATAAGCTCAGCTAGGTTAGCACATAAGAAAGATGAACTTGTGGGTGAGAATGTGAAGTGTACTAAAAGAGAATCGACAATTAAATTAGGGAGAACTGAGAAGGCAATAGGGCATTTAGCATATGAATATATAAGTATTTCCCAGCTGGAAATTCCAAATGAAACACGAGGCATCTGCAACGGTCCCAAATTTCCAGCTGTTTTCTACAATCACTCTGCAATTAAGAAACTTACGAGTAACGAAAACGAGAGATGAGAGTTGAGAGATGAATGAGAGTGGTGGCCCGTGGCTGTGGGCCTGTGGTGAGCCGGCGACTGGCGAGTGCTGTTGCGGCGGCTGGACTGTGGACGTGTTTGGTGTTTCAAAGAAGAAGTCAAGAAGGTTTCACTTTCAGAGTTTCAGTTTCAGTTTTAATTTAGGGATAGGGAAATTGGCTTGTGGTTGGGTAATTGGGTTATGTATATTTGGGTTAGGATTTAGGAATTTGAATAGTTGGGCTTGGGCTGAGTAATAAGAATTTATGTAGTTGGGCTTGGGTTTGGGCTGAGTATATATATATAATTTCGGATTTTCGGTTAACCGAATTTTTAAATCAAAAAATCAAAAACCGAACCGAAATACCGAAATGTTAAAATTCAAAACCGAAACCGACCGAAATAACCAAAAAACCGAAACCGAAATTAAAAATAATTCGGTCTGGTCGGTTTTTTCGGTTTGAACCATATTATGCCCAGGCCTAGTTGTCCTTGAGGAGTTGTGACTGTACATTTTGACCCTATATACTATATTATGTCTATTTAATGTATTTTTGTAATATTTTGACTCAATATGACCCTCCCAAAACATCACCAAATATAGAGACGTCTACTATTTCAATATCGCTAGTTTCCGGACGTTAAGGCCTTTCATTCATTCTATGGATTCAATACCTCTCAAATAAGTCATACATACTTGTTTAGGTCAAAAACCATGATTATTAAGCATATAAGGTTCTAGTTTAGGTCATAAAAATTACGGAGTGTTACAAATAGTCAATAATGGACATAGACCAATCTAGCTAGGCATGGAATCCGGAGTCATAACCTAATCTAATGGAGGGTTTTCTACTTGAAAAATGATAGAACTAGGACACACCCAATGTAGGCACATGTTTAAGCAATATCAAGGGTGTCATTGTACTACAGTGTCAATATAAGTAGAGTTACTCCCCAAGCATTCTCACTCGGTGCTAGCCTTTGTTCTCATGGAGTAATTAAATCAAACAAGACATATGATAAGGAAATACTCCTAGACTTAACTCACCATAATGAATTTACCAAAGATGGATCATTTAGGGGCTTCCACTCAATAATAAATAATATAGCTTGATGACTTTCTTAAGGATTGTTTCATGCTGTTCCCTTCAACCCATCATGCCCTTAAGTCTGTCGTTCACTCAAGAAGGATACCATTACGGGTTTCACCTTCAAGGATATCTCAAATTTCATTCTAGTTTGAAGTTTAAATGTTAATGACCCTCTTAACTCTATTAATGATCATATTTCAACCATACATGAAAAAGGTACATCAAACCTACTATGTAAAGAATTCATATTCACATTCTTAATGTATCAAGTAAAGGGACATAACTCTACTAAACAAGACATGTTTATCTTAATTTAATTGTTATGTTGAATAACATTCATGTAGAAAAGAGGGAGACCTAAGACTACAATAAGTCACCCTATTATATCATATAGAAACATCAACATATTCCATCATAAGACCCATATAGTCAATTAGGAAGAATTATACTTCGACATCAACACTACACACATAAGGACACCAACATAGTCCATCATCAATTAACATAACATATGATTTTACCTTACACATATACATAGACATAATCATACATCACATTGATAAACGACACAAGCTAACATAACGTAATAACACATTGCATTAAGTAATGTTGAAAAGGCTATGTTCAGTAAAGCTCATAAGGTAATACCAACAAGGCCATATTCGTCACAATTATAAAACATAACCACCACAATCATGATTGGACCATACCAACCAACGTAATTCAATGTATATACTATACAATTTATAGAGGATTACGTCAACATACCCAAATCAATCACCAACACCAACAATTCTTAGCTAATGCAACCAATTCAATGCACAAGGATCTTACATCATCCACACAAACCAATAATAAATTCTAAAATTGATATGTGAAGATATCATATGAAAATCATCAAATTAGGACATCCCATATAAAATTCTAACATGATATTTACATAATTCAATATCCCATAGTAATCTACACAATCTTTCAATACAAATAAGTCTTGATCAAATCACCCATATTGGGGCAAAACATTAAAAAATCATAATTTGCATGGGTTCATAAGCATTTTGATATAAAATTATTCGATTGATAACTCAATGATAAATCATTGATACAACTGTTTTCTTCAAGAAACCATGGCTAGAATTAAATATTATAGATTTCATGATTTTGATCATCTTTGAAACCATTTGAAATTGGCTCTTTAAATAGAAGAGGATTCATGGTCTAAAAACCAAACATCAATTGAAGAAAAGCCCATGAAATTTATGGAGAAAATCATCGAAAATATTCCTTCAATCTTGCATTATCAAAACTTCAACAATGGTGTTTTAAAGAGAAGGAATGAAGAGCTATTGTTTTGTGTTGAGGGTTATTCTTTGATAGGTCAGTTTTTGGGTTTTAATATGGTTCGATAAGTTCCAATAAATGATACCCAAAGCATCCAAAATACCCTGAACTTATTGGACATTTTAACCAATTCAAATTTGCCTTAAATACGATGCGAAAAAATCTAGGAGGTCACTACGCGCCGCGGAGGCATTTTCAATTCATTATTTTTCAAAATATTGAGACAAAATGGTTCGTGATGTCCCAGCGTCGTAGGGAAAACATTTTTCACTTTAAGTGTAGCTTGCGATGAGCATCGACTGCCAATTATTGGATGGCTTGGCAGCTTGTTTTTCCCATTCTTGGGTCCTCCTTGGAGATCCTTAGGCTTGTCGTCGTCGTTTCGTTCTCTAAAGTTTTTACTATACAATGTCCCTATCGGCATAATTATCATCCCCACTGGTTTTAGACTACAAAATACACCTTAAAACAAGCACAACATATAAGGTTACACAAGGACGTCTCAAGGCTATCATTCGAACACCTTGGATGTTCTTTGACATTCGACTTCCATACTCTTCCAAACTATACAGACTTCCTATTTACAGTATAATTAACAAAACATCATGAAACACATGATAGGGTCTAGTTTCACCTTGTTCATTTTTAGGGGCGTTAAACGTACTTGATGTTTGCTTAACTTTGATAGTGACTACAGTTGCATTTCATGACATGTTTGACTTAAGATTTTATTTCCTTGTGAATATAAAATAGTTCTTCTAGATACTCCTAAAATAAAAGAGTATAAGGTGACATCAAGACATACTTAATGAGTACGGTAGAATGGGATGCTTCACATGCATTGCACAAGTGTGGTTTAAGGTGGCCTATGAGCATATTTTTTCATATGATATGATGAATCTATGTATTTAGTAAAGGGGGTTATGATGAAGAATATCAAAAAAGATATACTTAGCTTTGGTATTAGTATGAGATGCTACCTTAGCGTTGCACAAGTATACTTGGAGGTAACTTGTGATGTAGTTCATTTGAATAAAAAAGACAATGATTTTAGTATGATATATTATATAGTTTTAGGATGCTTTATAATGATTATGAAATTCTTTTTATGTTGATGCTTTTATCACTTATGATTTTTTATTTTTGATTAACCCTTTGACATCTCTTATGTTGGTATGTTAGATTCCATACATAGTATATTTTGTACTAATGAACTCTTTTGCCTACATTCTAGTCCAATGTAGGGTTTAGAATAGATTATGATCTTTAAGCGATAGAATTTCCAAGGCTTGTAAAAAATTGAAGATTGGTGAGTCCTCAGAGAATTCAAGGACACAATCACAATGTTGTCTATTGTGACGTTTTCTATGTAAGACTTTTAGGGGCTCTAACCTATAAAATTTGTAATCCTATTTTTATAGATGGTTTGGACGTATATTAGAATTTCTATGATTTGATTTTATAGTTTATTTTGAAGAAAAAGTTTTAATTCCATGCTACTTTTCATATATATACAATGAATGATGTCTAAGGGTTTGTACAAGACCTACGCGAGGTAAACTATGCTGTGTGGCGACTCAAATATTCTCTAACTTCTAGTGTGTACTTGAATATCATGACACTTAAAATCATTCTTCTCAAATAGTAAATAGTCGGTACACATAACCTTCATTGGTACCTAAAATACCATCCTACCGGTAAAAATACTCAATGAGCTTTCATAGAACTGAATTCTTTAACTTCATCTATAGAGGATCCAAATGTGGCTTGGACTTGACCTCAAACACTAGACACAACTCATAGTTATGATGAACCATAAAACCCCATTTTGGAGATCTTCTAACAGAGCACCCCACCAGCCCAATCTATGAACATCCTTAACTTGTTTCTTCTTACCCTCTTCAACATGCGCAACACAACCCATGGTCTTTCGACATCCGCAACAACATTGGATTTGTCGAGTTCATAGACGACACTCATGTCATAGTCATTCATGAAAACTAACAACATTCTTTGTTAGAGGTTTTACTCCTTTTGGGTGAAGAAATATTGAAAACTTATGGTCGGAAACACATTTACATTAACCCCGTATAGGTAGTGTCTCCATAATTTCAATGTGAATATTGTTGCCACAAATTCACGGTCAATAGTTAGATAATTCTTCTTATGAACCTTGAATGGCCTAGAAGTATATCCTATAACCTTCCTATGTTGCATAAGGAAACACACCAATTCTATATTGAACTATCACAATATATATGAAACCCTTTTGTGCTTTCGTTAAGGACAATATCTAAGCGGAGGTAAACTTGCCTTTCAACAATTGAAAATTTTCCTCAGATTTTTCTGACCATTCAAACTTATCCTTCTTTTGAGTCAAGGCCATTAATGGAGATTCAACTGAGAAGAATCTCTCAACAAACCTTCTATATTAACAAGTCAATCCTAAGAAGCAACGAATGTCGATTGGATTAAAAGATCTAGGCCCACCCTAGCCTGCTTACATCTTTTCGGACTGACAATTACCCCTTCACTTGACACTATGTGACCAAGAAAAGCAACCGATATCAACGAAACTCGCACTTACTATATTTGGTATAAACTTGAGCATTCTTGACGACTTGCAAGACTATTCTAAAGTTTTTCACATGGTCACCCTCATTTTTAGGCATATAAAAATGTCATCAATAAAGATAATTATGAACAAATCATGATACATTCTAAACACTTGATACTTAAGGTCCATGAATGACGCCAGGGAATTCGTTAATCCAAAAGACTATTCGAAAAGACATTTTAGGTATGTCAACTTCTCTAACTCTAAATTGATGATATCCCGACCTCATGTCAATTTTCAAAAAGTTACTCAAAAACATTGGGTTTTATCAAACATATCATATATCATAGGAAGAGGATATTTGTTCTTTATGGTGACATTATCTAATTGGCAATGATCAATACACATCCTAAGGGACCTATATTTTTTCTTCACAAATAATATCAGGAACCCCATGACGATATGCTTGGTTGAATAACACTGTTATCTAGTTTATCCTTAGGTTGATCCTTTAAATCCATCAACTCAGTCGGGGCCATCCGGTAAGCAGGGATTGAAATAGGTTTTGTATCTGTCAATAAATATATGCCGAAGAAGATTTACCGTTTGGGAGGAATTTTTTGAAGGTCATCGGGAAAGACCTTCGGAAAATACCTCACGAAGGGACTAACTCAAAATGAGGGGTCTCAGAATCTAAATCCTTTACCCTTACTAAATGATGAAGACCACGCTTTGCAATCAACTTACAATCTTTAATACATGAAATAGTTCGAATCTTTAGAGCTAGGTTTCCCCCCTTTCACTCTATAATAGGTTTATTTGGGATTTGAAACTTTACTAACCGTGTTCTACAATCAATGGAGGCGAAACAAGAATTTAGTGATTCCATCCCCAAAATAAAATCAAAATATAACATTTCATGTTCTACCAAGTCAACCAATGTGTTTATATTTGTCAAACAAACGAGACAACGCCTATATACTCTTTAAACATGTACACAATCACCCACTGGGTAGAAGAGAAAAAGGTTCATGAAAAATATCAGGAATCATAATAAATCTCGCTGCTACAAAAAGAGTGACACCGTACAAAGAAGCATCGATGTACAACAATGCATAAACATCAATGGAAAATATATGTAACGTACCTATAAAAACATCTGATGAGATCTCTTGATCACCTCAGGTTTTGATTGCATAAAAGCAATTCTCTTTGGGTGTATCGTAGTTTTGAGTATTTGTTGGTGCTTTGATATCTTCTCTGCCAGTGGCTACCCGCATTTGACAATCCATGACTTGGTGACTACTTTTCCCACATCCTTAGAAAACACCTGTACCGGCAAGACATCTTTCCTTCATTAATTTTACCACACTTGCCACTAGTAGTTCTTTCCATAAAATGGCCACTCTTAATTTGTTCTTGAGGTTTAGGAGTAGTCCTCCTATCTTGATTTGACTTTGGAGCATTGGAAGGACTCAGATTAGAGAATCTCTTTTTGAACTTTGGTTAGTCATAAATCTCAAACCTAGCCTTGGAAAAATTCCCTTCATCAACTTTGAGATCTTCAACACTCTACCTACTTGCTTAAGCTTTTGCTCCACAGTTTGTTCGGTATAGACCATAAGATTATATATGTCCGTGATAGGAATAAACATAGCCAACCTACATTCACTAACACAATCGAATATCCCATAAAAACTTATTTATCTTGGCCCTAGTGTCCACCACAAAGGTAGAAGAATACTTGGATAGTTTAGTGAACTTGAGACAATACTACTTCACATGAACATTCCCTTGACAGAGTGTGATAAATTCTTGCGTTTATCTCTTTTTTTTTCAAATGGAAAGAACCGATAAAGAATATTCGTTCTGAACATTCCCCTAGTCATACGACCTTCTCTAACCGGCTTCTCATCCCTCCATTGTTCATAAAAAACATAAGCCACATATTTGATTGTATAGGTGGTCATTTCGCCTTTTCTTGAGGAGTTACATCCATAACATCCACCACCTTGAATACCTCATCCATAAAACCTTCTAAGTCTTCTCCACGTTAGAGCAAAAGAATGTAGGGGGATTCATCCTTGTGAAATGCCTTATCCTTGAAGCGGTGCTACTAGCAATGGGATTCACTTGCACCCTACCATCCATAGATTTTTGAGTAGCCAATACTTGAGTAAAAATATGGATGGAAGACCTTCTCTAAACATTAGATATATATCATTCTTCAATAGGAACATGAAGGACTTGAGGAGCTTGAGGGGGAACTGCATTATTAGCATTCTCTCTTTCGGCGAGCTTGAGGGGGAACCACCTTATTAGCATTCCCCTTTTCGTCCCTACTCGTATTATTCCTCTTTGTATTCATGGCATATAAGCACAATAAAATTATTAGAATGAAATCGTTAGAGAGTATTAGGACTCGAAGAAGATCATAAAATAATGAAGAAATAAATGTTCCTAACAATACTCTAGTACTATCCCAAAACCTTATGCTCTGATACATAGTTTTTAATAATTAGGGAGCACCCCTAGACCTCACAGGCGTAATTGACCTTGTAGAGGAGTCATAACAGCCTCTTCGAATATTCATCATGGCATAAAGTACTCAAAATAATGCGAAAATTTAAAAGATTTTATAGTGAAGAATACTTAGTCTTCTCATGTATCATATATGGAGTTTAGATAGAATCCTTGCTTATGAAGTTTACATAGACATCTAATGTAGAAATTATAAAAAAAATCATGGTCATATTCTCATATTGTCTCACAACACTATATATTATAAGAGTTGAACAAAAGTTTACGATTAGGGCCCTTAGCCTTCTAGACACTATGGTCTTTATAATAAATTTGCATAAGAGAAGATTACTAAGTATATTATATCCATAGTGAAAACAAAAAGTGTCCAATAGTGCATATGTCCTCGAATCATTGAGGACCTACAACAATGTCATGGACATAAGAAGTCTAATATTTATTAAAGGATTGAGAAGAAACCACCTAGCTTGAACCTACATTCTTAAACAAAAGGGAGAAAAGAGGTGTACAAAGAATGCACTAATTATGGAGAAATGCATAAAAACCGTTAAAAACATGAGAAAAAGACATTTGCATATAAAATTGCATACATGAGGTTTAGTAAAGCCATTTGCATCATCAACAAATCATATAAGCCATTACTACCATAATATCTTAACTTCAAGAAAACATGACCTTAGCACCTCCTACTAGTCTACTATTGCAATGTAGAGTTAGCATGCCGTACTAACAACCCTACAAATCATTCCCATATAAATCACCTTCTTTGCACATGTTACCTTTATATTGATTTATTAGACATATTGTCATAATCATTTCATCAATACAACAAACCACCTTCAATAACCATTTAAGCCTACTAGTGCAATGTACAAGTGAAGTCCCATACCCCCACTTCTACTTGGTAAACTCATTAGGAGATTATACACTAAAATTTACTTCTTCATTACTTTATTATTTTATTAATTTGTTATTTTAGGGAACACCAATTTTAACCGACATAGACAATGAGATTTTACCATTGAATCCGGTGTCATAAAGCCCCACACCGAAAAAAGGGTGTTCCACTTGAAAAATTAGAACCTACAAATTAGATAATATGTATATACACTAGAGATATTCTATGGGGGCCATAGTTAAGGGATATAGAGTTTTCTTCTATGGACTTCGCCTCTTGCATTAGCGGGAGAGTTCCCATCTCATGAATATTAATAGAGTTGTAATAATCTCAATGAACTAAGGTCAAATAGTGCTTCCTGAATATTTCATTAGTTAATTTTTTGTTATAATGATTTACAATAAGGTTCTTAGGAAGTGTGTGATGTTTGGTGACGTTTGGAGGTCAAACGTCCAAGATCGTCCATGATGTTTGGAAGATATTCCTTAAAAAGTTCTTGTGTGTTCTCGTGTGTTTTAGCAAGTTTTATGTAATCGTTTTAATTGAAATTGGCATGATAATCTACCAACTTGCGTATGAATGTATTTGATTTGGAAACTTCCTGGAAAAAATCTCCAAGGACCCACAAGAGAGTCCTGGAAGAGGACCCAACTTATGGGCAGTAAACTATCGTTGGCAGCTTATTGCCTCAAGGTTTACTGACAACTTCACGGCCACTAAACTGTACTACGGTACGTGAAGATGGTCGTGGAACTTCCACCGACGATTGGAGGATTGTTAAGGAATGTAACCTACTGACTCAAGGACAAAAGACCATCATAAGAGCCGTGAACCACCTTCATGGTCCGTGAAGATGGTCGTGGTCACTGGACGGGCTGTCCTATAATTTAATTTCTAAACAACTCCTATTCGAGTTTTTATTTATTGGGGTATGATATTAAAAGTTTTATATGATAAAAAAAATAGTCTGAAGTCTTAAAACTCTCCTCTAACTCATTATTTCAAAAATACAAATAAAAACCCCTCTTCCAAGAAACAAGCTCTCTCAAAACCCCATTGAAGCTAGAACTCAAGATTGAGTTAGGGTTGAAGGATTTGGACGTTTTGTTCATCAATGTTAGTGTGTTTATTCTCATTGAGTTTTTTAGTATCCTTGACTTTTCTTCAATTCAAGTAGCTTTTTTAATGAAGATTCCAGAAATGGTTTTCAAACTCCAACATCTTCTATCTTTGATTCTAAGCACGGGTCATAGTATGAAAAATCTTTTATTAATTGAAATAAGTTGTTATTAGTATTTGGTGACTATTTTCAAGTCAAAACCCTACTGAACCCATGATTATGAATAATTACCACTTTTGGCATATGAAATTGGTTTGTTTCATTTTGCTAGATAATGTTAGAGTTGACTTTATACGATGCATTTTGAGTTAGCTACTCCCTATACATGATATATTTTGTTTCGTGATGAAATATTGATGAAAGTTTGTGAAGGCATGGATAAAGTTTAAATTGCTCTATCTTGTATAGTTTCTATTGAAATGCTCTTGAGTGGTATGTTCCACCATCACATCTTTAAGGCACACCCTCGAAGCTAGGGTCAATCTTTGATTGCGACCAGCGTACTTGACCTTTCGGAGATCTTGTCCAATCCCTTACATATCATTCCTTGCATATTCATAATGAAAAATAGTGTGGGACAAGTCTCGAAATGAAAACTAGTGTGGGAAACGGCCCATAACTTTCATATAAAATCATAGGGAATATTAATCCTCAATATCATAAACCTTAAGAAACGAGAATGCTTTTGGGGCACGGCCCATAACATACTAATATAAAAATACTTTGTCTATTATTGTACTTTGAAATAGAAAACATAAATGACATCCATATATTCCCTCGAGTCAATTAAGGACATACTTTAACTTCACTTGAATGATGCTACGATCCACGTCTTGCTTCCCAAATGCTCCTCACCTACCAACAACGATAGATATAGATAAAAGTATGAAAGTAGTACAACCACATGTATTAAGTATGACATTATGCATGAAAGCCATGAAAACGCTCTATAATTATAAATATGCATATTTTCATTTAAAAATCATATCATAATAATAAGATTAAGATTTACCAACTTAGAAAAACATACAATAAAATTAATCTTTTTATAGCATTTTAAGCCAACATTCAGTAACATGAACTCACTATACAGTGAATTACTTCACGGTTACAGTGAAGTATTTTCTCTTCCTTTTTAACACTTAAAAAATAGAAAGAGAGACCGCCCATACAACCTCCATAAGCATGACAAAATGACCCTCAAGACTACTTATAATAAGATACATACAAACTTATAAGACATCAAACATATGGCATGATATTTCCTCTACAAAAAGTTATTTAAGGTCTAACTTGAGTGAGTTGTGAATCGATCGCGCGTACAATCCATTACACACACACACATTTAAGAGATCCTATCGACTACATATGATAGAAGTATTCTCACATAAAACATAAAAATAATTGGTAATATAAAATTTTCCTTACTAAGGCTATCAATAGACTTAGTTATGTATATGCAGACGATAATGTTCATGATGGACCTCTTCAAGACAACCTAAATAGTCCTTATGTCTACCTAAGTTTAGATCATGTCCACATATTCAACCATTTTTCCTAAATAGAGTCATTCATAAGACTTATCTAGGTAAGATATGATGTTACCATCCCAATGCCCCTTTTACACCATACTTAGACAACCCTTAACTAATCTAGATAAGTACTTATTCATTTAACATACTTTCTTACTTAAGTAATTATATTCATTAGTTCATTTAGAAGACATTCATAGGACATTCAAGTAATGGTCTTCGGCAAGACCCAGGAACTTTAACTAATACCTTCAAAGCCTATTGTGTAATGTGTAGATAGCGTCTCATACCACCAACAAAATTTAATATAACTTGTATAATGCAAGTAGATATCCCATATGATGAGAATAGGCAATTACCGCCATAGACAATGATAGCAAAGCAAGGAATCCAGAGTTTTATTCTACACTGATGAGGGTGTTCTACTTGCCAATGTAGGCACATGGTTAAGTAATATGTAGGGAATGCTTTTTACTCTAGACTCATTTTTTAACTAGAACTACTTACCTTATCATACTCACTCGGTGCTAGACTTCGTTATCATGGAGTAATTCACATTAATGGTTCATATAAAGGTTTTCCATATAAAGTTCATAATCCAATCACATTTAATTCTATCATTCCTTTAATTTTAAGGATACCATTACGTCTTTCCACTTCAAAATTCAAAACCTTACCACTAGGTACAAAGTTTCACATAAAGGACCCTCTTAAAATTATTGAAGGCCTCATATCTTTCATTCATACACGACTAAGAGGCTTTAACATCCTATGTCAAGACATCAAATATTCACATTCATACATGCATCATGTAAGGGAGACAAGTCAAACAAGACAAGACACAACATCCTTTACCTTAAAACAGATTACATATCTTTCTAGAAACACAAAGACATGACCATATCCTCCATAACATATCCTATACACTATCATATCATCTAAATATAACTTTCATGAACACATATAGTCAAATAGGAATAAACATACATAAATCCTAAGACTATACACACAAAGATAAAGCCATGGTATAACATGATCACATCTCTAACATGAATCGAAGAACATATGTTCTTTCAAATTAAATAATATGTATGTAGATACTATCATACTCCACATGATCAACTACACAAATAACCACATTAATTCAAGTAGTTGGCGACAAGGCAATTATCATCATATTACTAAAAATAACACCGACAAGGCCACCATAGGTGGACCTTACAAATATCAATATAATTGAAGTCTTGTTAAAGTAAAAAGAAATAGGGCAGCGTACCACCACTCTATCCTCAACACCTCAATTCGATCCTAAATCATCCAAATCAAAACCATAAAGCCCTTACAAATGGACATGAACATCAATTCACTACAATTATAACAATACTTAATGCATCCCTTGACAAACGGACCTTTCTGTTTGTCCGTAGTGTGGGACTGAGGCTTGTCTTTTGATGCCTCTACTACCACCCTATGTATCCTCCAACGGCACACATTGATGGGGCTTCGACTTTCCCACGACCTCTCTATTTCCTCTTACATGAATTTCAACCAAAATGAACACGTCAAACTCGACAAAACATGCCTGGACACACAAGGTCGTTTCAAGTCAAACTTTTGAACATCATGGATGTTCTTGGAAGTTTCACCTCTGAACTTCATCAAAGTTGACACACAACCTACATACACAATAATAACTTATATATTTACCTTATAACCTTATGAATCACACATAAACGCACAAAACCACATATGAGACACATTGGTGACTTAGTCGTCGAACACCTTAGTCGCCCCTTAATGTTTTGACTTCCAATGAAACTAAACTCTTAGAAATTGACTCAATACATTATTTTAGACAACTTCAAGACCTTAGACCATCATAAAAACAAGCCTTTGACTTTGGAATTCCTCCTTTGGAACATTAGGAGAAACTTGCTTATCCTCTCTTCCTCAAGAAGCAATGGTAGGAAAATATCTCACCTTGTATCATTCCTTACCTCAACAAAAGAAATTCTATGTACCCATTATACACTCACCATAATGCCTCTTTCCACATGTGACGCATATAGGTTTGACATTTTAAGACCATCTCCTTTCTCAAATTTCACCTTAGAACTCCTAGGTTCTTCTTAAGTTTGAGCCCTCTTCTTAAAGCTAGATTGATCTTGGTCACTAGAACTAAACCTTTTCACTTTTCACGGAATCCTCTTAAGTTTAGACTCTACAATCAATTGGGCATACACCATCAGTCTAGATACGGTCATATAATGATGTAACATCGTTGTATGACATTCCTCCCTCACTAGATCGGCAACATCTATAACAAAATGAATCATTTCATTAGTTGGATTAGACACTAGGAATGGGGAATATCTAGATAAGATGAAGAACTTCAAAGAGTATTACTCAATGCTCATATTGCCTTGATTGAGATGATTAACTCCTCTACCTTAACTTCCCTCCTATCTCAAGGAAAGTACTTCCTAGTTAAACTTTCAATAAATTCTTTCCAATCAATAGGACCCGACTACACCACCCTATTGTCCTTCTACTAAGTTTACATTACATGAAAAAACTCCCTAAATATTTATGAAGCTAGCTCTGCCTTTTCACTACATGTAACTCCCATAGCCATCCACACCTTGTACACTCGATCTAGGAACTCTTGAGGATCCTCTCCCACCTTAGAGCCAATAAATATAGTAGTATTCACCCTAAAAAGGTCTCTTAACCTAGACGTCATGGTGCTCTCCACAAAATTAACCCTAGGCTGCATAATCAAATTCACTTGAGTAGTCACGACTCGGGTTAAAGCAAACAAAACCTCGCTAATATCGCTATTACTCAACTTTTGGTGAACCACTAGAACATCATTACCTTTTCCCCCAATACGGAATTGATCACCTTGGGCACCTTGAGGAACTTGCTCATCTTCTTCAACTTGAAGATTAATCTCCTCTTGAACCTCATTCTCTTCAACCCTCGTAGTTCGTGTCCTCCTCGTATTCATCTTCCTAGATACACAAAGAAAACCATAACAAAGAAGGCTCATAACTTTTGCTATATGGCACAAAACAGGAGTAGAAAAGAAGGGAAACTCTATCATGCTATAGCCTTTAGCCCACAGATGTATAGCGAATCACACCGATGGTCAAGACTTTACTAGATGTGACTTGGTGATACTTTTCAATGCCTAAGACTACTTTCATAACGTATGTTCTAATGCCAAGCTTGTTACATTCCAAAACCACACCCTAGAAGCTAGGGTCAATCTTGGATTGCGACTAACATACTTGACCTCCCATATGTCTTTTACAAGCCCTTACGTATGATTCATCACATATTCTTAATGAAATGTAGTGCAGAATTAATTATTTTCACAAAATATTTCATATTCTTTAAAAAAACACATCCATATAAAATCATAGGAAATACTAAGTCTCAATCTCATAAACATTAACATACTAGAATACTTTTGGGAGAAAGAGCATAAAATATTAATATAAAAATACTTAGTCTATTAAAATACTTTGAAATAAAATACATAAAAGACATTCATATATGCCCTGGAGGCAATTGAAGACATACTTCATTTCAATTGAATGATGCTTCAATCCTAGTCATGCTTCCAAAATGCTCCTCACCTACCAACATATATAGAGATAGATAAAAGCATTGAATTTGTACAACCAAATGTACCAAGTATGACATTATGTATAAAAATAATGAAAATGGACATTTATTAGAAATATGTAACTTTTAATTTAATAATCATATCATAATCAGAATAATAACATTTATCAATTTAGAAACACATAAGATACCATATAAGTAATTTTTTACTAAGGAAACATTAAAGTAACTTAAACTCACAGTACAGTGAATTGCTTCACAGTTAGAGTGAAATATTCTCTTCCTTTTTAAGACTTTCTAGCGTGCAATTATCCTACTAAAAACTATCCTAAGACTCACATAAACAACACAAAGAGAGACCGCCCATACAACATCCGTATGCATGCTTAAATGACCCTCAAGACTACTTATAATAAGAGACATACAAACTTACAAGACATCAAACATATGAAACATGAGATTTCCTCTAAGAAAATGATTTTGAGTCTTACTTGAATTTGTGGTGAAGCGACCGCCATAACATCCCTTCTACACACACTTCAAAGATCCTATAGACAGCCGATGATAGAATCATTCTTACTTAAAACATCAACGCATAGATTTTATTGAATTTTCCTTACAAAGGCTATTAAAAAACTTACTTAAATAAATCACGAATCTAACATCCATGATTGACCTCTTCAAGACTACCTAAATAATACATAAGACTACCTATGTTATGATAATGTCCACATATTCAACCATTTTCCGTAACTAGAGTCATTCTTAAGACTAATCTAGGTTAAATACGAAGTGATCACTCCTATGATCCCTTCACACATTAACTAGACAACCCTTAACTACTCTAGATAAGTACTTATTGATCTAACATACTTTCTTACTTAAGTTATTATATATCATTAGTTAATTTAAAAGACATTCATCACATCAAGGATGTTCAAGTAATGGTCTTGGAAAAGACCTAGGAATTCCAACTAATACCTTCAAAGCCTATTGTGCAATGTCTATATAGTGTCCCATACCATTACCTAAACTTCATAAAACTTATCTTATACTAGCAGGTATCCCATATATTGACAATAAACAAAAACCAACATAGACCATGATAGAAAATCAAAGGATCCTGAGTTCTATCCTACTCTGATGAGGGTGTTCTACTTTCAAATGGTAGAACTTTGACACATCCAATGTAGGTACATGGTTATGAAATACTAACAAAATGTTTTGTAATCTAGTCTCATTATTTGACTAGAACTACATCCATTACCATACTCAGTTAGTGCTAACCTTCGTTCTCAAAGAGTAATTCACATTAATGGTTCATATATATGGGTTTCATATCAAGTTCATAACTCAATCACATTTACCCTACCAAGGAAAGGTCCACTACGGATACCTAAAAATGGAGAAAAAAAGCTCATCATGACTTTCCTTAGGTTTGGTTTGATGTCATTCCAGCAAATCAACCTTAAGTCTATTATTCCTTTACTTTGAAGGATACCATTATAGTTTACGACTTCAACATTCATAACCTTACCACTAGGTACACCCTTTCACCCAAAGGACCCTTTCAATATCATTTTATGTCTAAGGTCATTCATAGTTACAAGACATAAAGTATTTAACATCCTAAGTCATTAAATCACATATTCACATTCATACATGCATCAAGTAAGTGATACAAGTCAACAAAGAGAAGACACAATTACTTAACCTTAACACATATTACGTGTCATTCTAGAAACACATAGGCATAACCATATCTTCTTTAAGTCATCCTATACACTATCATAGCATCATCAAAAAAAACTTCATAAAATCATATATTCAAATAGTAATAAACAAATTTCAATCCTAATCAAATTAAAAACAATTGAATCACTAATTAATTCTTAAAACTTTTTAATGCAAGAACCAGTGCATATATAATGAAATTGGATAATTCAAATTTGAAAATTGTACAAAAGCATCTTATAAATATGGTATCCTTTTGATGAATAGTTTTCAAGAATAAAAACTAATACCTTAATTAATCTAGTTCTTTAATTTGATGAAAAATATCCACTCAATTCTCCATTCTAAGGCCTTACTTGAGTTTTGGCTCCAACGGAGTTCTAGTGAATTTCTAAGGGAATTTGTGGTTTTGATTTTGAAGAATGAAATATTCTAAGTGTTTTTGGGCAATAAACATAGTAAAATACCAAAAATACCCATAACAAACCGCAAATACTCTTATTTGGATGTGCGGTGAATTTATAGGTTCCCCTTTTTAGCTTGATTTGATCTTATATGTGCATATGGTCTCATACTTAGTGCAAGTGGCGTACTAAAACCATATTATTCCTTTTCCCCAACATTTTTAGGTTTTGTCATTGAAGTTTTTTTGAAGGCGACTTAAACAAGACTGGGATCCTTTG
Organism: Solanum arcanum; assembly: GCA_027789145.1. Lineage (NCBI taxonomy): Eukaryota > Viridiplantae > Streptophyta > Magnoliopsida > Solanales > Solanaceae > Solanum > Solanum arcanum. The sequence continues at coordinate 29,619,370 of CM050939.1, read as the reverse complement.
CTCATCCAAGTAGGGTAGGTCCTCATTTTCCGAGGGTGATGACAATATAAAGCTTATATTGTCATTTTAGTTCTAATACTCTTATATTCTATCTCTTTTAATTTTATTACGGATTATATAAAGCCTATGTGTGGCTTTCTTTTTATTCATGTCTGGTCTATTCAAAAATTGCTAATACAATTAGATGGTTATAAGATGAGACAATCATAGAGACTAATTTCTATCTTATATGTGTATGTGTAATAAGATTATAAGTCTATGTAACCTTCCTATACGAAGGGTCTATGTGTACTCGATGTAACCTTTCTAAACTGAGAGGCTAGTCTTAGTCGTCAAAGAGGACGACGTTACGTCTAGGGGGTAAACCCTGATGTGACACATTCTTAACTTATTTTTCCATGATTCAGTGTAACGTTGGACTTTTAATGGTTTAAGTTGAATTCTATAAGATCAAGATTATTAAAGCTACTGTTTTATGTTAACATTATATATCAATTGTGGTTATAAATACTTCATGTCAAATTAAATAAGACTTGCATGAATTGTATTTACTTCTAGGCTATAAAATAGTAATATGTCATCTTGATGTTGGGATTATTGATATATGACTCGATGATGATTGATTGTCCTTGGCTACTTCCTATAAGTATAATGTGATGATAATTAGGTAAAATTGATCCAATATGAATAAATAACTATGGAATTGGTAAATATTGATTTGGACTCTTCTAGTCTACAGAGTGAAATGTATATGACATGATCTAAATGTTAAAGTAGATAAAGCATGATTTCTCTTGAGTAATGATCTCTTTACCTACTTCCCTATATTTGATTTGATAATAAGAAAGGTGTATTGATCATTAATGATCAAAAGGTGAGAAATTTGTAAGAAGGCATATCTCCTCTTTTTTCCTTATAGTATTGTAGTTAATGAAGACTTGTATGGCATTGTGTTGTATGTTACACTTATGGTGCAGGTGTTTAAATTATTGTCATTATATATGTATTGAAAATAGCCTTGAAGTAATTGATGAATATATGAATGAGTGGTTATGATGATCACCATATGAGGAACTTGTGCCTAGTCTTCTACTTCAATTGTGAATCTAGGTTGTGTTAATATTTTCATGAGAATGTAAATGTTAATATTATTATCATGTGTAGGTGTTTCCTTTAATGAACTATTAAGGATGGATGACCCTTACCTATGTACCCCTATGTGAATGTGTGAATAGCTAAGGTTAGGACTCTTGAATGTATTGTGAATATTGTCTTGCCTTCTATACTACATGTTGTTGTGGTCTATGCTTTGTTGTGAATTATGTTCTTAAGAGGGTAGATGACACAAGACCTTATTGATAGCCATTATGTGATAAAGTTGACCAATGTACACACACCCATACATTTTGCATGCTTATAAGTAGAATAAGGCATGGTGTCTAAATGAAAGGTAGATCTCTTATTCACTAGTATATACTACTATGCATATTTAGATTATTTCTATGAGAGTATGCTATGTGTTTTCTTAACTAGGATTACTTAATAGGTTTACTAGTGTGGGAAAGGTTTTGGGACCTTGCCTATGCATTGAACATGTGTACCTTGGTATGTTTGTTTTCAGTTTTTGTTTCTTTATGTATGAATATGAATGTATGAACATGTGTTACCTTAATGTGTTATATGAATAAGTACTCACATATATGTATACACACACACATGAATGATGATCTAGGCAATAGAGAATCCTTGAAAGGTGTGCTTAAGTGTATCCTAAACTACATAGTTATAATTATATATGTTATGTCCATGTGAAAGGATCTTTTCACATGATTTAGGTTGATGAACTATCATCTATGACCTATGAGCTAAGAATATGAGGGGATGACTCTCTTAAGTCTATCTTTTATAAAAGTAATGTATTAATGCCCTTTCAATAAATGGAACATAGGTTAGCACCGAGTGAACTTAACAATGGGAGGTGATGGTTTAACATAGAGAAAGATTCACCCTATTGTCCTATAAGTGGTGTTGACTCCTCAAAGAGGGACACTAATCAAATCAATTCCCATTAGAGGAGGCCCCTATTGCCAAATGGCATGTTGATGTATAATACCTTTCGCTTTGTTCCATAAACTATGCTATACAATCTAGAAATGTGAAATCAACAAAAGTCCTAGCTTGTGATAATGTTGTACCTTGATTAGGTAAGAACACCTTCCATTGGTGTAAGGATCTACAACACAAAATTCCATGTTTAGAACCCATGGTCTAAGTCTCGGTTAGGGCTATAGTTTCCCTAAAGTAAAATGTACAATGGAATTTAATGACAAGGACCCTTACTAGAATGACTTAAGGGAGACTACTTGGGATAAGAGTATGTAATGAACCCATCTATACATTTCACAAGCAGCTCCTTAGGAAGTCGTAGGTCTTAATGCATGGTATGATAGTATTTGTCTATTTCTCATGAATATGTGCATGTTATGATTGTATGTGATATGATATTAATCTTATATGCCTTATGTGAATCTTAATGATTATATGATGAAGATTTTGTATATTAATGGAGTATGCTTCCCCTAATATGTTGGGTTATCAATCGAATGCTATGGTTTGTGCTCTCATTAAGGGTTCACTAAGAATGTAAGGGGTTATGGGGCTTTAGACGTTTATTGAACTAGTATTATAAGATTCGGTCATGAACAAGGTCTAATAATGATGATTGTGAAGTGAAGTCATTATATGTGTAAGTTAATGTAGCTTACTGTAATGACCTTATACTCTTGGCTGGAATATGTCTATGTTGTAGTATACTTCTATGATAGTATGTGTGGACTTGTGTAGATTGTATGTATGTTTCCCTTGTGGACTTAAGGTTATACGTTGCACCAACTATCACTAGAGGGTTCCTTGGAAGAGTTATGAGTTAAAAGAAAAAGGGTTCACTGTTAAGGTAAAGGAGCTCACAATAAAGTGACCTCAATTATGGCTTAAATTCTATTTATGACCTTATGTAATGTTTTACCTTTGAATATGTTTATAAGAAGTATGTGAACGATATAAATGCTATTGGATAAAGTTTTATTAAGATTTACTCAAAAATGCATGATGTATGATTTTAAGAAAATGACCCTTTTAAATGCATTAGTTTTGCATGGTCGTCATACTTAGTGCATTCTGGTACTAATCCTATTCTTCTCTACTGTTTATACAAAGCATATATTATGAATTCATAAACGATGACTATGATTGAGGATCTTGATATGTGATTCTCAAGTTCAAGGAAAGGGGTCCTTAGGTTCCAACGTTTTCCTACTCATGCTTTACTGTAAAGTTTATTAAATATTGTATAGTTATGTCTTATGTTTTAAGGGTCGTGTGCCTGATGTATTATAATGTTATTGAGTCTTATATGTCAAAGAGACTTATGGTTTAAATATGTATTGTGACTTTTATTATATATATATATATATATATATATATATATATATATATGTGTGTGTGTGTGTGTGTGTGTGTGTGTGTATGTGTGTGTGTGTGTGTGTGTGAAGTTTTGTTTGTAGCAAATGATGTTCTATGAAAAGTTTTTAATTTTTTGCTAAATTTACTATTATAATGCGATGAATATTAATTGTTGTCTTTTATAAGACCTTCGAGAGGTCATGTACGCCATGTTACTTCTAGGGGGTTATCCCCGAATGTGACAACTTAGAGGTGGCTAGTGAAGATGTTCATTTGAGTAAGAATGGAATTGAGTGAAGTATGGAATATTATATGTTTTATGATGCTTTAATATGCTTATGATAGTCATGTTATGCTGATGTATTATCTCTTATTATTATGTCTAATATTGGCTAATCCTTTGAGATATCCAACATTTGGTATGATAGTTTCCATACAAACGCATATTGCCTTCATGTTGTCACTGTAGGGTCGTGAGAAGATTTAGTTCCTTTGAAGTGTAGTGTTTTCAAGGTTTTAAATGAGTGAAGATTGGTAAGTCCTCATAGTATATGAGGACACAAATAGTATGTTGTCTTTTATGCTTCAGAAAAGGGCTTGAAATACCTTCAAATTATTGGAAATGGTAAAAAATTATCCTCCATCCACCAATTGGCTCAAAAATACCCTTCGCACCCACCTATTGGATCCAAAATGCCTTTGTCATTCACCTTTTCGTTCAAAATTGACAACTTATTTAACGTTTTTAAATTTAAACTATTAATATTTTTTTTTAATATGTGGCGCTAAGTTATTTGTTACAATTTAACGTATTAGTATAGTTTATAAATCAGTAAACTGCCAACCGATGACTAATTAAACCCCTCCAAATTTATAAAACCATCACATTATTAATGTAGCAACAGAAAAGCTACTGACAATATTCAAGTGTCTAAAGCTATAGAAATAAATTGACATATATTCAAGTGTCTAAATATTTATTACCGATAAACTTAAAAGTCTGAATATGTTCATCTTAATTATTCTTATGTCTCAGTTATGTAATGTTACTTCATAGGGAATTGTTTATCAAAATAATATATTTAAGGTTTTTAAACAATCATAAATATGAATAAAACTATATTTACAAAAAAGTGCACAAATAAATTCAGGTTGTATTACTTATAGACTTGTAATCATAAATTTATAATTCAATCTTGTAAGAGAATCCTATTGAAAGTGTTCTCATAAATAAGAGTCTCAACCTAAATTTGAGGCTTGGATTCCGACTTGAATAATTTTGGATGTAATGGCGATTTTGATATGATGATTTGATTATTCAATGGACGGGGATTAACTTGTAATTGGTGTGTAGTGGGTTGGTTTATAATTTTTATTAATAAATTAAATAATAACAAATGTTGAACACCAAATATTTTTTAAAATATTTATAAAGTTTAATTTTGAAACAATTAAATAAGTTGTCAATTTTGAACAAAAGGTGGATGACAAGGGTATTTTGGAGCCTATGGGCGGATGAAAGGGCATTTTTGAGCCAATAGGTGGATGAAGGGTAATTTTGTATCATTTTCATACTTCAAGGGTATTTTAGGTATTTTTCCGTTTATGTATTTCATTACATTAGATTTTTATGGTCTATGAACAAAGACTCTTGTAATTCATGTTGTCATAGATGGTTTTTAGAAATATGTTAGACGTTTTATAAATTGACTTCCGCATTATGTTTTTGAATAAAAAGTTTAAATTCCACTATACTTTTGTATATATGCAATGCATGATGTATAAGGGCTTGTATAAGGCCTCCGAGAGGTCAATTACACCGTGTGACGATTCATGAATGCCCTAACTTCTATGGTGTTCTTGCGGGTCGTGACAAACTTGATCTCAGAGCATATGGTTATGATATGGTCTTAGGATGTGTAAAAACCACATCTAGTAAAGTGTCATTCATCGGTGTGAGTCGCGACACATCTATGAGTAGAAAGCTACATTAGGCTTAGAATAGTTTCACTTTTTCATTCTTAAAGTCGCGCCATAGATCTATAATCTCTCTCTCTTATCCCTTTTATGATAGCCTTTAGGATGTTACTATTAGAAGTGTTATGCTTCAAGGAGTAAGGGAAAAAGTTAGGCTTAAAATCCAATTATGTCAATGTGACTTTATAGATTGATAGAGTTGAGAAGATGGGTTGTGATGTTTTTTTAGTATAAACGGATTGATATATGGTTAGGTTGAAGTTGGGAGAAGGCCTTGATGTGTTTTGAGGTACTTTGAGAGAATTGGTGGAATAGAGTGTTTGAGTACTACATAGAAGGGGTAAGTAAATAGACTCCTCCAAGGTTTATAAAAGTTTAATTCACCATGGTTTAAGAGTCACCTTGGGTGAAGGATGTGAAATGTTAGTGATTTTTAGAAATGAAATTGAATAGGCTTGCTCCAAATAGGGGAATAAGGTTGTTATGTATCCTTGATGTGCACGGTCTACGGTTAGAAGAAGAGAAGTAAAGCATGTTGCTCTTAATGGTATAGTTTATGAGACTCAAAAGAGGGATATGTCTATCCTATCCAATCCAAGGGTGATCAAGAATGATCTCCTTGTGTCCCTCTACGGTATATTTTTCTTTACTAACTTATGAAAATATTCAGAATTTCCTCTGACTATAAATTGTCTTGTGATTTTGTTGTTTCATAAGTATGAGGAAATTATGTTAGAAATGCGCGTAGCTTATTCCAAAGTAGGGGATAAGGAGCCTTTTTATGAGGACTTTATATGATTATGTGTATTTATATTTAGCTTGGAATTGAATTTTTTCCATGATATGGGTATGTCCATTTAGGTAAAATGCATCTACAATGGGCAGCTAGTCTAGAATAGGTCCTTTAAAGAGGTGTTTAATAAGATTTCATTCGAGGACGAATGTTCTCATGTGGGGGAGTATTGTTACACCCTCAAAATTACCTAGGTTGAAACCTTTTTCATGATTTTTAAGGTCCTAAAATTATCAAATATGTCACATACGGAGAGCAACCTGCAGATTTAACTGACAGACAAGCCTTTAATATTCGTCATAACATATCATAGGCTAAAAATGCAGGAAAATAAAAAAAAATTCATATACTATATGAAATATATTTTGACTTCCCGCTTACCATATATTGAGGTATAAATAGACCTCTCGCATAGAAGCTTACTTAGGCTTCAGTTTTTGTAACAAGATCACCATGCATACAATAGTCTAATAAAACTGTCTCACATAAAAACCATCTAATGACTACGAGTCTTGGACTTAGCCAATATAATATGAATATGCTATATGGGCCATAAAATAATAGTACTTTAATGATAAAAGGAATAAAAGTGTATATCTTAGACAACTACAATTTTCATGGCTTGAGTATTGAAAAGAGAGTTTCCCCAAAAATTAGGACTTACCAACACATTGTGAAAGAGTTTTAATCTTCGTCAATCGACCTTCTTCATATTCAATGACCAGACCCTACATTTTCTAGAAATATAGAGGATATTTGTCAGTACACCACTAGCACTAAGTATGGGTATATGCACATAAAACATTAAATGAATGCATGAAAAGGAGCAATTCTCTTGAAAGCATTCTAAGTCATTTGAAAGCCATTAATGCACATACAATAGAGCTTATACAAGATAAGGATCACAAAACATAAAGCATGATCAGAACCAAAGACACATTATGATAAAGTCATATTAACATTTCATATTAACATAACATACATTACTTATGAGTAATCAAATCCCAAGCCTACAAGTGGAATGCTCATGTTAAGCCCTCATAACCAGTTAAACAAGATATGAGACCATATGTAATGCCATAATTCATACAACTCATATCATAACTATTCATCAACACATATAGAAATATATACAAACACATGTTCATCAACAAAACAAACATTATATATTATAGGATACTACATTTTATGTTAATAGAACATCAGAAAAATCTCTTAAGACTTCCCTTAGAGTCAACTTGTGCACTGTCTAGGAAAATTCCCATACCCGTACCTATTCTACGTAGACTCTTAAACTCACCCTAGTAAACGTACAATTACTTTAGTATTTTAGTTTTGTTGAAGGAAAAATTGTCTTAACCTATATTAGTGTCACGACCCAAATCCGATCGCGACTGGCACCCACATTTACCCTCCTATGTGAGCGAACCAACCAATCTAAACCTTAACATTTCAATGTAATATCAACAGAAAATAATGCGGAAGACTTAACTCATTAATAAAAACCAAATCGATAACTATTATTCCCCAAAATCTGGAAGTCATCATCACAAGAACATCTACAATCAAATGACTAAACTAAGAATGTCTAAGAACTAAAAATACATAAAAGCTAGTCCATGCCGGAGTTCAAGGCATCAAGACTTGAAGAAGAAGATCCAGTCCAAGCTAGACGTATTAGCTCACCCTGAATTTCCGGTGTAGTAAGACTGGCTTGAATCACTGCTGAGTTGAAGATGACGGAACGTTCGTTGTATTCCACAATTAGCAAAGAAGAAAACGTAAAAGTAGGGGGTCAGTACAACCACATGTACTGAGTAGATATCATCGGCCAACTCAAAATAGAAAACAGTATATATCAGTTAATATCATAAATCAACTATAAAACTCAACATGTAGCAACAACAAGTACTAAGATCATCACTAAGTACCATCAAGTTCATCCATGAGAGCTCACGCCTCAATACCATACTCATTTGGGAATTAAGTTCATTATGTTGAGTATATTATCATCTTTCAAGATTCATTATCTTTCTTCCTCTTGTGTCGGTACGTGACACTCCGATCCCCTACATGTGTCGGAACGTGACACTCCGATCCCCTATATGTGTCGGTACGTGACACTCTGATCCCCTATATGTGTCGGAACGTGACACTCCGATCCCCTAATTCTACGTGTCGGTTCGTGACACCCGTCCCACTAATACTATGTGTCGGAACATGACACTCCGATCCACTAATACTATATGTCGGAACGTGACACTCCGATCCCCTATATGTGTCGGTACGTGACACTCCGATCCCCTATATGTGTCGGAACGTGACACTCTGATCCCCTAATTCTACGTGTCAGTTCGTGACATCCGTCCCACTAATACTATGTGTCAGAACGTGACACTCCGATCCACTAATACTATGTGTCGGAACGTGACACTCCGATCCACTAATTCTCATTATATCCGTTCATCAAGCCTTCTCTATACCAAGGCATCATCAATCCCATTACTTTAATTCATCAAGCCTTCTTTTATACCAAGGCCTTATCATTAACAAGTAGATTAAAGTTTCTTTCAAGATTTGGGATTCAATAGCTTCATCATGCTTATTTATTCGTAATTACATAATCACATCATTCATGCAAGCATACAATTAAGCATATAGAAGGGTTTTACAATACTACTAACATATATCATTCGCTATTAAGAGTTTACTACGAATATCATGAAAAACCATAACCTACCTCCACCGAAGAATTGGAATCAACAAGCAATTTCCAAAGCTTTGATATTCTTCTTCTTTGTTCGACTCTCTCTCTCTCTCTACTCGTTCGTTTCTCCTCTCTTTCTGTTCTTTTCTTTTTCTTATTCAAACTCTCTTTCTTTTACCCTAATTCATATATAATTAAGAATGAAAGATGGTAATAATGACCCACTAATTAACTTAAGGTTACCTATTTTATCCCCCAAGTAATTAGATTTATTAATATTAACCCTCAAACTTTATAATCAAGGAAAGAATAGTCCAAACGTCCCTTAAAGCGTGGAAAGAAATCCGATTCGACCGGGATGCGCGACTGTGACGACGTCATGCTGCGACGGTCCGTCACTCAGTCGCCGCAGCCTCTTAAAACTCAAGTGGCGTGACGGTCCGTCACCCTGTGACGGTCCGTCTGTCGATTCGTTCTGGAGTTGAGAGTCGATTTTCAGTACAAAATTTCAGAATTCTAAGTGTCATGGAACGAAACCTCTGTGACGGACCGTCGTGCCTATGACGGTCCGTCGTGGTGTCTGTAGTCTAGGCCAGTTTTTCCAGAAATAAAATCTGCTGCTCAAAACGACTTAACGGGTCATTACAATAGATACCAATTTACCCATCGTTCGTCCCCGAACGATCAAAAGAAGAAAAACAATGGCGAAAAGGAGTACCTGAATCTGTAAACAGATGTGGGTATTTTTCATGCATATCTGCCTCCTTCTCCCAAGTAGCTTCTTCAACCGGTCGATTCTTCCATTGCACCTTGATGGATGCAATCTCTCTTGACCTCAACTTGCAAACCTCCCTATCTAATATAGCAACCGGTTCCTCTTCATAAGTCAAGTTCTCATCAAGCAAAACTGAATCCCAACGGATAATGTAATTTCCATCCCCATGATATCCTTTCAACATGGACACATGAAACACCGGATGCACTCCGGACAGCCCTGGAGGCAAGGCTAACTCATAAGCCACCTCCCCTACTCGCTTAAGTACTTCGAAGGGACCAATATACCTTGGGCTTAGTTTACCTCTTTTACCAAACTGCATCACCCCTTTCATTGGTGAAACTTTCAACAAGACTTGTTCACCCTCCATGAACTCTAAGTCTCTAACCTTTCGATCTGCATATTCTTTTTGTCTACTTTGCGCCGCTAGAAGCTTTTCTTGAATGGACTTCACTTTCTCTAATGAATCCCTCAAAAGATCGGTACCCCAAGGTCTAACCTCAAAGGCATCAAACCAACCAATGGGAGACCTACATCTCCTCCCATACAATGCTTCAAATGGGGCCATATCAATGCTTGAGTGATAGCTATTATTGTACGAAAACTCCGCTAAGGGTAGGAAGCTATCCCAATGACCACCAAACTCTATCACACACGCACGAAGCATATCCTCCAACACTTGAATCGTTCGCTCAGACTGACCATCGGTCTGAGGATGGAACGCAGTACTAAGGTCCAACCTAGTACCCAATTCTGCATGCAATGTTTTCCAGAACTTAGAAGTAAACTGCGTACTCTATCTGATATGATGGATAGTGGAACCCCATGCAACCGAACAATTTCTGAGACATAGATTTTGGCTAACTTCTCTGCATTGTAAGTCACCTTTACAGGAATGAAATGAGCAGACTTAGTTAACCTATCTACAATCACCCAAATGGAGTCATACTTACCCAATGTCTTTGGAAGACCAACCACAAAATCCATTGCAATTCTCTCCCACTTCCATTCAGGAATGGGCATTCTCTGAAGTGTTCCTCCGGGCCTTTGGTGTTCATACTTTACTTGTTGACAGTTTGGACACTTGGCAATAAAGTCAACAATATCACGCTTCATTCTACTCCACCAAAAGTGTTGCTTTAGGTCACGGTACATCTTGGTCGCACCCGAATGTATAGAATACTTTGAGCTATGAGCCTCTGTCAGAATAGTGTTGATCAAATCATCAACTCGGGGTACACATACCCTTCCCTTGATTCTCAAAACACCTTCCTCATCGATTTGTGCTTCCTTAGCCTCTCCTCGCAATACCTTATCTTGGATTCTGTGCAGTTTCTCATCATCAAACTGTCTTCCCTTAATCTTGTCAAGAAAAGAAGATCTTGACTCCATACTAGCCAACAATCCTCCCTTCTCATTTACTTCTAACCTCATCAAGTCGTTAGCCAGAGTCTGAACCTCTCTAGCCAACAGGCGTCTAGAAGCTTGCAAGTGAGCTAGACTTCCCATGCTTCCCGCCTTTCTACTTAAAGCATCCGCTACAACATTCGCCTTCCCCGGATGATACAAAATAGTGATGTCGTAGTCCTTCAGTAGTTCCATCCATCTTCTCTGTCTCAAGTTCAAATCTTTCTGAGTAAAGACATAGTGAAGGCTACGATGATCCGTATAGACCTCACACTTAACCCCATATAAATAGTGTCTCCATTGCTATAATGCAAACACTACCGCGGCTAATTCCAAATCGTGGGTCGGATAGTTACGTTCATGCACTTTTAATTGCCTTGAAGCATAAGCAATCACACTCTTCTCTTGCATTAGTACTGCACCCAAACTAGAATAGGATGCATCACAATAAAAAATGAAGTTCTTACCTTCCACGGGCAAGGTAAGGATAGGTGCGGTAGTCAACAAAGTCTTGAGCTTCTGAAAGCTTTCTTCACATTCGTCCGACCATACAAACGGAACATTCTGCTTAGTCAAGTTCGTCAATTGGGAAGCAATAGAAGAGAATCCCTTGACAAATCGGCGGTAGTAGCTAGCTAACCCAACAAAACTCCTTATTTCTGACACATTAGTGGGTCTTACCCAATTCTTCACTGTTTCAATCTTAGAAGGATCCACCATCACTCCTTCCTTAGAAACCACGTGCCCCAAGAAGTACACTGCATCTAGCCAAAACTCACACTTAGAGAACTTGGCATAAAGCTTTTTCTCCCTCAACATTTCCAATACCATTCTCAAATGCTCTTCATGTTCCTTCTTGCTCTTTGAGTATACCAATATATCATCAATAAATACGATCACGAAAAGGTCCAAATATGGCTTAAAGATCCCGTTCATCAAGCTCATGAACGCAGCAGGGGCATTCGTAAGACCAAAAGACATCACCACAAATTCGTAATGCCCATACCTCGTTCGAAAAGCAGTCTTTGGCACATCCGTTGCCCGTATTTTCAATTGATGATAACGGATCTCAAGTCAATCTTAGAGAAGACACAAGCACCTTGTAGTTGATCGAACAAGTCATCAATGCGAGGAAGAGGATACTTGTTCTTAGTAGTTACCTTATTCAGTTGTCTGTAGTCTATGCACATCCGAAAACTCCCATCCTTCTTCTTCACAAACAAAACCGGAGCACCCCAAGGAGATGCACTTGGTCTGATGAAGCCTTTGCTCAACAACTCTTGAAGTTGGGCCTTTAATTCTCTTAACTCGGCGGGAGCCATTCTATACGGGGGTATAGAAATGGGGCGAGTGCCCGGTTCAAGATCAATGCAGAAGTCAATATCCCTATCTGGTGGCATACCAGGGAGATCTGCAGGGAACACATCCAAAAACTCACGGACTACCGAAACCGACTCAATCGAAGGTACTTGAGTAGTGTCATCCTTGAGATGTGCCAAGAAAGCTAAACACCCTTTACTAACCATTTTCTTAGCACGAAGAAAGGAGATGATACGCACCGAATTAGAAGTGTAGTCACCCTCCCACACTAACGGATCTGTCCCAGGCTTGGCTAACGTCACCGTTTTAGCATTACAATCCAAGATCGCAAAATTCGGAGAAAGCCAAGTCATACCCAGAATTTCATCAAAGTCAACCATTTCTAGAATAACCAAATCTACATAAGTGTTGCTCCCCACAAAAGTCACCAAACAAGACCTATACACTTTTTCAACTATCACAGACTCACCCACCGGAGTAGAAACACGAATAGGTATATCAAGTAATTCACAATGTAAATTTAGACCATTAGCAAATGAGGAAGATACATAAGAAAATGTGGATCCAGGATCAAACAATACAGAAGCCATGCAATCACAAACCAAAAGATTACCTGTGATGGCGACATCGGATGCCTCCGCTTGGACCGCCCAGGAAAGCGTAACAATGGGCCCTATCGTTAAATGCATCCGTTGCCCTACCATGTTGTGCTGTAGTGGCTGCGGTGTGCCCATCACCTCTGCCGTTTTGGTGACCACCATTACCTCGACCACCACGTCCTCCAGAATAACGGCCTCTACCATGACCACCTCTACCTCTAGCTATTGGGGGTCTATAACTTTGTTTGTGACAATTCCTCCTAATATGTCCGGTCTCCCCACATCCATAACACTCTCTAGAGTCAAGCATAGGTTTCTCGGAGAAGTGTTGACCGGTCTGAGGTGGTCCCCAACTCTGATCTGTAGTAAAGACTGAATTGGTCGAACCGAGTAGCCTCTGCACTGTCCTCTAGTATACGAACTATTAAACTCACCTCCCTTTGAAACCTTTTTGATGTCGAAGTTGTGGTGAAGACGTATGGCTTCACTCCTTCCACTTCTATCACAAAGTCTACCACCTCTTGGAAGGATTTTGCCGCTGCCGCTACCTGTAAGGCCGAAATCCGCAACTCTGATCTCAACCCCTTCACAAACCGGCGAATTCGCTCTTGTGGGCTGAAACAGAGTTGAGTGGCATATCTAGATAGTGCACGAAACTTAGCCTCATAAGCATTAACCGACATCCTACCTTGCTCTAGGCTCAAGAACTCATCCCGTTTCCTATCCCTCAAGGTCCTTGGGATATACTTCTCCATAAACAGGGTAGAGAAGGATGCCCAAGTCATGGGTGTGGCATCTATCGGTTGACACTCGACATGTGATCGCCACCACATTTTGGCGTTCCCTTGAAACTGATAGCTTACGAATTCAACGCCAAACCGTTCTACTATCCCCATCTTGTGTAGTAGCTCATGACAATCAACCATAAAATCATAAGCATCTTCAGATTCTGCACCCTTGAAGATTGGAGGTTTCAATTTCAAGAACTTACTGAAAAGTTCGTGTTGATCGTTTGTCATTACCGGTCCAGTAGTCAGACGTGGAAATGTGCCTATCTCCAATGAGGCATCCATGCGGGGAGCCATAGTAGCCGCATGTCGTACCTCTGAAACCGGAGGTGTTGGTGCAGAAACCACTGGAGGTGCCTGACCATGATCAGATAACCCGCTAAGATAAGCGAGAACCTGATTGATCATCTCTGGGGTAGGTTGGGGTGGCAATTCCTCATTCTGCTCTTGTTCATTCTCCCCATCCTCCCCTTCTCTTACCACTTCCTCAGTCGGTGGAGGAGTCACTGCCCTAGCATCAGATGGGCTAGGTGCTCGTCCTCTTTCTCTAGAGGACGTCCTCCCACGACCTCTTCCACGGCCTCTTGCCGTTGTTCTTCCTCGAGCTACAGCCCCAGTGGCTGGCTCAGACGCACCCTGTCCAGCCGGTGCTGGTGTTGGTGTTGTCGTTGCTCTAGTTCTAACCATCTGCGAAAGAGAGTGAAGATGGTCAGATACCAATTCGTATCGCCTAGATACCAATTGGACTCAAGTAGTAGCACGAAAGGAAGAATGAAAGAGTGAAATTTTCCTAAAGTCTTATAGCCTCTCAAGGAAAAGTAAAGGCGTCCCCCTACCGTTCCTTAAGACCCTACTAGACCTGTTCTTGTGTGATGAGACCAACGAACCTAATGCTCTGATACCAAGTTTGTCACGACCCAAATCCGATCGCGACTGGCACCCACATTTACCCTCCTATGTGAGCGAACCAACCAATCTAAACCTTAACATTTCAATGTAATATCAACAGAAAATAATGCGGAAGACTTAACTCATTAATAAAAACCAAATCGATAACTATTATTCCACAAAATCTGGAAGTCATCATCACAAGAACATCTACAATCAAATGACTAAACTAAGAATGTCTAAGAACTAAAAATACATAAAAGCTAGTCCATGCCGGAGTTCAAGGCATCAAGACTTGAAGAAGAAGATCCAGTCCAAGCTAGGCGTATTAGCTCACCTGAATTTCGGTGTAGTAAGGCGGCTTGAATCAACTCTTGAGTTAAAGATGACGGAGCGTTATTTGTATTCCACAATTAGCAAAGAAGAAAACATAAAAGTAGGGGGTCAAAGACAACCACAAGTCTTGAGTAGATATCATCGGCCAACTCAAAATAGAAAGCGTATATATCGATTAATATCATAAATCAACTATAAAACTCAACATGTAGCAACAACAAGTACTAAGATCATCACTAAGTACCATCAAGTTCATCCATGAGGGCTCACGCCTCAATACCATACTCATTTGGGAATTAAGTTCATTATGTTGAGTATATTATCATCTTTCAAGATTCATTATCTTTCTTCCTCTTGTGTCGATGCGTGACACTCCGATCCCTACATGTGTCGGAGCGTGACACTCCGATCCCTATATGTGTCGATGCGTGACACTCCGATCCCTATATGTGTCGGAACGTGACACTCCGATCCCCTAATTCTACGTGTCGGTTCGTGACACCCGTCCCACTAATACTATGTGTCGGAACGTGACACTCCGATCCACTAATACTATGTGTCGGAACGTGACACTCCGATCCCCTATATGTGTCGGTACGTGACACTCCGATCCCCTATATGTGTCGGAACGTGACACTCCGATCCCCTAATTCTACGTGTCGGTTCGTGACACCCGTACCACTAATACTATGTGTCGGAACGTGACACTCCGATCCACTAATACTATGTGTCGGAACGTGACACTCCGATCCACTAATTCTCATTATATCCGTTCATCAAGCCTTCTCTATGCCAAGGCATCATCAATCCCATTACTTTAATTCATCAAGCCTTCTTTTATACCAAGGCCTTATCATTAACAAGTAGATTAAAGTTTCTTTCAAGATTTGGGATTCAATAGCTTCATCATGCTTATTTATTCGTAATTACATAATCACATCATTCATGCAAGCATACAATTAAGCATATAGAAGGGTTTTACAATACTACTAACATATATCATTCGCTATAAAGAGTTTACTACGAATAGCATGAAAAACCATAACCTACCTCCACCGAAGAATTGGAATCAACAAGCAATTTCCCAAGCTTTGATATTCTTCTTCTTTGTTCGACTCTCTCTCTCTCTCTCTACTCGTTTGTTTCTCCTCTCTTTCTGTTCTTTTCTTTTTCTTATTCAAACCCTCTTTCTTTTACCCTAATTCATATATAATTAAGAATGAAAGATGGTAATAATGACCCACTAATTAACTTAAGGTTACCTATTTTAACCCCCAAGTAATTAGATTTATTAATATTAACCCTCAAACTTTATAATTAAGGAAAGAATAGTCCAAAACGTCCCTTAAAGCGTGGAAAGAAATTCGATTACATTGGGATCAGGCGACCTGTGACGGGCCGTCATGCCTGCGACGGTCCGTCACTCAGGTCGTCGCAGCCTCTTAAAACTCAAGTGGACTGTGACGGTCCGTCCTGTCAGTTCATTACGGAGTTCAGAGAGTCGATTTTCAGTACCAAATTTCAGAATTCTAAGTATCATGGAACGAAACATCTGTGACGGACCGTCGTGCCTATGACGGTCCGTCGTGGTGTCTGTAGTCTAGGCCAGTTTTTCCAGAAATAAAATCTGCTGCTCAAAACGACTAAACGGGTCGTTACAATTAGACCATGTGAACTAAATATTGAAATTTGTGTCATGAAACCCCGCCCTGAAAGAAGATGGTCTGTATTCCAACGTACTACAAAAAAATAAACATAATATTCTATATAGATCGACTAGCTAGTACTTCTATGGTGAGAACATAGTTAAGGAACTACGAGATATATTAGAGACCCATAATTCCATATTGCATGGTAGCCTCTATCTCATGAGAGTCATTGAGAACATACCTTTCAACTTGAGAAGGGACACTTCTCATATATAGTTCACTCAGTGCTAAGCTAAAGTCAATTTTTTAGTTGCCTTTACGTTATTATTAATCATAAATCTTATCGTAGATAATTGGAGAATAATTCCTTGTATAAACATGATAATTATGTCATTAGGTTTAGGAAGAAAATTTCGTTTCAACACAAACCTTCATTTGTGACATTAACATATCATAGTCATATTGTGTAAGGCAAACACGAGAAACATCATCAATTTTGCATTATCATAACCTTATAATGATCCCACATTTAACATATTTGTTGCACATCATATATTCATAGCAACATCATACATACATCAATTTCATAACAAACATCAATTATAGGCCAACATAAACATAAAAGAGCAATTATACCTTTAGAAGACTTACCGATTGCTTCCAAGAATCTTCTTCAAGAGATTACGCTCAAGTCACCACAATCATCCAATAATATATTGAAATTTACAATAATATAACAAATCGTAAGCACTCTAGTCATACACACGACCATTTCATTGGTAGTGTTGAGAGAAAGAGGTTCATTTATAAGTTCATTCAAGCAATAGTTCCAATCCCAATATTTCATTACATTAAGTGACCAATATAACATAATCAAATCCATTATTTCTGGAAAGAAAATTCCTCAAACAAAATCCAATAATACCATATCAATTACCCAAAAATACATACTTACTTAGCCATAGAAAATCATAGTTTATCACAATCTGTGAAAAATTTCGAGTTAGAAGGAAAAACCATTGGTAGAGTAAAAGACCTAGGAATTTGAATTGTTTAGAAATCACTTTGAATGTAACTATTGGGGATAGGAATCCCAAGAAGGAATAACCCTTACCTTGTTGACGATTCAATCCACGAATCTTGAGAAGAATAATTAAGAACTTGACCATCTTCTCAATGTTTCAAATTGTCTTCAATGGTGGTTGAGTAGAGAGTTAGAGAGAGATGAGAGCGATTTGGTGAATATGATTCCATGCTCATGAAAGTGGGTTAACAATGACTTAACAAAAGTATATACTCACCTCAAAATTACCCAAAATACCCCTCACATAACTGAGTCTTTTTGTGAAGTTAGATTGACTTAAAAACAATGCTGATGAATTTGGGCAGTGGGTGCGTGTCATGGGGGGAATTTCAATTCTTTTTTCTGAAATTTGGGACAAGGCAGAGGGCCTCGTGAAGGCCCCGCGTGGTAGAAATTTTTTTGCCTTCCTTGTGCTTGTTGCACGATGCATGTCTGGTTCTACATCTTCATTGGTGCAAACTTCCTTGGCAGCTGGCTCACCAATGTTTGGTTCCTCCTCAAGGACCCTTCTTTTTGTCTTTGGGGAGTCTTTACAAAACGTTTGGACCATTTATACTATATTTTACCGATTAATAGTATTTTTACATGTTTTAGAGTTAATTTGAAACTCCCAAACTTTCACCAATCATAGGGACGTCTACTAGTTCAATTTACATAGTTTCCGTACGTCAAGGTCTTCCATTTTCGGTTTGGCTCTATCCTTTTCTAATTGAGTTTAATACATTGATATATGTGTTGAAACATCATTTTAGCCATTATTTAATGGGTGATGCTCTAGTTTAAGTCATGGAACATCAGGAGTATTTAAAAATATGATGTTAATAGTCAGTATATAGTGTTTAGGTGAGTAGGGAGGTGAAACATGCAAGAACATCCTATGACGTTTGAAAATTAGCCTTGAGACGTGCTAGTGTATATTCGTATATTTCATGAGGTTTTATGTGGTGTTTGAAGCACAAATTTGTAGGAAAGGGTCCTTACATCTTGAGGGATGTATTTAGGGTGGGAACATCCAGTTAAAACTCCCCAAGAATTAATTTAAGGTTCCTTGAAACGGACCCATTTTGTGAGAAAAATTGTCAAGAACCAGTCCCAATGAATGAGGGATAACAACGGACACATAGATGCCTCATCGATGGGGGTCATTGATTGAAACTTAGTTTCTTGAGCTTAAGAACCAAATGTGGAATTTCTTACAAAGTCTATAGTTTCTAGTACAGCCCATCGTCTGGTCTGTTGATTGTTCTGCAACTTTCTCGCAGTTCACTGTTAAGTTGAATCGAGAAACTTATTTCGTGTCCAAAGAAATGTATGGGAGGTTAATTAAGTTATTATTGGGTATTATATTAGTATTAAAACAATAAAAGACTCCTTTATACTATAGACTCCAAATCAAAACCTCACTCTCACATTAGAACTCTCAAGAACAGCATAGAAAAAAGTGAATTTAGAGATAACAGCTTAGGACGAATTCACATAGGGTTAAATCTGGGATTAAGGCATTATTAGAATGTATGTGAAGAGTATTCATCCATGGGTTCTTCCATTAATGGAGACCCCCTACTTTTACTCAATGGGGAATCTAAAGAATCCCATTTCTAGAGAGGTTTGTGATTGCATTGTGGGTAAGGTTTGATTTTGATCCCAATCTAGTGGTCAATAATGTTCATATAATAATTATATTATGTGTTCATTAAGTTTTCATGGTAAATTATTATACTTGATATTGAAGGTTATCATGGTGATTTTAGTCCATTACAAGCTATATGAAGGTTATAAGTTGACTTTCCTCATTCAATTCAATTCTATATTATCTGATCATGCATAAAAGTTCAAACTTCTATTCCTTCACTTTAAGTATGGGCCTTGGCATGAAATATGTTAATGATTAAAATGATTTGTTTTCAGTGTTAAGTGATGTTTATAATGTCAATACACCAAATGAAAATGTTTTTATTCATGTTATGTACTTTTAGCTTATGAAATGGGTTTGATGAGCATGATTAGAAAATGTTTGATTTATGGTTTATTTACGGTTATAATGTGATTTAGCTACTTCTCTACATTTTATCTAATGAGAATTGTTGGAGATATTGTTAAAAGGTGAAGAAAGCTTCGATGAATGTTATGTTGGTTATATTGAATAGTTTTTATTGATCCACATTTTATGGTGATATTTACTTGAAATTCATGATTATATTTAATAAATGTATGTACTATGAATGTGGACTTGAAAGCATTTAATGTGAAGTAAAATAGTTATTATGATGATTATGCATATTATGTGTTAGAACATTGAAAACTGCTTCTTGATTATACTATGCTTAAGTGAAGCATATGTTTATGTTAAGCATGCTAGTTTGTGAAATATGATGAATGAAGACATAAGCATGTCGATATCTCAATGTTATGAAAGTAGTGATTATATGAAATTTGTGATCACACAAAAAGTTGAATCAATGAATGAAGTTAATTATTGCGAAAGGCGGATTTTTTGGTGAATACTCTTACTGACTTGGGATGAAGTGTTTAGTAACAACCTTACTACATACCAAGAACTTTCTAATGTAGTTTGTAGGATGGATACCCTTCGTTTGTTGATATGTGGTGTCCAATACTTATCCCTAACCTTAAGTAATGAATGTTTAAGACACTGTAAGGGAGTTATGCTTAGCACCAAGAGGATATGATGAAGAGGTGGTTAAACTTCATGAGTTTGGATGTTGTATCAAATGTACCACATGAGATTATTACTCCTCGTCAGTACAAAATGAATTACTCAGAAGCAATCTCCTAATCTCTAAACAAAGAGCCCACATAGGTGTAGCTATTGGATAATCTATGTTAAGGGTAAGAGAATGACCCTGCCCTAAGAAAGTATAGATCCCTCATCCGATAGGGGTTAATGTCGGGATTTAATGTCTAGCTCTCATGGTCTATGTCAGTTAAATATAACTCCCCACAAAGGTATATAAAGAACTATGTCTCCCAAAGAGTGTACTACTTAGGATAGGTTGTGGTATGGGACACATTTTTTCCATTGCACAAGTACACACTTGAAAGATGAGTCTTGGTGTGTCCGTATGTGTAATATATGGATGATTCCTTATGTAATGAAAATTAAATTAGGTGACGTAATGGATAAAGTTAAGAAAGCATGTTAAAGTTATGTCTTGTATGATGAGGATTATGAATGATTAATGTGGTGTACCTAATCTGATGGAATCCTCAAGGAGCATAAAGTGGGAGTAGTAGTATGAGATGCTATTTTCACATTGCACTTTGTGTAAAATGCAAGTACTCTTGGAGAAGGGCACTTATGTGAAGTTCTTAAATGCAAGTATGTTTCTCTAATTTCTACTTATACGATGTGGACTTTTTACCCGTAAGAAGTAAGCCTATAATGGCTAGTCATGCAGATCACTTAGGTGTGCATCGATGGGATTGTATATGTTGTTTCTTAATGCGTTACATTAGTTAGTCTTAAGATAACCTTTTTTTGAGAAACATCAAAGGTAATTAGTTCACTAAAAGTTTTCTTAAATAGGTTCACTATGAAGTTTTTTGATGTCACTATAACGTGCTTTTTTTGTAATAATATTATTGAAGTTCTATGTTATATATTAATTGGTGATTCATATGTTTTTTTAATTCTTTATTCATGAAAGTTTTACCGATTTGACATTCAAGCTTTTTTCTACTAAATTCCTTTTTTGCATGTTTTTGCATATGCCATACTTAGTAGAATGTTTGTACTAACCACATACTCTTCTATACACTATAAGTATAGGTTTGAGGCAAGTTGACGATTAGAAGGAATAATTTGGAATTGACTCTCTCAAGACTAAGTATGTCCTTATATATTTGAGGGCATAGTCTTTATTTCATTGGTTTCTACTTTTAAGACATATTATGTGTTGTTGTTTAATGTAAATGGTCGTGTCCCTTAGATATTTAAGTTGTGTCTTTATTATGAGTTGTGAAGACGAGACTACGCTTTAGTATTAATGAAATATGTTTCTATATTATTAATAAATAGTGAAAAGTTTTGATTCCAAAATACTTTTCATGTCTTATATAATGAATGATAGCCAGGGTTACCATAACTTCTAGGGGGTAAGTTCGTGTTGTAACACACACTTAGTGGTGCGAGACCAAGCCTACAAAGAGCTTCCTATGATCAAAACGACGAAGTGCAAGGATGAGCTGTTGTTTGGACAACGGCTCGTTGATGAACATGTTGATGGACACCTGTAGATTTTCAATAGGTGTCTCGCCCGTGTGAGGGAAATTCACCTATCTTCCAAATGGAGTATTGGGCGGTTATTGAAGTTATTTTTTTGTATTTTAAGTTACTTTATCAGTCTTGAACCTAGATTATAGTTCATTATTGAAAATCAAAACTCAATGCCCTAAATAGAACCCTCTAGACACCATTGAAGGTTGAAGCTATGTTGAAGCTAGGAGCTTTATTTCTACATTAATTATTTATTAATTTTGTGTATTATCTTAATTTAATATATGGCGTTTAATTTTGAATATTCTACTATTCATTGAGACAATTTCAAATGGTTTCAAAAGATGTTCAAAAATAAAAAAAATTCTATTTTGACTTCTAGACATGGGTTGTTTCATAAATTTATTTTAGTCAATGATTTATGATAGAATTGATGTTAATTCAAATTATTAAGTAAAAATCTCTATGAACCCATGAAAATCATGATTTCCTATTTTCTTGTAATGTAGGTGATTTTATCAAGGGTTAATTATATTTGAATATTGTATAGATTGTACTAGGATATTAAATCATGTATATATTTTGGTAGAATTGTATATAGGCAGCCTTAGTTTAATGATTTTAATATTTTATCTTTCAGGATCATTGGATGGCTTTATTATAAGTTTAGAATGGTGTATGTGGATATTGGTAATTGCTTTTAAGAATTTATTCGATTGGGAAGGCTAAGGATTTGTGGTGATGATGATGGATTGGTGGTTAGAGGACCTAATCTCTCTATATTGTCTAGTGTTGGTATTTAATTGTATTGATTGGTATGGTCTACATATGATGTCAATCTTATATGATATAAACGTTATGAACTTGTCCTTGTCATCATTATTATGTGAATTATGATGTTATCTTGTTATAGGATGTATATTAGCAATGTGAAGGATAATATGTTAGATTATAAGAGACCTCCCATACACCCTCTTCAGGCGAACCTTAAAATTTATTAACTGATATCCTGAGGTAACTCTAAGATTCACTTTAGTTGAACATGAAGAGACCGCCTATAGACCCTCTTCAAGTATACCTAAGCAACCCCAAAAGCATACCTAGATAGTTATACTTTCATTCAACCTTCGTTAACCTTTGTCATAATCATCATTAAGTCAATTAAAATTCAATAAGCATTTCGAAGACTTAATGGTTTTGGAAGACCTAGGGAACCTACACACGAATATCTTCAAAGCCAACTCGTGCCATGTCAAGATAATGTCCCATTCTACAACCTAAACGTTGTAGAACTTATCAAACACAACAATGTATCTCATATAATAAGTGTAGGAAATAACCGACATAGACCATACTATCTAGTCCTGGAATCTGGAGTCATAAGCGACACCGATAGAGGTTTTTCTACTTGCTAGTTGTAGAAGTAGGATACAACCCATGTAGGAACATGGTAAAGTAATATGTTAGGTTTATTATTACTCTAGTATCATCTTAAGAAGATTCACTCTCCAATCATACTCACTCAGTGCTAGACTTTCTTTAACGACCCAGAAGTACACCATAGAAGTTTGAGTTGTCATAAGTCGCCACATAGCATATGAGACTCCGAAAAAGTCTCTGTTAGGCCACTTGTACCATTCATTGCCAATATATTACCAATAATAAGTAAGAATTCTAAACTTTCTTTACACACGAATAAATATTTCATTAATATACAAACTGAACACATTCTTTAAAGCATAAAACCTTAACAATGTCTCATGAAACAATCTATACTTATAGAATATACAATATTTAGGACTAAGCTGATATAGTTTATAAAAATAAAGACTAAGACATAAGGAACATATGTATTGCCCTTGAATCAATGAGGACTCACCAAAACTTCATCTTCAACCTTTAAAAACCTATCAGTCTTCCATGGCATATCAAGTCTCCAATCTCCCTACACTTTAGTCAAAAAGGGAAAAGAAGGGCTTCGCACATTGAATGCACCAAGTATGGAAGTCATGAAAATACTATAAAAAAGGGACATTTACTGTATAAAATGCTTTTCATTACATTTGATAAAACCTTCATAAAATAGTTTTAAAAACATGTAACAAATCATCAATCACATATAGAACATTTCAAATTAACCTTTATCACACCAACTTCACATAAAAGCCACATATCACAAGAGAATATCAAGGACATTTTAAAGTAGATAACATAATACCTTCCTACAAAAGGTGAATCTAAGGATCGCTTGAGTGAGTTAGAAAGAAACCGCCCATACAATTCCTTCACACACACCAATGAGATCCTTTTAGACTACCTAAGATAAGGTTATTCCCATTTGATTAATAAAACTCCATACTTAGAGTTATTCTAAGACTCACCTAAGTAAGAAAAGAAGACATTACCCCCACACCTCTCCAAGCCTACCTGGATAATCCTCAAAGCTACACTATATAGATACCTTTTGAATTAACATGTATTTACTTAGGTCATTAAATTCTTTAAGTCATTTAGAACAAATTCAACAATTAAGAATATTCACATAATGCTATTGGAGAAGACCTAGGGAACTCACATACTAATATCTCAAATCCTACTCATGCAATGATAGATAGAATCATATTCCAATACCTAAACTTTATAGAACTTATCAATCACTAGCATGTAACCCACATGATGAGACTAGTAACAAACATAGACCATATTATCTAAGCATGGTATCTGGAGTTATAACCTATTCCCATTGAATTATTTTACTTGCCAATGGTAGAAGAAGGAAACATCTCATTAGTCATATGGTTCAGGAATATTGAGGATTTCTTTGTTCTCTAATGTCATCATAGTTAGAGTAACTCCCCAAGAATACTCACTCGTTTCATAGTCTATGTTCTCATAGAGTAATTCTATAAAAGAGTATATGAAGAGGTGGCATATCTAGATCACAACCAAATCATAACACACCTTACAAAAGAGGATCAACTAGGCTTGCCTATAATGGTTAAGAGGATAGCTCAATGATTTTCCCAAGGACAGTTTCATACTATTCCAGCCAACCATCCCTAAGTCCATCATTCACACGAGAAGGAAACCATTACAGCTTTCAACTTAAAGGATCTCATAACCTTCTTTCCAAAAGGTTCCAAAAAAATGACCTTCTTTAATATATTCAAGATCATACTCCATTTATACAGACACATTAATGACTAAATGCTTTAGCCTACTAAGTCAATGATTCATATTCATATTTTTCATGTATCAAGTATGGAACACTAGTCTACAAAAACAAGACGCATACACTTTCCATTATCACATATAGCATATTATTCAAGAAGCACGTAGAGACAACTTAGTTTACTTGAAAGTCATCCTACACACTTCTTTTGAATCATAAGCATAAATAATAATAAAGTGCATAGAGTAATTTAAGAAGATTCACACTGCAACATAAAGTTTGCACACACACGACATCACTATAGCCTAACATAATCACTTATATGCATTAGCAGAACACAATCATGGACTTCATATATACACACAAACTATATAAACCTTCACAATGATAACATAGACAAGCTGTAACATTGTAATAAGATAGTACATAAAGTAATGCCAACGAGGCCATATTGTTTCACAATTTATAAAGTAATGCCGACGAGGCCACATCTTTAGAAAATATAATGCATAAGCACCACAACCATAAGTAGGTCATGCCAATGTTCATTATAATACAATAGCTATACTACATAATATATAAAGAATTAGGGAATTATGCCACCGATTCAATTCAAACATAGACAAACAAAAACTCAATACTCAAAGGCTCTTACAAATAGCCATGATCCCCAATTCAATCAAATAATCTCAATATATAATGATTTGAAGAATATATAACATCATATAATAAAATTTAGGAAGCTTATAAACCATACAATCATGATCTATACATCAATCAATAGCCTTAAGCAATCTACACATGAAGTCATTACTGTTTAACCATGATAAATCCAATTATAAATATTTTAGAAGGTCAAAAGGTATTGGATAATTTCATTGAGAACATGAATTTTATATCAATAACATCATATGTTAAGTTTGTAAAATGTTTCATTCAAGAACCTATTTCTTAGAGTTGAATTTGAACATTTGAATCTTGTTGAAATCTTTTAAATGATCTTTGAAACTTTCTCTTAGGAGATAGATATCCTTAGATGAATAAATCTCATGCATTATTAGAATAATTCAAAGAGAATTGAGGTAGCAAATCAATTGATGATTGTAAGACCCCAAAAATGATTTAGGTAAAGTGAGAGCCTAATGTGGTTGTAATGTTTATATAAAGTCTTAATTTGGTCTATAATGTGGTATAGAGGACATAACTAAGATTATGGGTGTATCAGAATTCAAAATTCAAGGGACAATCAAAGCGTTCAACGACTAAGTCATCTAAGAGACTCATATGTGATATTATTTATTTATATGTGATTGATTTTATATGGTTCTTAAATGAGTTAATACGGTTTTTAAAGTAATTGTGTCAAGTTTATTGAAGTTTGGAGGAAAAATGACCAAGAACGTCCAGGACGTTTGAAAGATACGTCTACAGTTGTCTTTGTAAGTCTAGGCAAGTTTCGTCAAGTTTTACATGTTCGTTTTGGATGAAATTCTTGTGATAGACATTAAACTTATATACTATCGTATTTGGGTTGTTAAATTAAAGGAAATTATCCCCATGGACCACTAAAGGGTCCTTGAGGAAAGACCCAAAAGTTAGTGTGCATGTTGTTCTAGGCAGACCCTGGTGATGGAGAAGTCAACGGCAAGTCGTGGATGTGATGCCAAGTTAAAGGGTACCTTAGTGTGGGACTTCGCAAAGGGTGAAGAGAGGAACTTGGGGCAGCCACTGTAGCCAACGATAGAGGGTTGTGATGCCCCAATGTGCCTGTGACGCCCCGTTAAGGGCTGGCGTCATGCGTAAACTGTTCCAGCGGAGCTGGTGCTCCAATTAAAGGGTGAAATGGTAAATTCACCCCACTTCAAAAATAATTTATTGGATTTTTATTAATGGTATTTTTAGTATTTTAATTATGTATATAAGGGGTAATCACATGAAAGACTTCATTCTTCAAAATTATAAAACCAAAACACTTAGAAATGTCCCAAATCCTCCATGTGAGTTCATAGTGAAGATGGAGCTTGAAGATGGGTCTTCAATGGAGTTTATTATTCAATTAACTTTTGATTCTTCAAATAAGGTACAGGAATTCATAATCTAAGAATTGCTATCACCTTAGAGCCAATTTCAAAGATGATTTTCAAAGATTTCAAAAACATGGAAAAGTCCAATTTCTGCTCTAACTCTTGGTTTCTTGCATAAATGGTTTCCAAACGTTAAGAGATGATGTTTAATTGAGTTTTTTCAATGAAATAATCTATGAACCCTTGATCTTCTCAAATCTCTATGTTTCACTAAAATATGGGTGAATTGATTATGCTTTAATATTCATGAATTCATGTGTAGATTGTTATGGGCTTTTGATTCATATATTTATTATGTATGTATGGTGTATATGTTCTTCAAATTAGATTAATTGAATAATGGATAATATAAGATCTATTTAATGATAAGATAATTCAATTTATATTTATTTAAGTCTAGTAATTTCTAATGTAATTTTCTATGAGCTTTCTAATGATGCAATAATTATATTCAATTGACATCTAGGTTATATTAGATTGATAAGTATGTAATGAATTGACCTAGTTTTGTTTATTATCGATATAAATGTATTGCGTTATTTGTTATGGCCTTTGTAATGGGCCTTGTAATATCGAATTGGATGATTTAGCCTTGAAATTGCAGTTGTATGACGGAGTGGGGCATGCTTCCCTTATTATTTTATTTTGATGTTAGTTGGACTTCAATTATGTTGTGATTGGTATTGTCCACTGATTGTGGCGGTGTAATGTGATTAACTTGCAATTGATGTGGCGTTGTCAGCGTTACGTTTTGCAGTATGATGATCATGGCCTTGTTGGCACTACTTGATGTGCCATGATTTATTTTATATTTGTTATATATGATGTATGAGTATATCTATATATATGTAAAGTAATATTAATGTATGTCTTCTTGTCATGTATGTAAGAAAATCATGTAAACTATGACTATTTGCTAATATGTGTAGTCTTAGGGTTGATGCATGGTTATTCCTACTTAACTATATGAGTCTATAATAGTTATATTTATGATATTATGGTAATGTGTAGGATTACTTAAAGATGATAATGGTTATTCCTATGTTCTTATAGAATGACTAGTAATATGTGTTAAGGTGAAGTATGTGGTATCTTGAATGTTGACTTACTAGTGTCCCGTACGTGATGCTTGTATGGTTATGAATATGTGATTTCTTGTCTTAGTATGCTTTAGTATCTTAGTATTGAATGTATAATTAATATGTGACCTTGAATAATGCTAAGAGGGTCTTTCATGTGAATCCTTGAACTAGTGGTAAGGTTATGTATGTTGAAGTCGTAATCCGTAATGGTATCTTTCAAAGTAAGGATGGTGGACTTAATGTTTATTTTATGGAATGGCATCATAACAAACCTTACGAAAGTCATAAAGAGCTTCTTATTTCCATTGGAAGGTATCCCAAATAGGATGTATATGGTAGGGTAAATTTATTTGGGTTATGAACTTGTTATGGAACCCTTTTATGTGAACCTTTAATGTGAATTACTATATGAGAATGAAGGCTAGCACCGAATGAGTATGGAATGGGGAAGTAGTTCTCATTAAGTACGAGTCTATAATACAAAGCACGCCCTTCATATTTTTTAACCATGTGCCTACATGATATGTGTCCTATTTCTACCCTTGGCAAATAGAATACCCTCATTGGAGTAGGTTAGAACTCCAGATTCCATGAGTTTCTAGAATGGTATATGTTGGTTATTGCCATTTCTCATAATTTTTGATACCTTTTAGCACTTGAGAAGTTTTATGAAGTTTAGGTGGTGGTATAGGACGCTATCTAGACATTGCACAATAGGCTTTGAAGATGTTATTTGGAGACCCTAGGTCTTGTATAACACCATTACTTTAATGTACTTTATATGATGAATGTATCGATATAAAAAAATTAATATAATGACTTACGTTAAATAATTATGTTTATATGAAGAAGTACTTATATACAGTAATCAGGGGTTGTCTAGGAAAGGTGTGAAGGGGGCATTGGAATGGTCACTTCTTATCTTACCTAGATAAGTATTATGAATGACTCTAGTTAGGGAAGTTGGTTAATTATGTGTAAATTATCTAAGCCTTACATAATCTTAAGGATTATTTAGCTAATCTTTAAGCGGTTACTATGGATGTTATCTTCTTGATATATTTAAGTAAGTCTTTTGTTAGCTTTTGGAAGGAGAATGCCATATCACCTCTACTCTAATATGCTAAATGAGATTGAATTTATCGTAGGGATTCCATAAGATCTCTTAAGTGCGTGTGTAAGGTATTGTATGAGCGATCACTTCATAACTCACTCAAGTGAACCTTAGAATCACCTAGGTAGGAAAATCTCATGTTCTTATGTTGATGTTTATTAAGTGTGTATTTGACTCATTATAAGTAATCTTGAGGGTCGTTTAGGCACATCTAGAGAGAGTGCATGGGAGGTCTCTCTTTGTGTGACTTAAGTGAATGTTAGGATTGCTTTGAGTGAGAAGATTACATGCTAATGGGGGTTTAAAGTGAAGTGAAGTGACTTCATTGTAATGTTTGCTAAAAATGTGACTTTTTGCCTAAATGATTTATATGTTTTTCATAGTTTTTAAATGGTTGTCTTATGCTTATAGTTTGATGTTTTAATCGAAATTCATGAAAAGTATGTTATTTACTAAATTTCCCTTTTTTCATTATTTTTGCATGGCTTCCATACTTGGTACATAAAATGTGCTAACCCCTTCTTTTAATTTTTGACTAAAGTGTAGGGAAATGGAATGTTGATGTGCCTTTAAGGATGGATAGGTTCCTAACGGTTAAATATGAAGTATTGATGAGTCCTCATCGATTCGAGGACAATAGCCACATGTTCCTTTTATGTCTTAAGTCTTTATTTTATGTTTTTTATGGGATTAGTCCCAGGTATTGTAATCTCTAAAGTCTACATGGTTCAATGACATATTGTATAATTTTAATGTTTTAATTGAAAGTCTTCCACTTGTGTATTGTTTATGAAAGAGTTCTTCATGTGTGAAGAAAGTTTAATGTTTTTACTTATTTTAGTTGTGCTTATTATGCAATGAATGATACGAGAGGCTTAGATGAGACTTCTTGAAGTCTCATTTTTCGTGTGACATCGCAAAGATACTCTAACTTCTATGGTGTACTTGTGGGGTGTAACAAACTTGGTATCAAATCATAAGGTTTAGGGAATGACTTAGTTTCCGCATGAACTACATCTAGTGGAGTGTTGTTTATAATATGAAGCGCACCACATTATAAATAGGAGGTCATTGGGTGACAGGAAAAGTTTCACGTCCTCATTAATCTAATGGTGTCTTTCCCTTGTTTCACTTAGATGTTAGCCCCTAGAGGGTGACTGTATGACGTTTGGGTTGAGGGAGAGAAAATATGAGATTTGACTTGTTATATGAGGTGGGATAGATGGTGGTTTTGACCTTAGATTTGCTTGGTTACCTTTTGAATTGTAGTTAAGTTTGAAAGAATGGTAAGATATAGTGTGAGAATGTGAAGGAGTAGTTGTTACGATGGTTTGATTTTGTTAACCCCCCAACAATAGAAAGGGAGGTGATGGGATTTGAAGGAGTAAAAGTAAGTTCTCCTAGTAAGGGGGATGTAGTTGTTAGATAAAGAGACCTTTGAGACCCTTTAGTCTCGATGAGATAGAGTTGGGTGAGAAAGTATTAGTATTATTTAAGGTGCCTTGAGGGAGTTCCTTATAGTGAATGTTATGTTGACCTTAGAATGGGTTTCTCCTAAGTGGGGGAGTATGTTAAAGGTTATTGCATATTTGGAGTGAGGTGCCCTTAAACTGTCATGATATGTTAATTCCAGCCTAAACCAAAGAGTTCTTGGTAATGTGATTGTAAAGGAGTCTTTTGTGGAAGATGAGTTCCTAACTTTCTCCTTATGATATGCATGCTTGATTGAAATTTTGTTGAAATCAAATTTCATTTAGTACATCCATTGTGTATTTTATGAAGCCATGATTATGTTGTAAAAGATGTTTATATGATGTTACCTTTTATATTAGCATGTCTATATCATAATTTTCCTAGAAATAGCATTTTTGAAAAATTTGCTCAAATCACATTAATGCACACTGACAGTTCACTGTTATTCTTTTTGAAATTGGACTAATTTATTCGTTGGTCTAAAATTATTGTAATGTGGTTACAACTTATGTATATAAGTACAATATTGAATATAAAAAGAGATTTTTCTATTTGGAATGAAGCATGTGAGTTTTAAAGTATGATGATTTATAGAATGTTTTCTATTTCTTGTTTTTTTTGATTCTCCTTATTATGTTATATTGATTTGTTCTTACTTATTGTTTGTTATATGGTATGTTTATGGATTTCTAATTTAATCCTTACTCTTGGAAGTGTTCGGAGAGTGGAAAGTGTCTTTCGAGGACGAAAATTCTCCAAGTGATGGAGAATGTAAGACCCCGAAAATTATTCATGTAAAGCTAGAGTCAAACGTTTTTTTAATGGTTATATAAGGTCTTAATTTTATTCTATAATGTGGTATGGAGTCTGTAGCAAAGAGTTTAGGTGCAGTGGAAGTCAAACGTCAAGGGACGACCAAGACGTTCGACAACTAAGTAACCTAAGTACCTGATATGTGGTTTTATATTTTTATATATGATGCATGAGCTTATACGGTTCTTAAATGATCATATATGGTGTTTAAAGTAAGCGTGTCAAGTTTCGTGAAGTTTGGAGGATATACGACCAAGAATATGCATGACGTTAAAAAGATAGGTCTCAAGTTAATTTTCTACGCCTAGGCTAGTGTCATCGAGTTTTGCGTGTTCGTTTTTGATGAAATTCATGTAATAGAGGTTTAACTTATATATGGTTGTGCTTGGGTTGTAGACATCCGGGAAAATATCCCCAAGAACCACAAGAGGGTCTTTGAGGAAGGACCCAAAATCAGTATGCAGGCAGACCCTAGCGACGGAGCATTTAATGGCCAGTCGTGGATGTCACGCCCCGTTATAGGGTCCCCTCGTGAGTTACTTATACATAGATGAATACAGGAACTTTTTTCAGCCACTGTACCGAACGACCGAGGGCTGTCACACCCCTACGTGCCTGTGACGCCTTGTCAACGGCAGGCGTCATGCACAACCTGTTCCTGCGAAGGTGCTGCTGCCAATTAAGTGGTGAATTGGTAAATTTTCACCACTTCTAAATTAATTCATTGTAGTTTTATTAAGGCTATTTTTTGTGTTTTAATTACTTATATAGGGGGTACACATTGGAGACATCATTCTTCAAAA
The DNA here is from genome assembly GCA_027789145.1 of Solanum arcanum. Classification (NCBI taxonomy): domain Eukaryota; kingdom Viridiplantae; phylum Streptophyta; class Magnoliopsida; order Solanales; family Solanaceae; genus Solanum; species Solanum arcanum. Next base: position 29,586,807 of record CM050939.1, on the reverse strand, counting down.
TCATAAACCCAAAATGCTTAGAAAATATCCCAAAACCTCCATGTGAATTCAAAGTGAAGATGGAGCTTGAAGATGGTTCTTCAATGGAGTTTCTTCTTCAATTACCTTTGGATTCATCAAATAAGGTATGGGAGTTCTTCATATAAGGCTTGTTATCAATTAACAACAAATTTCAAAGATGATTTTCAAAGATTTCAAAAGGATGAAAAGTCCCATTTCTACTCTGCCTTGGTTTCTTGCATAAATTGTTTACAAACGTTATGATATGATGTTATCGATGTTTAATTGATGTTTTTCAATGAAACTCACTATTGACCCGTGATCTTCTCAAATCATTAAATTTCACTAATATATGGGTGAATTGGTTATGGTTTGATATTCATGAATTCATGTGTAGATTGTTATGGGCTTTTGATTCATGTTTAGATTATGTACATACGGTATATACTCTGTTCCAATTTAATTAATTCAGTAATGGATACTCTTAGATCTATTGCATGCTAAGCTTATTAAATTGATATTGACTTAAGAATTATGATTTCTAATGTATTTTTCTATGGTCTTTCTAATGATGCAATAATTATATTCAATTTTTATCTAGGTTGTATTAAATTGATAAGTATGTAATTAGTTGGCCTAGTTTCATTGATTATCAATATAATTGTATTGAGTTGTTGGTTATGGCCTTGGGTAAGTGCCTTGTAATGTCGAATTGGATGATTTAGCGTTTAAACTAGACTTGTATGATTGAGTGGGGCATGCTTCCCTAATTCCTTTATTTTTATTTTAATTAGACTTAAATTATGTTTTGAATGGTATGGTCCACTTATGGTTGTGGTGTTACGTGTTTTACTTACAATTAATGTGGCCTTGTCGGCATTACTTTATGCAATATGATAATCATAGACTTGTCGGCACTACTTGAAGTGCTATGATTTTTTGTGTCATTTTTTTATGTGAAGTATGAGTATATCTATATATATAGAGGAATATGAAAGTATGTGTTCTTGTCATGTATGTTAGGAAATCATTTAAACTATGACTATGTGCTTCTATGTGTAAACGTAGGGTTCATGCATTGTTTTTCCTACTTTATTATATGAGTCTATAATAGTTATATTGATGATGATATGGTTTTTTGTAGGATGACTTAAAGATTATAATGGTTATTCCAATGTGTTTATAGAATGACTATTAATATGTGTTAAGGTGAAGTATGTGGTGTCTTGTCTTGATTGACTTATGTCCCTTACTTTATTCTTGTATGGTTATGAATATGTGATGTCTTGACTTAGGATTCTTAAGTCTCTTAGTCTTGAATGTATAATTGATATGTTACATTGAATAACGCTAAGAGGGTCTTTTATGTGAAACCTTGAACTTTGTGGTAAGGTTATTTATGTTTAAGTCGAAAGTCCTAATGGTATCGTTCAAAGTAAAGGATGGTGGACTTATAATTGATTGGATGGAATGACATCACATCAAACATTAGGAAAGTCAAAATGAGCTTCTTGTCTCCATTTGAAGGTAGCCGTAAGAGGACCTCTTTGGTAGGGTAAATTTGATGGGGTTATGAACTTGTTATTGAACCTCTTATGTGAACCTTTAAACTAAATTACTCTATGAGAACGAAGGCTATCACCAAGTAAATAGGGAAACGGGAAGTAGTTCTAGTTAAGAATAATACTAGAATGCAATGCAAAACCTCATATTCCTTAACCATGTACCTATATGAGATGTGTCCTAGTTTTACTGTGGCGTGTAGACCGCCCTCATCGAAGTAGGTTAGAACTCCAGATTACATGAGTTTCTAACATGGTCTATGCCAATTATTGCCTATTCTTTTCATGTGGGATAACTATTAGCATTTGACAAGTTCTATGAAGTTTAGGTGGTGGTATGGAAAACTATCTAGACATTGCACAATAGGCTTTGAAGATGTTATTTGGAGTCCCTTGGTAATAAATAAGATCATTACTTGAATGTACTTTATATGACGAATGTCACTTTATGAACTAATGAATATAATGAGTTATGTTAAGGAAGTATGTTAAAACGAAGTAGTACTTATCTACAATAATGATGGGTTTTCTAGTTAAGGTGTGAAGGGGGCATAGGAATGGTAACTTCTTATCTTACCTATATAAGTCATAAGAATGACTTTAGTTTGGGAAGTTTGTTTATTATGTGAACATGATCTAAGCCTTAGGTAAACTTAAGGATTATTTAGGTGATCTTGAAGAGGTCACTATGGATGTTATCTTCTTAATTTACTTAAGTAAGACTTTTGATAGACTTCGGAAGGAAAATGTCATATCACCTATATGCTAATGTGTTAAATAAGAATGTATCTATCTTAGGGATTCCATAGGATCTCTTAAGTGTGTGTGTAAGGGATTGTATGGGCGGTCGCTTCAAAACTCATTTAAGTGCACCTTAGAGTAAACTTGGTAGGAAAATCTCATATTCGTATGTTGATATATATTAAGTGCTTATATGACTCATTATAAGTAATCTTGAGGGTCCTATAGGCATATATAGAGAGGGTGTATGGGCGGTGTTTTTTTGTTTGACTTAAGTGAATCTAAGGATAGCTTTGAGTGAGAAGATTACATGCTAAAGGGGGTGTAAAGTGAAGTGAAGTGACATCACTGTAATGTTTGGAATAAATATGATATCTTGCCTAAATGATTTCTTATGTGTTTCTTAGCTGTTAAATGTTGTTCTTATGCTTATAGTATAATATTTTAATTAAAATTCATGAAAAACATGTTATTTACTAAATGTCTCTTTTTCATGTTTTTTTCATGGCTTTCATACTTAGTACATATAATATGCTAACCCATCCCTTGACTTATTGACTAAATTGTAGGGAAATGGAATCTTGATGTACCATGAAGGATAGATAGGTTTATAAAGGTTGAAGATGAAGTATTGGCGAGGCCTCATCGATACGAGGAAAATACAAACATTTTCCTCTAAGTCTTTAGTCTTTATTTTATGTCTTGTATGGAATTTGTCCCAGGTGTTGTAAACTCTAAAGTCTAGATGATTCAATGAGATGTTGTACAGTTCGAATGATTTAAATGAAAGTGTTCCACTTGAGTATTTTTTATGAAAGAGTTTTTCGTTAGTGAAGAATGCTTTAAATTTTTACTCATTTAGTTATGCTTATTATGCAATGAATGATACATGAGGCTTATATGAGACTTCTTGAAGTCTCATTTGCCTGTGACATCACAAGGATACTCTAACATCCAGGTTGTACTTGTGGGGTGGGACATTGATCCATCGTCAAGCTCCATCTTCACCATAAGGTCATATGGAGGTAATGGAGAAAGTTAAAGAGGAAAAAGGTTTTGGTCTAGGTGTTAGTCTTAAATACTCTTAAAATACCCATACACACCTAAAATAATTGTCCTCCTATATAGGCTTGGGGTTAGTTCCAAAAACCACCCTAGGTTCTCTCGTGCAGCAGAAAATACTATCGACGAGCCCACCACAACCCATCGTTTGGACGACGAACCATTCTTGTGAGCGACTTTCTTGTAAACTTTATGTCCCATCACTAAGTGTGGATCGATGTCGCCCAATCTACGAGGCATCACAAAGCCTATGGGGTATCGATGCTAACAGTAGGTGGACACTACCTTGGGTCCTCTTCTAAGATTCCTTGTGTGTCCTAGGTGGAGTGGTACCCAAATGTTGGACCCATAAACATGGACATGTTGTTATTACAAACACCTCCTACAAAATTCAACACACACGAACAGGTACTACATGTTAAAACACACTAAAACTCACAAGGACATCCAAAGGCTATCTTTCAAACAACTTGGACGTTCTTCGAAGTTGGACCTCAAAACCTCACTAACCTAAACATGATGCCTTTAACTATAATAAATATAAGGACCTCATATATTCATGACACACATATAAGTACATGAAAGCACATAAGCGACTAGTTGTCGAATGTCTTAATCGTCCCTTGTTGTTAGACTTCAAGCATAACCATATTGACTTCAAAACTCACATACACACTTATTATGCTAATCATATGCCTTTAAAACAGTAGTGAAGGTCTTTATAAGACTAGTTCATTTTACAGTAGTAAAGTTCCCCACTTATGAACATTCGTCCTTGAATGACACTTAAACACTTAAAGAAATAACACTAAAGCAAAGAGCCCATTCTCAAACATACAACATCATATACCAAACACATAGTCAATAGGAACATCACTATGACAAAAAGAACATCAATTCACTTCATGCAATTCAAGCAATTTGAACTATATATATCAACTTCTTATGCTTTATTTTTTACCAATTCTCAAGATACAACAATTTATGAAACATTTCAATTTTTCTTACAGTGAATATGCTTCACAATTTAACAAATGCAACACTTAAGAAATTTCTTATAAATGCTCAACAAACAAATCTCATGTAGAAATTTATGCATGCTCCCTATTCATTTTTTTGAAACAATTAACCGCCTACCGTAGATGCAAATGAACCATGAGGAAGATACCATGCATGAAAACTCATTTGCTCATTTAACAAAAATTCACCCAAAACATGCATATCATAAGGACAATATTTGGAAACTCATTTTTCACAAAAGATTCCAACATAAACCAAGTTAGTAGGAAATGTTTCTTTTATACTTGAATAAGCTTACAAGAAAAATATAAGATATCTCACTCCCAAAAAACATTGTCTTCACCCTACACCCCCACTTAGGAGAAACACAATATAAGGTCAACATAAACATACTACAAGGAATTCCCTGAAGGAACCTTAAAACTTAATAACACTTCCTCACCAACTCCCGAATATACTAGAAATCTTGAAACAACAACACCTAGTCAATCTAGGAAAAAACCAAACACTCTCAAAGGTATAACCATCTAACCACAAGATCCCCCTTACAAGGAGAACTCACTTTTACTCTTTCTAACCTCACCTCCTTCCTTTAAGGTCCAATCTAAACAACTTCAAACCATCTCAACAATCAATTATTCAAACCTATAACATCATTTTCACCACCTCTCTTTACGGTACACCCCTTCATGAGGAAACTCAACAACCTAAAGTCATCAACATAATCTTTTACACCCCATATAACAAGTCACGACTAATCTTTTTCGATCCCTCAACCCTATCTTCACAAACATTACTCTCAAAGGACCATCACAAAAGGAACAAGGAAAAGACACCATATATAAATCTCGTAGGCACGATTATGAACATGATTTTATTGAATGTGGTTCCAGAGACAAAGTGAGACACTCCCAAACTTTATACAGTAATACAAACTTTTTAATGGCCCAGTAGTACACGTAGAAATTTGAGCAATTTGGAGTAGCCACATGTGTTATGAAACGCTGAATAGTCTCACTTAAGACATTCGTACCATTCATCGCATAATATAATATCCAAAATAAGTAAGAATTTAAAACTTTCTTCACATACGAAGAGACCTTTTTGATCAATAAGCAAGCGGAAGACTTTCTTTAAGACGTAAAACATTAACAAGATCTCATTAAACTATCTTTTCACTTGAATATACAACATTTGGGACTATGCCCATACAAGATATAAAAATAAAGACTACGACATAAGGAATATAGGTATTGTCCCCAAATCGATGAGGATTCGCCAAAAAATAATCTTCAACCCTTAAAAATCTATCCATCTTCCATGGTATATCAACTCTCCTATTTACCTACACATTGATCAAAAAGGGAAATCAAGGGGTGAGCATATCGAATTCACTAAGAATAGAAAGCCATGCAAAAACCATGAAAAAAGGACATGTAGTGAATAACATGTTATTCATGACATTTTATAGATACTTCATAAAATATTTTAAGAGAAATATAACAAGTCAATAATCACATATAGAACATACAAAAGTAACCTTTATCACATCAACTTCACATATAAGCCACGTATAACAAAAAAAATGCCAAGGATAATTCAAAAGACACTAAAGGTGAATCTAAGGCTCAATAGAGTGAGTTATGAAGCGACCATCCATACAATCAATTCACACACACCAAAGAGATACTTTAGACTACCTAAGATAAGATTTACCTATTTCATCAATAAAACTCCCCACATAGAGTAACTCTAACACTCACCTAAGTACACTTTAGTACAATCACATAATTGTCTTCGATAAGACCTAGGGAACTCATATGCTAATATATTCAAAGCCAACGTGCAATGTCAAGATAGCATCCCATTCAACTACCTAATCATCATAGAAAATATCCAAAACTAGCATGTATCCCACATGATGAGAGTAGGAAATAACCGACATAGACCATGTTAGATAAGCATGGATTCCAGAGTTATAACTTACTCTAATGGAGTTTGTTCTACTTTCCGATAGTAGAACGAAGACACATCCCATGTAGGCACATGGTTCAGGAATATCGATGGTTTATTTGTTCTCTAATGTCATCTTAGTTAGAGAAACTTCCCAAGCATACTCACTCAGTTCTAACCTTTTTTATCATAGATTTATTCAAAAAAGGAGTATATGAAGACCTACCATATCGTGTTCAAAACCAAATCATAATAGATCTTACCAAAGAGGATCTACTAGGGCTACCTATGATGGTTAAGAGGAAAATGAATGACATTCCTAAGGATAATTTCATGCCATTCAAGCCCACAATCCCTAAATCCATCATTCAAATGAGAAGGATACCATTACAACTTTCAACTTCAAGGAAATCATAACTTTCCTTCTAAAAAGTTCCACATAAATGACATTCTTTGATATATTAAAGATCATATTCCTTTCATACATATATATTATTGACTAAGTTTCTATATCCTATGTCAAGTATTCATATTTATATCTTCACGTATCAAGTAAGGGACACTAGTCAATAAAAACAAGACAAATATACTTTCCATTATGACATATAGCATATCATTCAAGATGCACACAGAGACAACTTAGCATACTTGAAAGTCATCCTACACACTTTTATAGAATAATCAACATAACTAAACATATAGTGCATATAGTCATTTAAGAAGACTCACACATCAACTTCAAGTCTACACACACAAGGCATCACTATAACCTATTATAATCACGTATATTAATTTAGTAGAACACATATTTGGACTTCATATATACACACAAACCATATAAACAATCACAATGTTAATATATTGCATTGAGTTATGGCGATGAGCCCACATTGTTTCACAATTCATAAAGTAATACCGACGAGTCCACATCTTTCACAAATATAACACATAAGAACCACCACCATAATTGTACCATACCAATAATCATTATAATACAAGTGCTATATAACATAGTATCAAGAGATTTAGGAAATCATACAACCAATCAATATGCACCATTTCACAATAGCCAAATCAACCAACTCTTTACTCAAATGCTCTAACAATAGCCATGATCATGAATTCAATCCAATATGATCAATATTCAGTGATTCATAAATATACAACATTCATATAATCAATGTAAGGCAGCCTAAAATCATACAATCATGATCTATATGCAAAATATATAGCCATAAGAAATCTACACATAAATTCATTGCTATTAAGCCATAATCAATTCACTAATGCTGAAGCCCATTATAGAGATTTGAGAAGGTCCAGTTTTCATGGATAATTTCATTGAAAAATATAAATTATACATCAATAACATCATATCTTAAAAGGTTCAAAAATGTTTCATGCAAAAACAATGACTTAGAGTAAAAAATTGATTTTTTTTTTATCTTTTTGAAATATTTGAAGTCATCTTTGGAATTTACTTTAAATGGATAGCAAGCCTTAGATCAATAACTATCATACCTTATTACAATAATACAAAGATAATTGATTCATAAATTCCATTGAAGATCCATCATCAAGCTCTATTTTCACCTTGAGCTCTCATTGAGTTTTTTGGAGAATCTTTGGAAGGGAAAGTGTCTTAGTCTAGATGGTATGATATATAGAGTTTAATGACTTAGACACTCTTAAAATAACCATAGAAACCTAAAATAACTGATTCTTTTTTATATGACTTGGGTTGAATTTCCCAAATCACCGCAAGTTCACCTATGCAGCACTCAGAAAAATACAGACACTATCGATAAGCCCACCTACGCCCTGTTGTTTGGATTAAGGCTTGATTGACTAGAGTAAATTTGGTCGTTGGACATTGAAAGTTAATTTATCTACGACCACTAACTGTTGAATGACAAGCTCAAATAGATGAGGCATTACACAGCCTATGGCGCGTCAATGCCAACCGTAGGCGTACAATGCCTAGTGCAGTTTTGACCATAAGTTTTTTTCTCCTCTAGGACCCCTTGTGGGTCCGAGGTTGATTCATACCAAGATGTTAAACCAATAAAAATGTATGTCTAGGTCAGAGGAATACCTCTTATAAAATTCAAAACAAACGAACAAGTAAAACATGCTAAAACACATCAAAACTCACAAGGACATCCAAAAGCTATCTTTTAAACGTCTTGGATGTTTGACCTCCAAACCTTACCAAAATAAACATGCTGAATTTTGAAAATACTATAAACCATATTCGGACCTGATAAAATTATGACGCACACAGCAGTAGATGGAAGCACATAAGCGACTAGTTTTCGAACGTCTTGGTAGTCCCTTGACATTAGACTTCAAACTTAATCAAAATAACTTCAAAACTCACATACAATATTATGTGTCGCAACTCACACCAATGAATGAGACTCTACTAGATGTGGATTTTATGAGATTTTAAATCATATTGACTACTTTATAACCTTATGCTTAGGGACCTGCGAGTATACCCTAGAAGAAATGGTATTTTTCAATCGTAACACGCGTACATGACCTATTGGGGATCTTGTACAAGCCCTTAGGCATCGTTCATTTCATAGAATATATAAACGTAGTGTGGAATTAAAACTTTTGAAAACATATCATAAAAAATCACGACGTCTAAAAGTATACATCATAGACTCACAAATATATTTGGGTCATAGCTCATATTAACAAAGTCTATTACAATGTCTTTAACTAGGAACGGCTAACATGTTCATGTCCTCGAATCAATTAAGGGCACACCAAAACATGCTTGAATAAGTGCTAGTATCGAAGATTCACTTTAATTAACTCCTCTCAAACTCCACCTACACTTTTAGAAGTCAACAACATAAGGAATTAACACATTGTAATTACTATGTGGGTAAAATGCAATAAAATCATGCTAAACGGACATTTATATGAAGCATGATCTTTTTGAATAAAACATCATAACATATGTATAAGAAACACCTTTGACATAAACTTCATATATAAGACATAGTCCAAGTAAATAATATAATAGCATTATCAACACTTCAAACAATATAAGCACATAAACCTTCTATCAAAGGTTTTCCTAGGACTTACTTATGTAAGACAAGAAAAGACCGCCCATACACCCTCTTCAAGAATAGTTAAATAATTAAGACTACCAAAGATACAATTGTTTAATTTACCTTTCATCAACTCACAACCTAAGGCTACTCTAAGATTCACTTGAGAAGAACATTAAGAGAACACCCATACACCCTCTTCAAGTCTACCTAAGCAAATCTTAAAGCTTCCCTGAAAAGGTATACTTTAATTAAACCTTCATTAACCTAAGCCATAATCATCATTAAGTCAATTAAGAATCAATTAAGCATTTATAAGAATTTACATAATTGTCTTGTAATACGTAGGAAACCTACACACAAACGTCCTTAAAGCCTGCAAATTCCATGACTAATAGAATCTTATTCTACTACCTAAATGTTGTAGAACTTATCAAACACTAAAATGTATCCTATATGATGAGAATAGGAAATAACTGACACAAACAATAGTAACTAGGCATTGAATACGGAGTGAGAATCTACTCTGATGGAGGTTGCTCTACTTTCCAATGGTAGAACTAGGACTCAACCCATGTAGACACATAGTTAAGGAATATCAAGGGTTTCTTTGTACTTTAGTCTCGTCTTAAGAAGAATCACTCCCCAAGCATACTCACTCGGTAATAACCTATGTTTCCATAGAGTAATTCAATAACGCAAGACATATGATTAGGCAACATATCTAGCCTTACCTCAAAGATTGGTGCTTAAGGAGATGCCACTCAATGGTTAAAAGGAAAGCTTCATGACTTTCTTATGAATGATTTAATGTTGTTCTAGCAAACAAACCCTTAAGTCCATCATTCACGCAAGAATGATATATGAATTTAAACATCATGGATATCTCAACCTTCTTTCTAGTTTTAAGGTTCCATGTTCATGACTCTCTTTACAATGTTCAAGCTTATATTTCAACAATACACTGTAATACCTCGAAAATGACTTAGGTGAAGCTAGAGCCTAAAATGGTTGTCATGAGTGTATAAGATAATAAAATGGTGTATAATGTAGTATTTAGTCAGTGTCTAAAGTATTAGGTGCATAGGAAGTCAAACGTCAAGGGACGACCAAGACGTTCGATGACTAGTCACATACGACCTCATTTTTGGTTATGTGCCTAAGTGTTTGTTGCATGAGTTAATGAAATCCGTAAATGAGTTATTATAGTTTTTATATGCAGTGTGTAAAGTTTGATGAAGTTTTTAGGTCAAACGTCCAAGAACGTCCATGACGTTCAAAAGGTTTTCCTTGAAACAACCTTGTGTCTAGGCATGTTTCATTTATTTTTATGTGTTCGCTCTAGATGAAACTGATGTGCGAGGTATTAAAATCCTATACGATAATATTCAGGTTGGAAATGTCCGGGAAAGCATCCAAAAGCACCATCCAAGTGTCCTTGAGGATAAACCATTGGTTGTGGCCAAAATTGCCCAAGGCAGTTCGACATAGGTATGTAAAACTACAGTTAGTGGCCTCGTCGAAGCCCCATAGGTGGAGGGCGTTGATGGGTAATTAGTCTAGGGATATAAGATTCCATTTTAAAGGATCTGACCCAATCGATGGAGGACAGGACGGTATGTATATGGACTGAGGCCCAGTCGATGAGCAGTCGTCTATGAGGGTTTGTTCCTGCGCAGCTCACCGTTATGTTGAAGGGTGAATTGGTAAATTCACCCAACGTACAAATTATAGATATTGAGGTTACTTAGGGGTATTTTAGTAATTATAAGTGGGTATATAAGTCCTAAATACCTAGATTAATTCTATCTTCAAAATGAAAACCCAAATTCATTTAGAAATTCTGTAGAATTTTGTTGGTACCAAATCACAAGAAAGAACTTGGATTGGAGATTTGAATTGTAATTATTCATCAAATAGGTGTATTAACACATGCGAGGTATTGTTTTTGATTCTAGAAACTCTATTCATAATGTAGCCACAAATTCAAAAAGTTTTCTAATGTTTATCAAAACTAAGCTAGTCCAATTTCATGATATATCCATGGGTTCTTGCATTAAATGTTTTAATTCGTTGTATATTGATTGAGTTGTTATTAATTATAATATTTTAACTCAATTAACCTATGAACCCATTTAATTGATGAATCATAGATTTTGACTGCAGTATGGATGACTTGATATTGACTTACTGCTTATGAATTCTAGTGTAGTTTACTATGGGCTGTTGAATGATGTAATAATTTTATTCAATTGATGTATAGTTTGGCTTATATTAATAAATCTATATTGCATCGACCTAGATTCATTGGGTATTATGATCTTTGTATTGAGTTGATGTTCATGTCCATGGGTAAGTGTCTTATGTATTGAATAGGATGTTTTAGATATGAATTGAAGTGGTGATAATTGATAGTGGTACGATTCCCTATTTTTTTTAATTTTATGTAATGTAGCTCTTGAATTAAGTTGTGATTTGTATGGTGTACTTGTTGTTGTGGTGTTGTGTGTTTGATGTGGACTCGTCTACATTACTTTATTCATTATGAAGATCATTGACTTCTCGGCACACTACTTGAAGTATAATGATAATTGTGTCGTTAATCATGTGAATCATTTTCATAACTAACTTCTTGTTAACCAATGTGAAAGTATGTGTTTTTCTATGGATATTAGATGATCATGTTATACTATGAATATGTCCTTATGTGTGTAGTCTTAGAGTTGATTCATTATTATTGCTACATGACTATATGAGTCATGATGGTTATATTTATTATGTGATAGCAGTATATAGGGTGACTTGATGATGATAATGGTTATTCCTATGTACTTCTAGAATAACATGCAATATTTGCTAAATAGAAGTATTGGTGTCTTCTATGGTAGACTTGTACACCTTACTTGATACATATATGAATGTGAGTATGAGATGTCTTAACATAGGATGCTAAAGGTTCTTAGACTTGTATATATGAATGATATCGAACCTTGAAAGATATTAAGAAGGTCCTTTATGTAAAACTTTAAACCTAGTAGTAAGATTATGAACATTGACGTCGAAAACCGTAATGGTATCCTTTACATAATGAATGATGGACTTAAGGCTAGTTGGGCGGAATGGAATCATATTCTCTTTAGGAAAATCATCAAGAACTATCTTCGTCACAATTGTAAAGAAGCCCTAGGGTACCTCTTTGTTAGGGTGAATGTGATAAGGTGATGAACAAGATATAAAACCCTTTGTATGAACCTTTATTGTAAATTACTTTATGAGAACAAAGGCTAGCACTGAGTAAGTATGATAAGGGAAGTATCTCTATATAAAGTATGAGTCTAGAGTACAAAGTAAGCCCTTTATATTATCAAATCAAATGCCTACATGGGATGTGTAAAATTTCAACCATTGGCATGCAGGACATCCTCCATCGGAGTGGGTTACAACTCCGGGTTCCATGCTTTGATACCATGGTCTATGTCGGCTATTGCATATTATCATCATATGCGATACCTATTAGTATTGGAGAAGATCTATGAAGTTTAGGTGGTGGTATGGAACTCTATCTAGACATTGCACGATGGGATTTGAAGATGTTAGTTAAAGTCCGTAGGTCTTCTCTAAGACAATTATTTGAACATCTTTTATGTGATAAATGATTCATAAATGAACGAATGAAGGTATTGACTTAGGTTAAGAAAGCATGGTTAATGAATAAGTACTTATCTAGTGTAGTTAAGGGTTTTGTAGTTAAGGCGTGAAGGGGGCATAGGAATTGTAACTTCATCTCTTACCTAGGTAAGTCTTATGAATTACTCTAATTAGGAAAGTTTGTTGATTATCTATACATTGTCAAAACATAGGTATTCTTAAGGATTACATAGGTTTTCTTGAAGAGATCAATCTTGGAAATTATCTTCTTGATTTACTCGAGTAAGTATTTTGATAACCTTTGGAAAGGAGAATGTCATATAGCATGTGCTATTGTATTTAAATGAGAATGATCATATCCTAGGTAATCTAAAGGATTTCTTTAATATGTGTGAAAGGGATTGTATTGAGGTCGCTTCAAAGTTCACTAAAGTGAACCTTAGAATCATATTTTGTAGGAGAAATCTTATTTTTATGTGTTTTATGTATCGTAAGTGTGTACGTCTCATAATAGGTAGTCTTACGGATTATTTAGGTGTGCGTAGATAGGGTTTATGGGCAGTCTTCTTTGTATTACTTAAGTGCCTCTAAGGATAGCTTCTTGTGGGGTATTTACATGCTAGAATGTGATCAAGGTGAAGTTAAGGACTTCAATGTAACAACAAAGGAGTTCACTGTAATAGTGAATTCGCTCACTGTTGGGTTTTCTAAGAATGTGATAAATTGTATAAGTGAGTTCTTATGTTTTCCTAAGATGTTAAATGTTTTTCTTATGCTTATATTATGATTTTTAAATCGAAAGATGCAGCTTTCCATTAAATGTCCGTTTAATTATTTTTATGCATTATGTCATACTTAGTACATGTAATTGTACTAATTCCATTCTTTTATTTATATCTAAATTGATTCATAGGTGAAGTTGATTTTGGGTTCTAAGATTTGATTAGAGGATCGATCAACAAAGTTGAAGTAAGTCTTCATTTGAATCTAGGGCATATATGTCTTTTATTTCACTTATTGAAGTATTTGTTACAGACTAAGTGGTACTATATTTATATTGCGAATGGGCTGAGTCCCAAGTACTCTAGTGTCTACGATTTGATGAAATGAGACTTAGTATTTACAATGGATTTTATATCAAAGAAGTTATGTTTTGAAAGACTATTTGCATGTTGTAAAAAGTTGTAATTCCGCACTACTTTCATTTATGTATATGTGATGAACGATACAAAAGGGTTGTACAACATTTCGTATTAAAACTTTTCATGTATCATGTCGAGATGCAAAGGTATACGAAAAAAGACACACACACATTCACCTTATCAAATGTAGACTAGACCTCAAGTACCACATAGGGATAATTAAGTGTACATGTCACCCTATTCATTCTTATAGAAACATAAACATAGTTCAGCATAAGGATCATGTAGTAAACTACACACATAACGACACCAACATATTCTATCATTATCACCTATCATCAACTCTAAAAACATATACATTCACCTAACACATTAACTTAGATATATTGATACTCAATATTGATCAAGTACACAAGATATCACAAGATAGTATCACAATGCATAAAGTAATGTCGACGAGGCCATGTTAATACAATTCATAAAGTAATGTCGAAAATACCACATTCTTCACCATTATATCATATAAGCACCGCCACCATAAGTGGACCATACAAACATCACATTTCAAGACCAATACTAAAAAAATATAGAGGGAATAAGGTCAACATACCATAATCTATTAGCAACACCTCCAAACCATATCCATTCCAACCAATTCAATTCACAAAGGCTTTGACCTATATCCATACACACCAATTCAATCCAATAATCAAACTATGCATTGGATCAACATAATACAATATAAAAATTACCAAATTGAGACATTCTATATACAATTCTAACATAATGTTTTCATAATTGAATAACCCAAAGTAATCTACACAATAATCACATACAATTAAGACATGATCAAATCAACAATGTTAGGTTCAAATGTATAATAATGATTTTCATGGGTTCATAAGAATTTTGATCTAAAATCATTCAACTAACACTAATTCAACCATAAATCATTTATTCAAATTGTTTAATGCAAGAACACATGGCAAGAATTCAAAATAGAAGATCATTTCATGTTATTGATCATATTTGAAACCATTTGAAATTTTATCCTTGAATAGAAGACGATTAAAGGATAAAAAACCATACCTCAATTGAAGAAACGCCCACGAAATTGTTTGGAGAAAATCTTTGAAAATATATCTCCTTTCTTGGACCTTAAAAGCTTCAACAATGGTGTTTTGGAGAGAACTATGGGAACTATGCGGACATCTTAACAAATATAAATTTAACTTAAGAACTATGCGACAAAATCTAAGCGGTCAATGCGCGTCGTAGAGGCATTTTAAATTCTTGGTTGTGGATTATTTTCACACAAAATGGTTCGCCTAGCCACCCGTCACAGGACAAACATTTTGCCATTCAAATGTAGGCTGCATGACGCGCAACAACTTCCAATTCTTGGTTGGCTAGGAAGCTTGGTTGGCCCATGTTTTGTCCTCCTTGGGGACCCTTATGCTGGTCATCGGGGCTTCGTTCTCGGATGTTTTTACCCTACATATGTCCCTGTAGGTACTAGTTTTATCCCCATTGATTTTAGACTCAAATAATTACCTTATATCAAGAACAATATACAGAAACACACAAGCACATGTAAAGGCCATCTTTCGAACGTCATGGACATTTGACTACAAAACACAACCAAACTTTATACACTGCCTACTAACACAATATTTAACAATTTTAAGACATTAAAACATCATGAAAGTTATGTTAAGCTACAGTTTCACCTAGTTTGTTTTTAGGGGCATTACATCGGAGCTTTCCGACTTAATTCCACCAATATAATGCAAGCCCTATTAATTTAAAAAGGGCATACATGGGTCGATCTTGACCACTCAAATCATTGATTTTAAAGTCTACTCACATTGCCACTCGTAATAAATAGTCTTTGGGATAACGCCTTCCTTCGTAGATAAGAAAATTCATATTTTTTTGTACAGAGACATTTCACACATCACATATCTTAGTCACTCTTGTCTTTGTATATTTAGGACATGCTTCCTTATAAATCCTTGTTCCTAAAAATGCAAAAAGAAAAACACCTAACAACCTTAGCGTAGACTACCACCTCTGAAGTGACATAGTTTAGATGGTACACAGCATTAAGGACAAGGGCTAGCCCTAAAGTCCCTCAAATTTCAACCTTTGTACTTTAAACTTGTCTTCCTAGATCGACATTGAAATGGTATGTCTACCCCTTTGGAACATACATGAACCTCATCATCCCCTTTATTTCTTCCTGTGTCAATTAGTCAGTATTTTCTTGGAGTGTTTGGCTTTCCCGCATGATTCTACCAAACTAATGCAAGACCTATTAAATGAAAAGGGGCATATATGGGTTGATCTATAACTCTTAAATCATGGTTTTTGAAAGGCTGCTCACATTGCTACTCCTAATCAAGATAGGCTTCGGGATAACTTCTTTCTTCAATGATAAGTAAATAAATCATTTTGGTACCGAGACCCTTAAACATCCCATATTATAGTCACATAGGTCTAAGGCTATTGATGATGTGCTGCCTTATAACACCTTCTACCTACAAAATTCAAACTCACAAAACACTAAAATACGTTAGCATTAGTAAAATGAATACAAAATTTCCCGTGTTTGCACACCTTTTGTTGCATCTCAAATTGGCGCGGCTAATGTTGAAGATTGTTTATACTCTATTGATCACAAAAGACTCAATCCTACTCCAAGTCAGAATGGGTTTTTGTTTTAAGAAAAATGAATAAAAGCACAAAAAAAGCACTAACAAAAAGTGAATTCAAGAAAGAACGGTCAACAAGTAGACTAGTTATGAGATGAAAATCACATTAGGACTCTTGTCAAAGAACTAGAACCAAAAAAAAAAAAAGGAACTAGGAGCCGAGTATAAAGGGTAATAAAATGAGTTTTCCATCGCCAATTCGCATAATTTCTTGCCTAACGTGAAATTCAGCTCACTCACTTGAATAATGGCTCGGAAATCTTGACAATTTACCACATAAACTCAGTGATCTGAGTGAAAGTTTGGTGATGCACTGATTCAGACTCGGCAAAAAGGGTTTAGCCGGCAAAAATTTCCAACAGTTACATCAAATTAAGGGCCAACTCGGCAACTATGATTCACAAATATCAAGTAATGAGTGGATTAGGTGATTCAACCCAGGTTTTGCCCAATGTCCCTATGGTGCACCTAAAATAATCCAAATTATAACCTTGGTTGTCCTTCCTGCACTTTGGACATTATTATTTACCTGTTTTTTTGAAAATTACCTTTCTCCAAAAAACTTTATGCCTTCTCTTTAAAAATTTTTTGAATCAAACTCTTTCTTTTCTAATATTCTTCACTTTTAAGATTTGAATGTTCTTCAAGAACATCAAGCAAAATATGAAGACCTAAAATAAACCCTCTAGATTTTTATCTCAAAATTTCCTAAAACTCGAGATACAACCTTACTATTCCAAAGAGAATTCCAAGATGTGTTGGATGTTTCATACTCATTATTAAATAGATGTAGTATTACAATGTAACCTCTAGGCATAAATACTGTTTATTAGTTTTGATTTTATATTAAGTAGCTATCCCTTAACCTGTAGTCATGAATATAAAGAATGTTTAAGTATCCGTAATGGAGTATGCTTAGCACCGAGAGTATTTGAAGAACGACTTGTATTTATCGTGAGTAGAGATGTTGTATCAAATTTACCTCTTGAGATTAGTGTTCTTCATTAGTTTTAAATGATTTACATAGAACCAACCTTCTTATCCCTTTACTATGCACCCGCATAGGTGTAGATATTGGATATCCATGTAAAGGCTAAAAGTATGACCCTACCTTAGGCATGTAGGGATCCCTTATAAAGTAGGGGTTAAAATCGGGAGTCCATGTCTCAATTGTCACACCCCAAAAGTAGTCCCTATAAGTTAGGGAGAACCTTCATAACGTCTCAAGGAGTACTTGACCCTTTTGGGTTTTTTACAACCCCTTAATTATCGTTAATTACATGAGACATGAAAAGTAGTGCGGAATTAAAACTTTTCACAACAATTAATATAGAAAGGAATTCTTTATAAATACTCAAAAAACATCATCTTCACAAGCCATACTTAAAGACACGAGACAATGAACTTAGGGATACGAACCTTTACATTTGAAAGAACTACATAATAAGTTTTAACATAAAGAAACTAACAAGATAGGAGTCATGACCTCGAATATATGAGGACACACTTTGTCTTGAGAGAAAATTTCCCAACTTTTGCCTTCGAGACATGAACCTTGCTTCTAAAACCTATATTTTGATAGTACAAAGAAATATGGGGTTAGTACAAACCAATGTATAATGTATTGCATATGCAAAAACATGTAAAAATGGACATTTTAGTGAAATAACTTTTCATGCCAATTAAGTAAAACATTCAATAATATAGGAGGAAAACATCATAAAGAACATCATTTAACAGTTAGAGAAGTATTTTTTCCATTATTTTAACCGAAAGGCACACTTTACAGTAAACCCACAAAATGATATAGTTACTCAATTTCAATATTATAGTAAATTACAAGACTCCAAAGTCATGAACTTCCAAAGTAATTCCAATGAGGAAAAAGCATCATTTCTGTTGGAGTTTCCCTTTCTATGTTCATCCTAAGACTCACTAAGGTAAGACATGAAGGAAGTAGACATATGTCTCCCTTTTCGGCATACTACCCTTGGGAGAACCAGCACCCACTCAATGGAAATACAATAGAAGAACACCCAAAAACACACCAAGAATTCCCTTTCGTAATGACTACTTAGTCAAATGAGTTGATGGTGTCCCATACAACCACCTACCCTATGTAGTACATTCTTTTTGAAGACTTGGCACCATAGATCCCTTTTCGAAAGGTCCTACCTAATTCAATGGATAGATGGTATCCCATCCCACCACCTACCCTAAGTAGTACGTTTTTTAGGAGAGTTAGTTCATTCAATTCAAATAAGACTCACCAAGTAGACCACTCAAGATCAATTCAAATAAGACTCACCAACAGAATTCCTACCTAGTTCAATGGATAAATAAAATCCCATTACACTACCTGTCCTTAGTAGACCACTCCTTTAGAATACTTAGCACATTCACTTCTTTTGTTGGAGTTATCTTAACCGACATCGACTATAAGAGTTGGACATGGAATCCTTATATTAAAACCTATCCGATGAGGGATCCTCACCTACCTAGAATGAGGTCATTGTCTAAGATTTTACATGTATTGACCAATAGCGACACCTATGTCGGTGCATAATTAAGGGATAATGAGATTGTTACTAAGTAACTCATTCTCTACTAACGAGGAGTATTCATCATAACAGATACATTGAAATACAATATCTCAACTCACGAAATGTAAACACCTCTTCTTCATATCCTCTCAGTAATAGAAAAAAATTCTCATTGATTGTAAACATTATAAATTATAGGTTAAGGAGAACAAGTTAACACCACAGCTCAAATTACAAAGGGATTCGATCCTAAAACATATCGTAGAAAGCTCATAGGATGTAGTGGGGTTTCAAATAAGCACTTCATCTCAACTCATGAAGAGTGTTCACTCCAAACTCCACTTTAGGACCTTTCTTAGGTTCATTCATTCATTAAAGTGTGTGTGTGTGTACATGTGAGCACACCTTGCACATAATAGCTTCATTTAAAGATACACTCTAGCATAATTCACATAATTGCTTCATAAGGAACATTTAACAAGGATAACATTATTATCATATTACTTTATATAACATGCCTTCAAGGCCTCATTAAAAATAAACAAGTAAGTTCCGCCACCAAGAAGTTGGACCATACAACTCAAGATCATTTCGAAATTAAAGCTAAACATTATAACAAATTTACCCTCAATCTAAGATTTCATCACCAACAAAATTTTACTCAATATTTAATCATAATAAATCCCTTTGGGAAGTACCAAAAGAAGAATAACAACCATAAGAAACCAAAGCTTGAAGTCTACCAATTAATCCTCACTTAACCCATTTCTAAAGCCAAAATTTGATGAAAAGTTTTAACATGATTTCATGAAGATTTAAATTTAAAATAATCAACTAACACTAGAAACATCATTATCAAGTCACTAGAAACGTTTTCATGCAAGACCATATTTAGATTTGGAGATTGAAGATACTAGGGTTTGAAACTTTATTTGAAATCTTTTTGAAAGGATCTGCTTGAATTGAAGATCTTTCTAGGATGGATACCATACCTCTCGTTGAATAAATACCAATGATATATTATGTAGAAATTAAGAAACAACAACCAACATCCCTCCTAGTTCCTTCTTGACTTCTAGTATCCATGGTGACTAGAGAGAGTCTTTTAAGATAGATGGGTTTTGGGTATAGGAAGAGGAGTCTAAAATGAGGTCTTAGGGTTTCAAACACGTTAATATACCAAAATAACCCTAAAAACAACTTCTTAGGTTCATAAAACGCTTGGTGTGAATTTACAAAACACCCTTAGATTTGGCACTATTTTCACAGCCTTTTCACATGCAATTGATTGTTGGGGACCAATGGACCGTCAGTCCACAAAAAGTCTGTTGGTTTGGTCTTGTGGTGTGGCACTTTGATCCATTTTGAGCTTGGAAAACTTTCGTTGCAGTTCCCATCGATTCCTATAGTCGACGGACCATTGGTTGACAAACTGACAGTCCTTTTTGTCGTCATTTGGTCAATGTTTTGGCAGTTTGGTCCAACTTATTGTCCCTTCTTTAGGGTCCCCTTATGGATCCTAGGAGGCGTAGTTTTAAAATATTAAACCCCTAAACTATGTCATCTAGGTCTTGGGAACATTCCACATCAGTTTCAAGCGAAAAGAACACGTAAATCTCACTAAAACACCTGAAGACACACAAGTACCTTTGATGCACACCTTCCAAACGTCATGGATGTTCTTGGTTGATTGACATCAAAACTTAATAAAACTTGACACACTGCCTAAGAACATCAATATAACTCATTTTAACTTCAATTTAACGCAAGAAACTTCCATGAGTCTCTAGTTGACCTTATTTTGTTTTAGGGCGTTACATTCTCCCCCTTTTAGAACGACATTTGTCCTTCAATTATACTAAAACCTTAAAAGCAAGTAGGACTCCCTTAGCATCACATAACACATTACAATCATGATAAAAATACTCAAAATCCAAGCATCAACTATCAAAGATCACATTTTTACACTTTCAAACACTAGAAAAATAAGCAATTTAGCAAAACATTCACATTTATAAAAAAATTCTCTTATCCTTCACTTATGGAGGAACAACCATATCAAACATTAAACATTCGTATATGCAACACTGTTGCATACATTTAATATTTAATCAAAGGAAAGACAAATCTTCTCAAATTCAAAAATCTTACACTGATCATTAATATAACACTATTAAACGTGCTTAAAATTTGATATTTTCATTCGTTAATAAATTCATCAAGAAGGAGTGATCATATGAAGTATAATACGATATAAACTCATCAGATAATACTTAAAAACCATAATTCATGAAAAATGCCACTTCCTCAAAATTTGGACTTACTTATAGTGAATTCAAAACTTCACTGTGTGACATGCTTATAAATTTTTATAATGCACCATTCATGCAACTTTAACAAGATGTCATGACACCATGAGGGAAAAGACCACACTGACTTACTCCAAAGAGACTTGGTAAGTTTCACCAAGTGCAATGTGAGTGTAGCTTCTCATACTACCACTTCCACTTAGTGACCCTTGAGGATTATCTTGGAATAAGTACATTACATGTAATTTTAATAAATATTCAATATGCAAGACTCTTGATCATTACGAAAGTACAAAGGATTTGGTTTCAAAATTGAATAAGAACTAAAAGGGAAGATGAGGATATAAACTACCTTTTTACCAAACTCATTCTCCCCCACTTAGGGTAAAGACATCTTCAAGGTGTCATACTTCAAAGCACCATTATGCCTCTCACAAGGTAAGAACTCATACTACTCTCGACACATGCATAGCAAGAATAAGCATCAACCTTACAAGTTAACCATACGAGTCTATATTTAATATTTCAAGCCTAGACAAACTCTCTTAAACACCACCTCATTCAACTGATAGGCACCACTTATCTCAATTGCATGGAACAAAACTCCCTTACTAGGCAGTCATACCACTTTTCCTCCTTAGTGTAAACCTACACCACAACCCCAAATAAATCACAGGAATAACTATTCAAACATTAACCACACAAGAGGGTTTCCCTATACTCCTACCAAATCTCCACATTGATTCAACATTTCGGAAATTTACACCTTAATGCATTTCTACCATTATTGAACATAATCACAAGATAACTCATTTTATCTCATAGGAAATTTATTCAATCAATATAATTCTTAACATGCTTAGAACTACATCACCATAAAGTTTCTCATCACAACACTTCCAATCTCATAATTCACACCTAGCAATAAATGGTATCATATCCCAAATTTCAAAACTGACCTTCACATCTACTCTTTTAGCTACAAAACCATCATAAAATCCAAACTCAACTTTTTCTCTCCCTCGACATAGAAACATGTCCCCTACCAGCAATCGCACCAACAATACCACCGTACAAGGGAACATAAGAGAGAGAGGCCTTATGAAGTTAAGTTCTATGGCACCATTCAAAAGTAATGAAGAAAGAGAAACTCTATCGTCCTATAGCCTCTTGTCCATGGATGTGTCGCGATTCACACCAATGAACAACGTACTACAAGACGTGGCTTGAGAGACTTTCAAACCCTAATTTATTTCACGTAACATTGTGCTCTAATACCAAGTCTGTCACATCCCGAAAGTACTCTCTAGAAGTTAGGGAGAATGCTCATTTCGAGGCAAGGCGTACTTGACCCTTTGGGGTCTGTAGCAGCCCTTGACTATCATCATTGCATAGGACATGAATAGAAGTACGTAATAAAAACTTATCGCGTCAATTAATATAAAAAGGAATTCTTTATAAATACTTAGAAAGTCTAATCTTGACAAGTCAAACTTAAAGACACGACATAATAAACTTAGGGACATGACCCTTTACATTTGAAAGAAGTACATAAGAAGTCTTAACATAATGAATTTAAGAAGATAGGAGTTATGCCCTCGAACATTTGAGGATACACTTTGTTTTGAGAGAAACTTTCCCAATCTTTGCCTTCTAGACTTCAAACTTGCTTCCAAAACCTATACTTTGGTAGCATACAAAATTATGGGGTTAGTACAAAACAATGTGCTAAGTAAGGCATATGCAAAAACATGTCAAAATTGGGCCATGGACTGGACGATATAGGGTAGTCGTGATATATGTCGCCTAGGGCATAAGGGGCATGATGACTTGACGTCATCCTCACCTTCCTCCGGCTTATCGTCGGCATTCTGTTAAGGGTTCCAAACTCAAAGATGCTAACTAAAAACGAGGGTTGCTCTCGTTGACTAGCTGCTCCTCCGACTCAGAGTGGATTCTAGGGGAAGGGAAGAGCCTCACCTTGCAGTAGGAAGGTGTTTGTTGTTTGGACGGGGATATTTTTGTGAAATAACATTTCGTGCTAATTAAGTATAATATTCAACAATATAGGAGCAAAACAACATAAGGAACATCATTTAACACTTAGATAAGGATTTCCATAATTTTAACCGAAAGATACACTTTACAGTTAACCCACAAAATTATACAGTGACTCAATTTGGACATTATAGTGAATTACATGACTCCAATGTTGTGAACTTCCAAAGTAATGGGAATGAGGAATAGTATAATTTCTGTCGCAGTTTCCCTTTCTAGGAAGACATCAAGGAAGTACACATATGTATCCTTCAATACATACCAAAGTGACCCTCAACCCTACCTCCCTTTTTGGCATACTGACCTTGGGAGAAGAAGCACCCAGTCAATGGCCATACAATACAAGAACATTCAAATACACACAAAGAATTCCCTTTCGGAATGCCTACTTAGTTAAATAAGTAGATGGAGACCCATTTCACCACCTTCCGTAAGTCGTACATTCTTTTATAAGACTTGGCACATAGACTCCCTTTTTGTAACATCCTACTCAATGCAATGAATAGATTGCATCCCATACCACCACCTACCCTAAGTCGTACGTTCTTTTAGGAGACTTACTTCATTCAATTCAAATCAGACTAATAGAGTCTCCCCTTTCAGATTTCCATCCTAGTGCAATGGATAAATAGTGTCAGATTCAAGTACCAACCCTAAGTAGAACAGTTCTTTAGAAGACATAACACATTCACTTTTTTTGGGAGTTAGCTTAACCGATATAGACCATGAGAGTTACACATTAAATCCCTATATTAACTCCTATTGGATGAGGGATCCTCACTTGCATAGAATTGCTTAGAATGATTCTCATAAAAAGCTTTGTAAAGCCATTTATTAGAATAATTACATTTAAATATATACTCTAGCCTACTTTGCATAATAGCTTTATACGGAACATTTAACAAGGATACCATTATTAAAATATTACTTCACATAAAAATCCTTCAAGGCCTCATTCTCCATAAACAAGTAAATTCACTTTCATACAATTCATGTAAACACGACCACTAAGAAGGTGTCCATACCACTTAAAACAACTTCGAAATTAATACTATAAACATAACTAACTTACCCATTAATACAAGATTTCATTACCTAAAAATTTTACACAATATTTTATCATAATAAAGCCCTTTGATCAGTATCTAAACAACAATAACAACCATAACAAACCAAAGCTCGAAGACTACCAATTTATGCTCAGTTAACTAATTTCTTAATAAAAAATTTGCTGAAAAGCTTTTACATTATTCCATCAATGTTTTTACCTTAAAATCATAAACTAACATTATAAACATCATTATTAACGTTTTCATGCAAGAACAATATTTAGATTTCAAGATAGAAGAAACAACGCTTGAAAACTCTATTTGAAATCATTTAGAAAAGGGCTCCTTTAATGGAAGAGAGTTCAAGGATACATACAATAACTCCAATTTAATAAATAACAATGATTTTTAATTAATAAACTATCACCTACAGCCTTCCTAGTTTCTTCTTTACTTCTAGCTTCCATTGTAACTTGAGAGAATCTTCATAGAGAGGAGTTTTGGGTTTTAAAAAAAGGAGTATAAAATGAGGTTTTAGGGTTTTAAACAATTTATATACATCAATAAACATAAGAATAATTCCTAGGTTCATAAAATACTTGGCGTAAATTTACCAAACTACCCAAGACATGGCAAATATTTCACAACTTTTTAACAAGTTTAATCGACGATTGGGAGCCAACAGACTGTTTGTCCACCAATGGTCCATTGTTTAGGTATTGTGGTTTTGATACATGGCTTCTATAGGATCCTGTAAAACTTGCCTTGCAGGTCCATCCAACGCCCATGGGTGACTGACCATTGGTTGAACAACAGACCATCCTTTGGGTCGTCGTTTGGTGACTGTTTTAGCAGTTTTGTCCAAGTCATGGTCTCTTCTCTGGGGCCCTCATGTATGTCCTCGGTTGGATCTTACCCAAATATTATACCCCTAAAATAATTCATATAGGTCTTAGGAACATCGAACATCAGTTTCAAAAAACTGAACACGTAAAACTCACTCAAAAACCTCAAGACACACAAGTACTTTCTAAGGCACACATTCCGAATGTCATTGACGTTCTTGGTTGATTGACCTCAACAATTGACCAAACATCACACACTGTCTAAAAACATCAATATAACTCATTTCAACTTGAATTTAACTCAAGAAGCATTCAGGAGGATCTAGTTCAACTTAGTTAGTTTTAGGGCGTTACATTGCTCTCTTGGTCTATGTTTTTTAATGTTATCACTCACAAAAGAATGTTATGAACTAAGTCTTCACATTGCACTAGTGCAACTTGAGGGTTTTCATAGAGGATGATCTTTATGTGAAGTTCCTAAATGCATGTATATTTCCTCTAGTGTCTCTAATCATGAATGTTGACTTTTTAAGCACAAATGAAGCATGCTTATCCTTGGTAGTCTTCAGGATCACATTGGTGTGTATTAAAGACGTTGTATGGGCGGTCTCTTCATGTATTTTCTAGGTGAATATTAGAATAATTTTGATAGGAAAGTCTAAATGATAAATGTATTACTCAATGAATATGATTATACGTTTAGGATTATGGAAGTGTTGCTTTATATGATAAATGAGGACTTATATGATGTTTTGTGCATTGGAGTAAAGGAGATTTTCCCAAAATAGCATGAAGAGTATATTTCAACAAAGATATCCTCTTTAAGCATATTTTTTAATAATGCAATCTTAGTACAATGATTGTACTAACTCCACAATCTTCTATATTTCCAAGTATTGGAGGAAGGCAAGGGGAGTTTTCATAGAAGTCAAAGCTTGGGTTATTGAGCTCTCTAAAGATTGGTATGTCATCATATGTTCGAGGATATAGTCTATGTTTCTTTTATTTCCTTGTTTTAAGATTGTAAAGACTTAGTTTTTTTTATTTCAATGATGTAGTTCGTGAAATGATGATGTTAATGTCACGACCTAAAATTAACCACAAGCATTTAGGGTAACCTTTAGGCCAAAGAACTGTTCACTTGACCATTTGGGGGTCTTGTACTAGCCTACTACCTATCACTCATCCCATAAGACATGAAAAGTACTACGGAATTAAAATTTCTCCAAACATTAAAATAAGAAGGAAATTTCTTTTATAAATACGAAAGTGCAGTCCCGTCACAAGCCATCTTAAAGGCATAACTAAAATATATTAGGGACACCACCCTTTACATTGAATCAAAATAAGTACTAAGTCTTAGTAATAAAAACTAACAAATAGAACTATTTCCTTGAATATATGAGGAAATACTTAGTCTTGAGAGAGTCAATTCCCAAGCTTGCCTCCTAGTATTCAACTTGCCTCAAACCTAAACTTATAATGTGTAGAAATGTATAGAGTTAATACAAATGATATGCTAAGTATGGCATAAGCAAAAACATGTGAAGAGACATATTTTAGTAAAAATAATATTTCATGGAAAATAAGTAAAACCTTTATGAATATAGAAGTAAAATTGCATATAGATCATTATTTATCACATAATAAAATACTTCCGTAATTTTAGCACCAAGAGTCACTTAACATCAAACTCCAAATACATTATATTGAATTCATCTTTACAATGAACTCCTCTAACTACATAGAGAACTCATTTCCCTAGAAGTTTCCCTACTAATATTAACTTGAGATTCACTATGGTATACATGAAGACACAACCCATATGGTTCCTTCAATATACACCTAAGTGATCCTCAAGACTACCCATTTTAGGCTAACTTCGCATGGGTAATAAGTCCACACTTCTCTAAGTAAACATTAGAGAAACATTCTTACATCTATAACTTCACATAAGTGCCCTTCCCCATGTTGACATACAACTTACACAAATGGTAATCTTAGAATAGCATCCCATATTTCTACTCCCACTTTGTGCTCTTTGAGGATTCCATTAGGTTAGGTACACCACATTCATCATTCATAAACATCATTAAACAAGAAATAACTTTAACATGCTTTCTTAACATTAGACAGTAAGTCAGATAACTTCATTTCAATAAATGATAACACATTCATACATTAACACAAAGACACACCAAAAATCCCCTTTCAAGTGTCTACTTGTGCAATAGATAAATATGTACCATACCCGCACATACCCTAAGTATTACACTATTTAGGAGACTTAGTTCAATACATTCTTTTGTGAGGGATGGATTTAACCGACATATATTATGAGAGCTAGACATGTAATGTCGATATTAATCTTGTAATACTCCAAAAGTCTAAAACCTAATATAGAGCGTAATATGGTAGTCTATGAGTAACAACACTTTTTTATGGTCAAATGTAATATATATATATATGTCATTTAGAATGTTTTATAATCAAAACATCAAGGAACGTCCATGATGTCCGAAAACTAGTTGAAGAGGTGCTAGCGTGCCTTAGTCTAATTGACAAAGTTTTAAGAGTCGGAAAATTATCAAATTTGGTAAAAGGAGCCTAATACGTATAAGAATTGGATTATGCTTAAATATATGGGTATGAATCCCTAAGGACCAATCAAAGGTTCCTTGAGGAGGACCCTTGCATTTTGTAAGAAAGCGGTCAAATGGGCAATGTTTACAAATGATGCCCATCAATAGGTCATGGTCCAATCGATGTGGCATCTGTAATACTTAAAAAATTCAACACCTTTCTTAAAACTTAATATAAGTTTCATAAGATCTGTACACTGAGCCTATTTTAATATTTATAAATACATCTAGGAAGTCTAGAAACCAAAACGTCGGAGAACGCTCATGACGTCTGGAAACTAGTTCTAGTAGTTACTAATGTGTCTTACCCTATTTGACTAGATTTTAGGAGTTGAAAATCCGTGAAAATTGGTGGAAGCATAGCATACATGTGTTAAAGTTGATTCATGGTAGAAACATTTGGGTACGACTCCCTAATGACCAACCAATGACCCATGAGGATGACCATTGCATGTGGGAGTAAACATTGACTGGGTGGGGTGCACCAACAAAAGGACATAGATATGGTGTGTTCATCGATAGGGTCGATAGAACCATCGATGAACGCTTAGAATATTTGAATGAGTGGATACATGGCACACTCTCTGAACTCATTGACGGACGTGCAGCACTTAAGAGGGGTTCGTCCGTTGATTGAGCCAAGGCATCGACGGGATTCCGTCTGTGAGTTGTGTGTTTTTGCTACACGATCTAACTTAGTTTAAAATAATTAATCAAGGGTTTTGGTGGTTAGTTAGGGATCAAGGGAATACTAATTAACCTAATTAAACCCCCGTACAAAGACCCGAACCCCATTATTCTAATTACAACTCTCATAAAAAAATGCTCTTACTTCTTTCTTCTTTCTCTCTCTATGGAGACATCATTGATGACAAGCTAGGGGAGGGAGTTTTGGGATGAAAAGGGAAGATTTCACCATCAATTCTTCATCAATAGTTGAGGTATGTGATCTAATTCACCTTTGAGACTTCTTTCCTCAAAGGGTTCCTTCAAAGTATTTTAAAAGGTTAGGATTTTATGTGGGTTCTTCTCCATCTCGAAAATTATGCTACCAATTGGTTTGTTTACAATTTCTCAGTTTGATGTTGATATGAATAAGGTTTTAACTATTTATATTAACATGGTTATTCATTGTTTTTCTATTAGATGATGTTGTTACATTAATCATGAACATATTAAACTGATTGGTAATCTCTCATGCTAGTTCTTGAGAAGATGATCTAGGTTAGGAAGTGACTTGACCTAAGAATCTTGTCTTAAGCTATTATCTAGTATTGAATTGTGATATAGTTATACTTCACCTTGTTATCATGTTTACAATTGACTTATGATGATGTAAACCCAAAGTGGGTTGATTTGAGGGTTAATGCTAAGACCTTGATGATGAACTATAAAGGAGACTTGATAAATTTTATGATCTCTACATTTCACTTAAAATGGTGGTTAATTATAATTAAGTCATAATATTATATTGGAGTATGTCTTATATTAGGATTGATAGGGGTGTATGATGTTGAATAGAAATGTCTTATTTATGATAGTGAGATTTTGGCTTAAGGTGTAAATGTTATAAGGTAGGGTGAATAATTTACCAATGTGCCTTATCATTATATAAAACGTTAATGTTGTAACCTCACCTATATGAATTGTAATAAATGGATTTATGCTTATGTAATTCTTATTGATCTATTCATGATGATGAATGTATAAGGGTTAGATGCTATGACCTAAACTAAGTTATGATTGATAATAGAGGCTTAAAGACATTTTAAAAAGGGACTCTGTCTTAGCACCAAGTGAACTAGAACGAGGAGTGTCCCTTCCCACATATGGAAGGTAGGATCACTAAAGTACTCTTGAGATTGGATACTATAATGCATGTAGCATAAAGAGGGTTCCAACTATATCACCTAGTTCTTTAACTATGTTGCCCCCATTGGAATACTAGCTAGTGGATCAAAGAAGTTGCTAGGTTATATGATTTGGTACTACCTTGGCATGTAGTCCGCCTTCCTTTGTTGTAGGGTTTTATAACACTAGATTCCACACTAGATCATGTGGTATATGGAAAGATGTCCCAAAAAGGTAAAATGAACATAAGGATTGAACTGTAACTAAGATAATCTAAGGGGTCTAACTTAGTCTATGTAGGGTTATGTGACTCTACCTATGCATTGCACTACATATCCTTTACGGGAATTTTAGGAGGATGTTCTTATGAATTATTATGCTTATAACGATATATGAAATGTATATGATGAACTTGCACATTTTTTATACAATATGCTGATTATTTCACTTATGAATATGTGTTGGTTTATACTGTTAAAGTAAGATGATATGTATACCTAAATGCCCTGTTATGTGAAGTAGAAAGTTAGTCATGATTCTTGTTGGGTTACTTGATTGAGCAAGATAATGGGCTTTACTTGGTCATTGTACTTGTTGACTTGATAGGGATTCATAGGAAATTGACTTAATTTATTTATAAGTAAATGTACTTCTATTCATGCTTATTTTTAATATGAAATCATGATAGATTTACCTGAGTATGTATCTACTTATATTATAAGTATGGTTGACTTAACTAAACTTGATGTTGTAGTTCTTGAAATGTACATTCCTATAACTTAATGAATGTACAATATTAATTGTTTGGTCTTGTTGAATGTGCATAGAGGTTTTAAATATATATGCATACTCTATGAAGTGCCCCTTTTCTTAGGATTATTTCAAAGTATGTGTGCATATTGTCTCATACTTAGTACAAGTGGCATACTAACCCCATCTCTTCATTCTCACCAATATCTTAGGTTTCGATTGTTTTGGAAGGCGATTTGAATAATGCTATGATCTCTTTTTCATCCAAGTAGGGTAGGTCCTCATTATCCGAGGGTGATGCCACTCTCTAGCTTATGGAGTTTTTCTTAACATAAATACTATTATGGTTCTTTGTTTCAATTTAGTTAGAAACATTGTATATCCCATGTGCTAAATTTTCACTTGATGTATGGGTTATGCCCAAGCTCTTACAATCTTATTAGATTGTAAATGATATAAGAATTCATGCACTTACTTCAATGAAAGAGAACAAAATCCAGATATTTACTAGATTAGTCGATAAAATCACCAACAACCAACTCTACAGAATAGTGTAACAATCCAAAGTCTAATTATCAAAATAATCTAGTAACAAAGAATCTAACAACAAAAAGTCTAACTATATGAGATTCTCACGCAAAAACTGAATCTTTCAGAACTATTTATAAATGAAACAAAAACCTAATAAAAGAAGGACTCTATTTGTAGAAAATATTGCAAAATGCGGCTGCATTGAAGGACCTCACGATGGGTCGTCATGGTCACGACGGGCCGTCATGGTCTCCGTCGTCCCATACTTTGTAAATTCTTTTGCTGCTCTCTTCATTACCCTCGACGGCAGGTATGACGGATCGTCACTAGCACAACGGTACGTCAAAGGTCTCCGTTCCATAACACAAACTCTTGGAATTTGGGTACTGGGACTACTTCTCTGATCATCACGATGAAAAAGCAGGACGTACCATCATGAATAAGACGGTCTATCATGCACTTCTTAACCCCACACTTGGTCAGACTTCCCCATCTTCCTTCAGTAGCTTCACTACGATGCCATCTACGGACCATCAAAGGCACGACATACCACCACAAGCTCTATAGGAGGTAACTTTTTTGCATTTCTTGCTCAAAAACTTCCGCATTCATCTTTAGACATATTTCGTTCAAATAAAGACAAAATTACATAAAAATTAATACCCTTAACCTAAATTCGTTGTTTGTCCTGAAGCGACGCACTATTACTCACTACAAAATCGTTGTACAATAGTATCCATGTTTTTCCTTTCTCAATCATTTGGTTATCAATCCCGATCAGTCTCATCATATTTATGCAGGTTATCAATATAAGGCTTGAATTATGTGGAATCACACTATGAAAAACACACCCCACGCACTAACACATATGCTCTTCAATCTCTCATCGAGGTGCTCATATTTTCGGTATTGCAACTACTGTCCTCTTTTCAAAACAACATCCACATTTTTTCACACAATGATTTTAGTTTGAGTATAAGGAATACTTTTCAACACGCACTCTCAGAAAAAATTCACAAGTCATTCGTACATATTGCAATAAGCTTGCACTTATTTTCACTACTTTAAATTTGCTATACAACTTTTAGGATCATGATAAGACTTTCTTAGCTTGTAACATAGGCTTAGGGTGAGGTAGGGTATATTTAGGTATACATTAGTGTTTTTTTTCCCTCCTTGGCATATCGACTAAACATACCTATTTTCATCATTTTATTTTGCCCAATTTCTCATATTCTTTCTTCTTGCTATTTTCACCTCTTTCTCGCTTGTATAAGTGACTCTCTTCTTTTCTTGTTTGTATTTATTTTATTTTATTTTTTAATTATTTCACTTTTCTTTCAACTGGTTCTTGAGTCACTCTACTTTTGTTCTTTCTCATTCTTTGTTTATTCAACCCTAATTTCCAGAGAATTCCTCATCATAGCCACCCTCAACTCATGGCTTTGCCATGAGGACACAATACCCAAATTTGGGTCAGGGACATGAAAGGGCTCTTTACTGCATTCGCCACCCTCTACTTATGCTTTTGGCATAAGCAGAGGTGCACATGTCCAAGGAGGGACCAGGGACAACGAGATCAGTTGGGGTGAAATATAATATCTTATTTTAAGCTCAAATCATTTGGATCAAAGAGGGATTAATTTGATTGTTTTAAAAGGCTAATAGTTGGATATATTGAACAAGGGCGTATGATCCTTTCCTAATTGTTTATTACAACTTACTTTAGCAGTACTGACCAGGCAAGTTCTTTCTCAATACAAATAGTGGACTGTTCAAATCTTCCTCACACTCACTTGACATCTCATTACTCTACCAGATTATCTGACACATAGTTCAAATTTTAGTGTTAGGGTCATGCAGTGGTGTATCTCTATGTCATGCTTAGATTCACACATTTATCAATTATTATGCCTAGTCATGCATCATTTTCATTTCATCATGATATCGTTTTAGCCATCTTTCTTCAGAGTTAAACTAAGTACATAGGATATAGACATGTCGATTAAACAATAAAAAATAATCAATCTCTTGGGTAAAAAGAACACAGACAAGAAAACCCAAAAGAGGATAGTGAATTGGGCTACTTAGACTTCAACCTAGCACTCACTTTCCATTTACTCCATTCCCAACAAAAAGACATGCAATTTTCCCCAATGCATAAAAGAAAATTGAAATACGAGAGTTGTTGGTGAAGCAATCCTGGGGCGCAATGCGCTGACTATCAACAAGCTGGTGAGTTCGATTCCGTGGAACCCACTTACTCTAAAATCTAGACACCCTCAGTAGTGTACTCATCAGCAACATCACAATGAGCACTCCCACCCGCTATCGCCACATCTCTGGAGCTAGATGCCCCAGCAGCTGACTCTACAGCCCTCATCCGATGCGCCTCCTCATCAGCAAGCGAGGCTATCCTCACAGCCTGCATCTCACGACGCTCCTTCATCAGTTATCTAGCCTCATCCTCCTCTCGACCCTTACGCCTCTTGGTTTGATCTCGAGGGGGAGGTAGTTGAATCTCAGAAGTGGCGAATAAGGCCGCCATCACTGTGCCCTCAAAAGGCTCTTTAGAAGGGTCCTCAGACTCAGGCACCCAGCCTCTAGGATCATATAAATCTCTGCTCTAAAACTCTCGACCGCAGCCTGAAGGGTTGACACATCCACCTAAGGGTCTAGCCGGCCTAGCAAACGCAACTCAAAAGTGTTCCAGCGCTGATGAACCTCAGCGATCTTCCGCTCTGTGTGCTGGACCATTCTCCAATCTAAGTGCTCTTCTGGCTCAGTAATAGACCTCTGCATCCAAGGTTGGATGTGATGTAGAAGTGTATCCATCTGTGCCTGTAGTTTTTGGACCCTAGCAAGCGGCACCAGAGCGGGAAAAGGGGCTGAGCGAGAGGATCTCGGGCCAGTGCTACTACCCGGTATCGACTTCCTAATGAGGCCGATATCAACAGTGCCCGACGGAGTCTTGAGCTGATCAATGTGACAGATAGGCACACCTGCGGACCTGAATATAGAAAATATTATGCACGGAAAATTGTAAGGAGTTGTGACATTAAAATCCCTCTCGTGCATGACCACCTTTAGAAGCCAAGCAAAGCCAACCTCAAACCCGGCTATCATCGCCGCCATCAGAACTACACGATCTAATATGACTATAATATCATCGGCTGTGGGGGAAAGGCAGTGGCGGGAAATCAACCATAAGAACATAGCTGTGAAGGTCTGGTTAGCCTTTTTGATGGATCCATTCAGCTCGTTTACCCAATCAGCACCCTCTCCGTCAACACACAAGTGCAGGGCCATCCACTTCTTGGTTGTCTCTCTCAGCGATGGATCACGCATGAATTTTCCATCTTCGAATATTTGCCAGCAGTAATCGAACTCGGCGGTGAGAGGGGTCCGGTTTGCATCAATATTCTTGCCGTATAAATGCCGCTGGATGGCAGGCAGTGAGATATAAACATGAATTCCACATACTCTAACATGCTTTAGTGGGGCCTATTTGGTGGGGGAAGCCCGCCTATCAATCTGTAATCTTAGAGTAGCCACGTAAGAGACGTATAACTCTGGGACCAACACTTCACTATAAAAGCCCAAAAAATTTGTTGTCCACTCAAGTTGGTGTTTTGTGAAGAGGTTGTGGATCTCGGGCATGGTAAGGAGACTTCTCATAAGGACCCGCCTCTCCAATGTAAGGGTCTGTGTCATGACTCCTTTGTCATTCAGAAACTATGAGCCTGTATAAACCTTATATTGCCCGTCGACATACCACCGGTTGGGATGGCCGGCAACCAGGGTGAGAGCACGAGTCGGTGCGCCGGGAGTGGATTCAAAACTATTAGCCTCATTAGATGAGGCAGACTGTGCAGCTGTGGCGGGTGCAGGGACTTTAGAGGACCTAGAGGCTTCCTCTGACCATGAAACTCCTAAGGAGCCAGACGCTCCTTCTTCATGAGTATATTACCTACAAGGTGTGCCGATCAGTGTGCGCTTCTCATCAGACTAGGAGGCAGGGATTACGCTTGACGCCACCTTTTTGGGCGTAGCTCTGGTAGCACGTGCAGCTCGTTATGGAGTGCCAGTTCCTGGGGCACGTACCTGGGGTCATACTCATCATCAAAGCCAATGACAAGGTGGGCAGACGGGGAGACAGAAATTGATCACCCACGCGCATATTCTCGATCTTGTTTTGGTTCCATAAGAGATAATACCTGTAAAGAATCATTATTAGTATGAAAAGTAGCAAACAAGAAGAGCAAAACGAAACAAAATAAATATAAGAGCTAAGTTGTAATGACTTTTCTACAGTAATCAGTGAAACAAAAAGAAGTAGGTTATGACTCGTCTTGAGCACGACGGACCATCACGGGGTCTGCCATGTCTTCCTTCAACTATGCTGATGTGGAGACCCCTAAAGGAAAGTCTCTAACAAGTATGACGGATAAACAGGATGGACCGTCGTGACAATAATGGTCTTTCATCGATGTCCATGGTGGAGACCCTACGGAGAGGGGTCTCTGACCATCACGACGCTTGTGCCGGACGGACCATCGAGGGTGGGATGGTCCATGGTAGATGTATATTAGAGGAGACATAGAAATAGTGGGAGAGCCTTAGAAAAAGGGTCTATGACAACCATGACGATTGTGCAAGATGGACCATTGAGGATATGACAGTCCATCTAGATGTCCGTCAGAGAACACTTGGAAAAAAGTAGGTGACCCTTAGGAGAGGGGAATCTACCAGTCATGACGGTTGTGCAGAACGGACCATCGAGGGTGTGACGGTCCATCGTAGATGTCCGTCAGAGTACACATAGAAACAGTGGGAGACCCTGAGTACAAGGGTCTCTGACAACCATGACGGTTGTGAAGGACGGACCGTCGAGGGTATGATGGTCCATTGTAGATATTCGTCAGAGGAAACTAATAAAAAGTAGAAGACCCTTAGAAAAAGGGTTTCTGACAACCAGAACGGTTGTGCAAGATGGACCGTCGTGGGAACGATGGTTAGTCGCTTGTATACATTGTTGGACACTTGGAGAAAACACACAATTGTATGTAGGAACGGACCCTATCACGGTCCGTCGTGGGTACGACGGCCGATCATTGTGGTCTCGTTAGGTTATTTAGTGAGACCCTGATACCTAGTAAACTAGCAAATACCTAGTAAACTATCAATGTTAAAGAACCTATTTCTAGAGTTTTAACAATGCAATTTAAGTGTTTTTAGCCTAGGTCAGAAAAAATTAGACCAAAGCATGAAGACCCACCAAAAGAAATAGTCTATTACGAATTTAAAAAAACACAAAAATGCAAGTTAAATAGGTCGAGATCAGAGACACATACCTGAGAATTTGAGAAAAACAAGCAAGTAAGGTACTTGGTTAGATAGAACAGAATCGCCGCAGCAGAATCCGACTAGTAGAGGGTAGATTTTAGTAATTTGGAGAA
The DNA here is from genome assembly GCA_027789145.1 of Solanum arcanum. NCBI lineage: Eukaryota > Viridiplantae > Streptophyta > Magnoliopsida > Solanales > Solanaceae > Solanum > Solanum arcanum. The sequence goes on along the minus strand of CM050939.1, from coordinate 29,549,857 downwards.
TTGGGGAAATGATCAATTTATATAGAAGAAATGTAGGAAGTTGAAAAGGGATGGAAATGGGAGAAAGAGGGAAAGAAATGGGTTAAATGATAGGATGGGTTTTTAAAGGATTCCAACTTCTCAAAGTTCCCTTAATCGGGTTAGGTAGGGTATGCTAATTAATGAGGCAACTAGACCCTGACGACAGTCTGTTGAAGATGCGACGGTCCATTGCAGGTTCTAGCACGTGTGCCCTAGTTTTGAAAATAACTGAACGACATGCCTGGCACGACGGATTCATGCGACGGTCCATCGCGTGCGCGAGCGTCTGTCGATGTGTCCATCAGTGACAGTTGCAGTGTGATTTTCTAAAGAATTTCCTGGTGATGTGCCTACAAATTTAATACCCATTAGTAGAAGATTCTACCATTACTAGAAAGAAAACTATAAGTATTGGGTTGCCTCCCAACAAGTGTCTGATTTAACGTTGCGGCACGACTGAAGATGCTTGATTACTCAGACTTAATCAAGATTGTATGCCCTAATTACTTCCTTTGCTGATTGAGAATTCCCGTAATAGAATTTTATGCTTTGTCCATTCACCTTGAACCGCACACCCTCCTTAGTTTCCAACTCAACTTCTCCATGAGGGAATAGTTGGGTAACCAAGTAAGGACCAGTCTATTTGGACTTGAGCTTTACCGGAAACAAGCGCAACCTAGAATTCAATAAAAGCACCAAATCCCCAACCATAAACATTCGTTTTTCAATTTTTAGGTTTCTTCATCTTTTTGTTGTAGAGGGCTGAGCTTTCATAAGCTTTCAGGCGAAATTCATCGAGTTAATTCAACAAAGTTAACCATTGTCAAAAACAATAAACGAAATAAAATGAAGAAAATATCGACTAAAATATAGTTATAAGTTTAAGTTAATCTAGAAGTTACATTCCCGGGCATCGGCGCAAAAATTTTATGCACTCAAAATTACTTCTCAAATAAGAAGTAAAGCGGTCGTATCAAGTAAAGAACCAAACTAATGAGGTTAGGATCGTTCCCACGAGGAATATAGTTCAGACTTAACTTCAATCTATTATTACTATTAATTAAGAACTTATTTACATAGAAAACAAAGACAATAAAAGTTTTTTTTTTTTTCTAAATGAATGAAAATAATTAGCTAAATCAAAGTACACAACTAATGGATTCAAATGTTGGAGTTTAATCAATTAATAAGAGTAACTAGGGTTTAAATGTTCCCCATAGATTCCTAACTTGATAATTCTAACTATAACAATTCTTTCCTAGTATCTTGCATGCAAGGTGATAAGTTATGTATCTTTAAATCCTTGGTGCGGCATGTAGAAAATTTCACTCCGTACCTTGGTCCGGCTATGTGTGTTGCTATACTAACCCTTACCTTTAGCTCATCTTAACCACTTTATTCGATATATGACTAAGTTATTACCTAGTATCAATAAATACTAGTCTATTAGATAGTATACCCTAAATCTATGTTGATAATTCTTTTCCTATTATTTACCTCCTTGGTCCGGCAAGTAGAATTAAGGGGAGTTCTAACGTTGGCCATCAGTTAAAAAGACTTCTGAGCGAAACAAATATCAATACATGCAAGACACTATTCTAGAATTGTTATTTTAGTTAGTTTTTACCTTATTATTCACCCATTGTTCCCACAACCCTAGTTATGGAGTTTAGTTAGCCATAGTCATAATCACAATATTCATATATATGGTATAGGAATTCAGACACTTACTTCAATGACAAAGAATAAAATCCTGTAATTTACTTGATTAATCGACAAAATAACCAACAATCAACTGCAGAGAATAGTGAAATAATCGAAAGTCTAATATTAAAAATAATCTACTAACAAAGAATCTAACATAAAAATATCTAATAACAAAAACTCTAACTATATGAGAGTCTCACCCCAAAAATCAGGTTTTTAAAACTATTTATAAAAAAACAAAAACCTAATAAAAGGACTCTATTTGTTGAAAATCTTTCAAAATGTGGTTGGGTCAAGGAACCTCTCGAGGGGTCGTCGTCGTCACGAGGGCCTTCATGGACTCTGTTGTCACATATTTTTCAAATTCTTCTATTGCTCTCTTCATTACCCTCGACGGCAGGCATGTCAGATCGTCACAGGCATAACTGTCCATCGAGGGTCTCCGTTCCATAGCACTGAAACTCTTGGAAATTGGGTACTTGACTACTTCTCTGATCACCGCGACAAACAAATAGGACGAACCTTCATGGCTACGACGGTCCATCATGCAATTCCTAACGCCACACTTGGTAAGACTTCCCCATCTTCCTTCAGCAGCTTCACTACGATGCCACTTACGGACTGTTACAGGCACGACGGACCGTCACATGCTCTGTAGGTTGTAACTTTTCTGCATTTCTTACTCAAAAACTTCCGCGTTCATCTTTAGACAGATTTCCCGCAAATAAAGAGAAACTTACATAAAAATTAATACAAAAGGCTTTCGGACACACACTAAACTTAAGGAAAAAGCATTAAAAATAACGTGAAACCACGGTATATCAACGACTATTATGACTATTATGTCTATGTTATCTTTTATATACTTATGTGCAATAAAATACTAGGCTATGTTATCTTTGTATACAAAGGGTCTAATATACTCGATATATATATGTTATGTGTATGTAGACGTCTATGTAAGACTCTAAGTAGAAGTAACGAAAGGCATTAATTTTTCGCTAAATTTTACCTATGAATGTAATGATGTAAGCTAAGAAGCTAGTCTTAGTCCTTAAAAAGTACGCCGACGTCGATTACTTCTATTGGATAGACCCAAATGTGACAACGTCGATGGCCACTCAGAGATTTTTTCCAAAGGTCCATTTCTAAAACTCTCTAAAAAATAATACTGACCTACAAGTTTGTTGGTCCCAAGGTCCATACACTGACCTAGAGCCTCGTAGGTCTGGGTCTCATATGTCATGGTCCCTGCTTAGTGTTACATTTTAGGTTAGTTTATAAAATTAATTACGTAGTTATTTAATTATTTAGGGGTTTAGGGAGGTATAATTAATTTATTTAATTACATATATAAATCCCCTATCCTAATTAAATTAAAAAAAACTCTCATAATTCCCAAAACCTAATTGTTCTTGCTTGTCTCTTCTTTGTATCTCCCAGATAGAAGAACTCCATTCAAGGTTAGGTAAAGTTCTAAGGGATGCAAGAGGAGGTTTTTTTTCATAATTCTCCATCAATTAACAAGGTATGGGATTCCTTTAACCGTTAGAATTCTTTTTTCCAAAGGGTTCCTCCAAATTTATTTCAAAAAGATGAAGTTCAAGTGGGTCTTTTACTATTACGAATTCGTTCTTCTATATTGCTTTGGTTACGATTTCTTTTAGTTGTTATACTTATTTATTAATGTTTAATGATTCAATTATACTAGTTCTTGATGAATTAACTTAGGTTGTGATGTAGATCATGAATTTGACCCAAATCCCTAACCCTAGTCTATGAACAAGTGATGAAATGTTTTGTAGTCTTTCAATCGACTTCGTTGTTGTTTTGATTAGTATTGTTTGATTATATTACACCTATTGTGGGTTTAGTTGGATGGTTAATGGTAAAATCTTTATGATGGCTTCTGAAATAGATTGGGGTAAGTATTGTGTTCTTAATCCTTTCTTTCAATTATGATTACTTGTGTTTAGTGATGAATTCATATTAATGTATACCCTCGAGTAAGATTTATTAGGGTTCGTCCGATGTTGAATTGATATTTCTTGAATTATATCTTGTGAGTTGTTGGCTACGATGTAATGATTTAACGATGGCGATAACATACATGTGCGCCTTAATATAATGTTATTATGTAAATGTGCTGACCTTACATGTGAATTAAAATGAAAGGACAATACTCATGCAATTCATAATGAGCTTTGATGATGGCTATATAAGGGATTGACCTATGACCTAAAATAAGCTATGACTATTAATGGTATACATTTCAAAAGGAACTCCAGCTTAGCACCGAATGAACTAGAAAGAGAAGTATTCCTTCCCACAAAGGGAAGGTAGAATCACTAATGTACTCATGAGATTGGAGACTATAATGAATGTAGCATAAAGAGGGTCCAAACTACATCTCATAGTTCTTGAACTATGATGCCTCATAAGGAATACTAGCTAGTGTATCCACATAGATGTTATGTTCATGTTTTGGTACTACCTTGACAAGTATTTCGCCTTCTTTCGATGAAGGTTTCTATGACACCGGATTCCACACTATCTCATGTGTTCTATGTCGGTTAAGTCATGATTTTCCCATCAGGTAAAATAAAGTATTGAAGTGAACTCTAACTAGGATGACCTAAGGGGTTTACCTTAGTCTAGGTATGGCTATGGGAATACACAGTACTAGTTAACCTTGAGTGATGTCTTAGATGGATGTTATTATGTATATATATGCTTATAAATTTAAATAATATATATGTGATGAACTTAAATGCAAATGTCTCTATGTGATATTAGTTTCACTTATGAATATGTGTTTGGTCTCAATTGCTAAAGTATGATGATGCCTACTCTAAATGATATTGTATAGGAAGTTGGGCATTTCTTATGGTTCTTATGTGGTTTACTTGATTGAATGAGGTTATGGGGCCTTACTTGGGTATTGCACTAGTGTACTTAATGAGGGTTCATGAGTAATGGTATTGCTTTGAATACGATGTTATGAACTATTGTACATTCTTGTTGTTATTGTAACTTGATGATAGTGTTGTCTTGATTATGTGCTCAATTCTGTTAATATACATGTTGACTTGACTAGACTTAGTATTGTTCGTTTTGTGACGTACATTGTGTTGACTTAGTGAATATGTACTATGGACTTTTATTGATTCTTGAATGTGCATATTGTGTTTTAAAAATAAAATAGCATGTTTTAATGAAATGTCCTTTTTAAGCGTGATTGCCATGTTGTATTTCCATATGTTCCTATACTTAGAACAAGTGTTTCTCTAACCACATTTATTTCTTTTCTTTAACATTTTAGGTTACAGTCGTTCAACGGTTCATCATGAATTTTAAAGAAAGACATTGATTCTCATTCTGCATGTTGGATAGGTCCTCAACACTTCGAGGGGATTTCCCCTTTCTAGAATTGGATGTTTATAAGTCTTAAAGACACTTTATTCATTCTCTTTTATTTGAGTACGATGATTGTGTACTCTATATGTGTCTTTTATTGTATTGATTTATGGGCTATGGCCAATTGTTGTAGTCTTGTTTAGAAGGTTATGATATGAGACATCCATTTTGAGACTATATTGTATCTTATATTATATATATATATTTGTATATATATCTATATATATATATATATATATATATATATATATATGCGCCATAAAAGTAAAATTCTATGTATTCTTATTATACGAAGGGTATATTTATTCTCGATATGAATATATTATGTGTAAGTAAAAGGTCTAAGTAAACTTCATGATGTAGTGTAGGTGAAAAGTTTTAAATTTTCCGCATTTTAAACTATGAGTGTATTCATGAATGCTAAGAGGCTAGTCCTAGTACTCTCCGATGATGAGGACATATGATACGTCAAGGGGCTACTTCCTGGATGTGACATACTTTGTATTAGAGCCAGGTTGAAAATCCCCACAAATGATGTCTCATCAAACCACGTCTATGTATATTCTTATTCAGAAGTATGAAGCGCACTGCACTTATGAATGAGAGACTATATGATGCTTAAAAATGCTCACCTTCTGTTATTCTTATGTTGTGCCTATGGAGTATTATTATGTCATAGTTTTAGGAATGAATACACGAATAGAAGCTTCTACAAGGACCTAAGAAGAAACGAATAATGTGGGAGGTAATGAAAAAAGTGCCTCCACAAGACAACCAAGTGCCTCTACTTGAAGAAGTTTCTATGCGTGATCATGTTCAGGATGTTCCTCCACCAATACCGATGGAAATATAAGGAAAGACTTCATTACATTTTCTCAAGCCATGACCACTCAAGATAATATCGTCACTTCAACTTCAAAATATGATGGCGAAGTGAATAGGAAGGTTTGACATCGAGTGCCTAAACATGCTAAAACTATGGCCTCACGTTTGAGAAACTTTTCTTCAATGAGTCCACTTATGTTATTTGGGTCGAGTTCACATATGGACCCCCAAGATTTCCTTGATGAGTTGTATAATATTCCCTATGCTATGGGTGCGACCTAAATTGAGAAGGCTGAGTTAGCAACTTATTAAGTCAAAGATTTAGCTGAAAGTTTGTATGTGCAATGGATGGATAATCGGGAACTAAAAGGTTGTCCAGTGACTTGCATGATTTTCGAGAAGACATTCCTTTATAGGTTCTTTCCTAGATAGATTAGGGATTCTACAGTGTAGGAATTCCTCAACCTTCATGAAGGAGGTTTGATTGTAATTGACTATTCCTTGAAATTCCCTAAATTGTCCAAGTATGCTCCATCCTTTGTTTTAAAACAAAGGGATAAGATGAGTCCTTTTCTAACAAGGATGTCTGATGACTTGGTTGATGAATGTCATTCAACTATGCTTCATGATAATGTAATTATAACTCGTCTCATGATCTATCACATCTGGGAAGCACCCCGTAGACGTAATCGACGTCGTCGTTCTCTTTGAGGAGTAAGACTAGCCTCTTATCTTACATTATTACATTCATAGGTTAAAAACTACGGAAAATTTAAAACTTTTCTATATCTATCTTGAGTTTTACATAGACCTCTCGTATACACATAATATATATTCATATAGAGTATACATAGACCCTTCATATAAGAAGATTACATAGTGTTCTACTTTTACTTCACATAGATATATAAGATACTAAACATAGTCTTAAAAATGTGTATCATCTCATAATCATCTAAAACAAGAATATATTAATTGCACATATCCCATACATAAATGTAATTGAGCCACATATAGCTAAAAAAATCATACAGAAACTAAAAGGAATAAACATAGAAGTCTTGACACTAAATCAACTACATAAGCTTGATATTGACAAAGCCCTCAGAAAGTGAGGACCTACCCAACTTGGATGATTGAGAAATTTCAAGTCTTCTCAAAATCCCTTCAATGACCAGAACCTCAAATGTTCGGAAAAAGGAGAAAATGGGGTTAGTACACAACTTGTACTTAGTATGTGTCACAACCCAAAATGAGCCGCGAGTGGCACCCACACTTATCTTACTATGTGAGCGAACCAACCAATCTAAACCCCAATATATCAAACATAATAAACAGAATAATAATGCGGAAGACTTAAAACTCATTAATATAACCAATAAATAACTTCAAAAATTTATCAATTACTATCCCCAAAATCTGGAAGTCATCAACAAAAGAACATCTATCCTCAAATTACTAAGTCTAAGAGCATCTAAGAAGCTAAAATAACTAAACAGATAGTCCATGCCAGAAATTCAAGGTATCCAGACATGAAGAAGAAGATCCAGTCCAAGCTAGAAGCTTTAGCTCACCCTGAAATCTGGTGTAACGAAGTCTGGCTAGAGTTGCGATTGAGTTCAAGACGACGGTACGTTTGCTGCACTCCACAAATAATAAAAAGAAAACATACAAGTAGGGGTCAATACAAAACACAGGTACTGAGTAGGCATCATCGGCCAACTCAAAATAGAAAACAGTATATATCAGATAATATCATAAAATCAACTACAATACTCAACAGCTAGCAACACAAGTACGAGAATCATTGATAAATAACGCCAAGTACACCCATGAGGACTCAAGCCTCCATATCATACTCATTTGGGAAATAGGTTCGTTAAATTAAGTATATTAACATATTTCAAGATTCATTCTCTTTACTATCCTGGTGTCGGAACGTGACACTCCGATCCTCATCATACTATCCTGGTGTCGGAACGTGACACCTGATCCACTATTACAATCCTGGTGTCGGAACGTCACACCCGATCCCATTCATACTATCTTGGTCTCGGAACGTGACACCCGATCCATTAATACTATCCTGGTGTCGGAACGTGACACCCGATCCATTAATACTATCCTGGTGTCGGAACGTGACACCCGATCCATTAATACTATCCAGGTGTCGGAACGTGATACCCGATCCTCTATTACTATCCTGGTGTCGAAACGTGACACCCGATCCCCTAACCTCATTCTTTTAGTTCATCAAACCTGCTTTTATACCAAGGCATCATCATTAACAAAGAGGTTTCATGGTTTAGGATTCAATAGCCTCATCATGCTTATTTTATCGCAATTATATAATCACATCATGCAAGCATACAATTAAGCATATAGGAGACTTTACAAAACTACCCAATACATATCATTCGCTATCAAGAGTTTACTATGAAAAACATAAACCATAACCTACCTCTATCGAAGAATTCGTGATCAAGCAACCTACTTTCCCAAACCTTTGCTTTCCTTGCGTTCTCCCCTTCTCTCGATCGTTTCTCTCTTTACTCTCTGTTCTTTCTCTCTTTCTTATTCAAACCCTTTTGTCTTCTACCCTAATTGTCATATAATTAAATATAAAGATGGTAAAAGTAACCCACTATTTATTCCAAGGTTCTCTCCTTTAACCCCTAAGTAATTGAATTATTAATATTTAACCACTAACTTTATAATTATAAGCAGGAATAGTCCAAAACGCCCCTTAAAACATTTAACAGAAATCCGACCCAGTCAGGGTTACGCAGACTGTGACGCTGGCCGTGCCTGGTGACGGTACGCCCCGCCGAAGTCGTCACTGCAATTCGTGAGACTAACTTTTCACTAAGGGCCTGTGACGGTCCGTCGCGCCCATGACTGTCCGTCCTGCCATGTCGTTGCGAAGTTCAGAAAGTTGTTCTCAGTACCCAATTTTTCAAAATTCTAAGTGTTTTGGAACGAGACACCCTCGACGGTCCGTCGTGCCCATGACGGTCCGTCGTGGGATCCGTCGAATAAGACAATTATTTCAAGAAATAAACTCTACAGCTCAAAAACGACTAAATAGGTCGTTACAGTATGAGACCATATGCACGCATATTATGAAATCATGCTATAAAGGAGCATTTTATTAAAGCATGCAATTTACTTTGAAAAGCTTTATGCACATTCAAGAAGACAATACAGATCAATAGGAAATATTCATTAAGTCGAGATCGTGTACTTCAAAAGACAAACAATACTAGTTCTAGCCAACGCAACATGCGTGTCACATAGTTAAGCACATAGCCAATACAACTCAATCATCAAACTATAATAGCAACACGCATGGATGAGAGTTCATTACAACATAAACAAATCAAGACAATTACCTATGAAACCTCATTAAGTCAACTAATGCGATGACTAAGAAAAGCCCTATAACCTTACTCAATCATGTAAACTCAACAAGACCCATAAAGAATGTCCAACTTCTCATAGCATATACTTAAGAGTGCAAAATATCATACTTTAGCAATGTAGACCAAACATGTATTCATAAGTGAGTTATTATCAGAAGATACCATCAATATTTAGGATTATCATATACACCTTATTTACCTTTATAAACATGTACATACATAGGATCATCCTCCTACTTATCTCAAGGCAAACAAGTGCAAGGCATAGATAGTATCCCATACCCCTACCTTAGCTAAGTCAATCCTCTCAAGTCACCCTATTTGGTTTGTAATTCATTACCTCATTTTAGTTTAGGGAACCATTGAATCAACCTACATAGAACACAAGAACTAAATGTGGAATCCAGTTTTGTAAAACCTTACAGTGATGGAATTTTATATGTTGGCCAAAGTAGACCCAAACATACACGTAACTTTCTAAGTGGATCCATTAGCTAGTATTACCATGGGGAAAAAATAGTTAAAGGAACTATGATATAGGTATTAAATCTCTACATTGTAAGACCCCCAAAAAGAGTTAGGCTCTAGATTCACCTAAGACATTTTAGAGGTAATACAATCTCCACGACTTGGACAACATTCGTCCTCGAATGACAATTACCACTCTCCAAACAATTGCAAAAATTTATATTCAACAATAATCTCAAAACCAACATAACACCTTATACAATACAAACATCTAGAGAAAACATCAATTTCTTAAAATCAAGAGATTTAGAGCAAAATAATAAACTAAAAGAAATTGTACAACTCATCATTCAATAAAAATCAAATCCTTCATTTCAAATAGAAAAAAATTCCTTTTACATTCCTTATAATTCTCATATTCATCAGTTGTATACACAATACAACAATTTTCAACCAAAGAATGAATAACTCAATTTTGCAAAAAGTTTACAGTAAGCAGAATTCCATGGCAATGAACATTCTTCAAAACTTCAAAAATGCAATTTTTAAGCAATTAATAATAGAAAAAGATAACATAAAACATCAAACCATATAATTTTTTTTTAAAATAATCATAACTTCATAAAATACACAATGGAAGGATTCAATGAAATTCAATTCCAACAAGACCCCAAAACCAAATGCAGATGAAACATTCTTCTATGACAATGTAGCCTATCTTCTAACCATACTACCACATATATAAGGAACTCATAATTCTAATGAACTCATTGTACTCAATAGGCGTTCCCCATGGTGTCTATTTACACAAGTAGCACATGCAGGCTTTCCATTTTGAAAACCACCTCCTTTTTAAAATTTTACCCTAAAAATCCTAGGTTCTTCATGAATAGAAACCTTCTTCTTGAACCTACATTTACTCTGATTACTTGAACCACTCCTTTTAAAGTTTCTAGCAATGCTACCAAGCATAGACTCCTCAATTTATAAGGCATAAATAATGTGTCTAAAAAAAGTCATATCATCTTGTAGCGTGGTCGTACGAGATTTTTCTCTCACTAGGTTGGAAAACCCAATCACAAACCTACTCATCTCATCCCTAGTATTAGACACAAGGAATGGAGAATATCTATATAACATAGAGAACTTAAAAGAGTATTCCTTAACACTTATATTTCCGTGCTTGAAATTGATGAACTCCTCCACCTTTGCCTACCTCCTCTCACGGGGAAAGAACTTCCCTAGAAAAGCTTCTTTAAATTCTTCAAACTCAATATAATCTGACTCAGATGGCCCATTATCCTTCCATTGAGTGTACCACACTCGAGAAAGCTCCCTCAATTCATATGAATCTAACTTTGACTTCTCCATAGAAGTTACCCCCATGGCACTCAACACCTTGTACACTCCATCTAGGATTTCTTGGGGATCCTCTCCCATCTTTTAGCCAAGAAAGATAGGAGGACTCATATTCACAAAATCTCTCAATCTATATATCATAGTGCTCTCCAAAACATTCACTCTAGTCCCAATACCCATATTTATATAGGTAGTCAAATCTCGGGCAAAAGTAATTAATGCTTTTCAAATCTCCCAATTATTCATTTCGCGGGGAACCCCAGGAACATCATAACCTTCTTTCACAATAGGGACTTGAGCATCTCTAGAACATTGATCCCCTTGAGAATCTATAGGAACATGCTCAACTTGTTCAACTTGAGGAAGAGTCTCCTCATTCACCTCATTCTCCTCAACTCCCCTAGACGGTGTCGTCCTCGTGCTAATCTCCGATTACACAAGGAAAACCATATGAAAAGTGAACTCATAGTATATTAATCTCTATACCATGACATACGAGTATAAAAGAGGGGAACTACTATCATTATTTAGCCTCTAGCCTATGGATGTGTCCCGACTCACACCGATGGTCGAGACTCTACTAGACGTGACTTGATGTGACTTTTGTATTTGCATGAATACTTTCATAACCTATGATCTGATACAACGTTTTTTCCAGATCCGTATCTAACCCCAAAAGTAAGTCCATTCTTTGGTCATAGGCGTACTTGACTTCTCAGAGGTCATGTACAAGCCCCTTCGTATCATTTATCGCATATACATAAATAAAATGTACTGCGGGAACAAAATATTTCACAACATGAAAATAGTCTTTCAAAACTGAACTTCTTCCATATAAAATCCATCGGAAATACTAATTCTCATTTCATCAAATCTTAGAGACAATTGTACTAGCGACACGACCCATACAACTAAAATAAAATACTACTATGTCTATTACAATACTTCAATAAAAGAAATCAAAGACATATATGCCCTCGAGTCAAATGAGGACATACTTTAACTTGCTCGAAAGATCCTATAATCCAAGCTTTTCTTCCAAGAGCACATTCACCTATGAATCACTTTTGACATAGAGAAAAGCATGGAATTAGTACAACCACATGTACTAAGTATGACATAATGCATAAAAATAATGATAACAAACATTTAATGGAAATATGCTTTTTTTATTAAAACACATAGTATATGTTAGGACCGAAATCTAGACCCAAGACGAGTCCGGCGGCGTTGACCTCTCAAAGGTCACAGACTAACCTACATACATCATTCTTACATCTTCTAGATTTATTTGAGCAGAAAATTTCAACTTTTTGTTTTCTTATTTCGTGATTCATATTTTGAACATAACATCATAGGCGTTCACAACTCAATAATCATATATAGAGATAATCAAATGAAAGAATAATTTGTAATTGCAGTCAATGTATATATACAAAAAATGCACCAATACAAAGTCTGAAATAAAAGTGGAAAGAAATACTAGTGGAACATGATCCACTAGCTAAAGCCTACATCTAAGCTAGATAATAACAGTAGTTATCCTCAACAGCATGAGGGACTACTATGTCCGGATGAAAGCTCCACATCCAGATAGTTGCAACGTCGTACTATAAGATCTAATGTCCACCTGTGCCTGCACCTAAAAGTAGATATTTGTATGGAATTAGTACACACTTGTTCTAAGTATAGGTATATACAAGCACATAATATGGAAATGCATGACAAAGAATATCTTTTACTAACAACATGATTTATGGAATGTCAAGTCAGTGGACTTGGAAAATTTTTATCAGGGAAGTCAATGGACCTGCTAAATTTTTATTTGGGAAGTCATACCATGAGCGTAACATGCATCATAAAATTTATCATTTCGAAAATAATACATAACATAATTCACATATCATATCACATAATTCATATCATTTTTCACATATGCCATGATACCTTGGGATCCTGTACTTGACGTTAGGCCTTCCCAAAATGAGGGCTCAACATATGGGACATCAACTAGGAATCCTTCTTTAGGAAACACTGAGTTTGCTTCATTCATTCATACGTATTTCATTTTTCATTCATTCATATACTAGTGCAATCACCAGTCATACCTAGGATGTAGTTTAGGACTCTCATCGGGTTTGTTGTGCAATGACCAAGAATAACCTAGCATCATTACATTAAGTCTAGCTCACCTCTTGATTATCCTATCCTTGCACGTTTTGTATCGTTCTTTTAATTATGTGCATCATTTGAGGCTGGCCTGATTCATTATTTGGGATCACCGAAAAGAGGTTGAATCACCAGCCAAAGTGACCCAAAACATGCTAGCATATATAGGGGATTGAACCCTGCTAGATCCCTATATTGACAGAATAGGTTAAAATACTAGGAGATATAACGAGGACCATACCTGGTATGCCGGATAGTCTCATCTCATGAAAGTTATGTGAACCTCCGCGCTTCTATATAAAAGGCATTATTGCTAATTGCTATTCTATCGGTGCTCAGTATAAAGTTCAATTTTATTCAACTCAAACATAATATAATTTGGCTTCTAGTATGGGGACATAAAAGCTAAACAAATTATTTCTCATATCATCATTAGTATTAAGTGTGTTTTTCTAAAAATATTCATTAGAGTGTTCATAGAGACTGATCTCTTCATTAGATTTACACTCTCGTAGGTAAGCACGTTTTGGTAACATTTACTTAGGCTCATTTGAGATTGCTCCCATCTTTTACGTTAGTCCCATATGATGTTGTCACCACATTCATTAACATTAGCACATTGTCTTTACATAATTACTCACCCCTTTTGAAGTGAATGTTTATTTCATCATGAGCTAATGTACTTGGCCATTTAGTGTGTTTCACACTCTTACTTAACCTTTCTAGGGTTTCATCATTTCATTGTTCATTACATCATTTCATTGTTCATTTAGTCATATGCCAATGCACTTGGCCATTTAGTGCATCTTAGACTCCTACTTAACTAGAGTTTCATCATTTCATAACATACATCTTAGGTTAACTTATTTTTAATCGTATGCTAGACTTATGGGTCTATAGATACAAGTCATAAGGATTCATTTATAGTTCATTAAGTTACTATTATCTTCCTAAGATTATGTATTACAAGAGTTATGCATCTTGTATGTATGCCAAGTTCTTGATTTTGATCTAAGAAGGCGGCATATTTCTTGAACATTTAATTCACGTATAAATTATTTGTCAATACGTAATTTAGGCAAATGAACCCCTGTTCGAACCCATTGGGCAATACTTGATTTTTCCGTGACTTCATTTTTTGTTTTTATGACATTGGGACCATGGATCGAGACCCAACATCAATATTCTATGATAATTATTCTCCTTGGATTCTCCTCTTAAAGGGTTGTGGGATCGAACCCCCACAACCCCTTTTTATTTTTCATTAAAAAATTTTATTGTCAATTCGCCTCGACCAAGAGATTGTGATATCAAACTTTCACAAGTTCATTTTATTTTATTCTTAATTTCGCTGGAATGGGGAGGTTGTGGGCCCGAGGCCCCACAACCTCTTTAATTTATTGTTATTTAACATTTGCCTTAGTTATGCATAGTCAGTGAGGTTCTGAGATTGAGTCCCTATAGCCTCACTTTATTTTCATATATAATTCTCCCATTCTCCTTTCCAGCCTTAAGGTTGTGGATTCGATTCCTACGTCTCATATTTATTTTCTTTATTTTCACTTCCCTTCATTCGTTGCCTGGATGTCATTGGTTCGATTCCCACACGTCTTGTTTTATTTCTATAATTTGTTACTCTCTCCTTAAATGCATGCACAAACCATTTCGAATCCCCAACCCTTTTTTCCTTTTTGTTTTTTTTTACTTTCGAAATTAAGGTATTATACGGGTAACTTCACAGGTTCAAACGCTGGTGGCCTCACCCCTCTAAAAACAATGAAATTTCCAGATTTACCCTATAAACTTTATCCTAAACGAATCTTGTAGTTTTTTACAAGAAAATTAGTCATTTTATTAGCAGATCTTCACAAAAATTTCCACTTGAAAACTTAAGAAATTTCATGTATCATTTAACACCTTTTTTGGGTGTATTTAATGCATTCGTTTAAACATTCTTAGGTGTAGATTCATTATTGTTTTAGCTGCACTTGCCACTTAAAATCAGTCACATACACCTCATATGAACATTACGAATCACACATTTTATGTACGTTAATTCAAGCCACCAATCTAACCACTTTATGACTTCAAACTGGATAGCAACAACAACAAACATTTACATATTGCACCACATCATTATCGGTTGACATCATTGAACATGCTTGCTTTTTTTAAACACAAAATAAGTAAGACCATCATATTTATCACTTAAATACCAGCAATCCTGCCAACAACATGATTGCTAACCTAATTTAGATTGAAATTGGACGAAAACTAGGACCAAAGAGTTCAACATTCAAGGAGACAGCCCTAGTTTCATACGTTGAGTTTTGTATAAAGAAATTCCTCTTGGAGAAAGGATTACGAGAGAGAAAACCCATACCTTTCTTGGTGTTGTTCAGCACTCAAGTTTCTTAACAAAATCACTCTCTAAAACTCATGCCCAAGCCATGTTTTTACCACAATGTTTTTGACGGGTAGAGTCCTCTCTTTGCCTAACGTTTTTGGTTATGTTTAAATAAGTTTTTAACGTGAAAGTTCTTCTAGTGTTAATAAAGCTTAGTTTCGGATCATTTATTGTATTTTTCTAGTAGAGACAACGTAAAAGAGTAGAGAAAACATGAGAGAGATGAGCGTGTGAGAGAGTTAAAAGAGGTGAAGTAGTTTAGACTTAGTAAACTAGGACACTTAGTCATAAAAACATATTAATTAATAAATAAATAATAATTAATTTTAAGAATCTAATTTTTTTTACTTTCTAAATCAGTCATTAATTAATATTATATTAAATTAATTGAAAAATAAAAAAATCACATTAAATCATTGCGCCCAGCTAGGTTCGAACCTGGGTGGAGCAAGACTTAACTTCAAGAGCTCCATTTCGTCTATCACTACACAATTTTCCCCTCAACCTTATTAAATAAATAATTAATTATATATTTAGGGTAATAATGATATTACCCTTAGCCTGGAGAAAGACCATTTTACACCTAGACCCCCCAAACATAAGATATCATTTTTTTCAGTACGGTAAAGACTCCTTCGAGTAAATCTTCGTATTTGAGAGCCCTACTTGGTTTGGAAAAACCTTTTCAAGCTCAACTAACTCCCCAAGTTAGCTGACTAAGCGGTAGTAAGGGTTTTGAGGTTTGGTTCTACGCGAATCAATATGTGTGAACCCGGGTCAAATCTTAGTCAGTCTATACACATTAAAAATTTCTTATCTTATTCTTTGTTTAGGGATGTTACATTAACCCCCCCCCCCCCCAAGCAATAGCAAAAAAATATGGATAGATAAGGAAACCTAGACATAACAGTAGGAAGTATAACCTCAAGAGCTTTTAAAATGCGGGTAACGGCATCTCATGTTGGCCTCGGCCTCCCATTAGCACCCTCAACAAGATGATTTCCCCTCAATACCTTCAGTGTTGAAATCTTCTTGTTCACCAGCCGCTTGACCTGTCTATCTAAGATATAAACAGGTACCTCCTCAAAGGATAAATCTTCATCGACCCCCAAACCTTTAAAAGGTAGTATCGATATTGGATAACCTAGGCACTTCTTTAACATGGATACATGAAATACTAAATGGACAAAAGCTAGCTTCGCAGGCAATGCAAACTCATATACCACCTAACTAACATGCTGTAGGATATCGTGAGGCCCAACATATCTCGAACTCAACTTCCCCTTCCTGCCAAATCTCATCACCCCCTTCATAGGTGATATCTTCTGATAGACCTGGTCACAACCCTCAAACTCTAAGGGACATTTTCTGTTATCTGCATATGACTTCTGCCAACTGTAAGCAGTAGTAAACATGTCCCTAATAACTCTGACCTTCTCTAAGGCCTCATGAATGATCTCTAGATCCCAAATGGATGACTTTCCAACCTCGCACCACCAAACTGGAGATCTAAACCTCCTACCATATAGTGCCTCAAACGGTGGCTTCCCAATGCTGGATTGAAAGGTATTATAATTCGAGAAATTTATAAAGGGAAAATGGTCATCCGAGCTACCACTGAAGTCAATCACACACCCTATAAACATGTCGTCCAATGTCTATATGGTGCGCTTTGCCTTCCCATTACTCTAAGGATGAAAGGTAGTACTAAGCTTTACTTGCTTTCCCAAGGTTTTCATGAAAAATTTATAGAAATGTAAAGTGAACAGAGTTCCTCTATCTGAAATAATAGAAAGAGGATTCCCATGCCATCTTACAATCTCATCTATGAAGAGTCTCACATAGTCCTCGGCATTGTAAGTAGACTTCACAGGGATAAAGTGGCCAGACTTAGTAAATCTTTCCATAATAACCCATATGGAGTCATGTTGTCTCCTATTACTCGGTAGACCAACCACGAAGTCCATATTAATTGACTCCCACTTCCATATCAGAACATCAATAATCTTAGTAAGACCACAAGGCTTAAGATGTTCTGCCTTAACATGCTGACAATTAAGACACTTGGCCACATATTCTACAATGTCCTTCTTCATGCGATCCCACTAATAAATCTTCTTAAGATTGTGATACATCTTGGTGGAACCTGGATGTATGGTATATCTAGAACCATGGGCCTCTACCAAAATCCTTGTTTGCAAATCATCCACATCTGGTATACACAGCCTGTGTTGATACCTAAGTATTCCATCACCTCCCAAAGCGAAAGACTCATTCATATTTATCAACACTGAGACCTTTTAGCTCAATCAACACAGGATTGAGTTGCGGACCCTGCTTGACTTCAACTACCAAGAATGATAAAGAACTAGGATGAACAGAAACACCCCCACAAGTAGAGTCAACCAATTGCACACCTAGTTTGTCAAGTCTGTATACATCATTCGCTAACTTCTTTTATTCATCCTTAATGTGGGTTGTACATCCCAATATCATCCTAATCAAAGAATCGGTTACAATATTAGCCTTACCTGCATGGTAGTGAAAATTCATTTCATAATCCTTTAACAGCTCCAACCATCTCTGCTGATGTAGATTCAATTCCCGCTGTGTGAATACGTACTACAGACTCTTGTGGTCTTTGAACACATCCACATGCACTCCATACAAGTA
Organism: Solanum arcanum; assembly: GCA_027789145.1. Taxonomy (NCBI): domain Eukaryota; kingdom Viridiplantae; phylum Streptophyta; class Magnoliopsida; order Solanales; family Solanaceae; genus Solanum; species Solanum arcanum. Next base: position 29,531,389 of record CM050939.1, on the reverse strand, counting down.
GTGCCTCCACAGCTTCAGGACAAACACCACACCTGATAACTCTAGCTCATAAGTGAGATAATTCTTCTCATAAACCTTGAGTTGTCTGGAGGCATAGGATATAACCTTACCACCGTACATAAGAACACAACCAAAACCAACCCTAGATGCATCACAAAAAACAGTGTAATTATAACCACACTTAGGCAAAGTAAGCATCGGAGCTGAAGTGAGTTTTTTGTTGAGCTCCTAGAAACTCTTCTCGCAAGCTTCTGTCCATTAACACATGACCTTCTTCTTAGTTAGATCTGTCAGTTGGGCAGCAACGGAGGAAAAGCCCTCCACAAAACTATGGTAATAGTCAGCCAATCCCAAGAACTTACGAATATTTTTGGGAGTAAGAGGTTTTGTCCAGTTCATAATAGCATTAGTCTTCCTGGGGTCCACCTCTAAAACTTGATCGGACACAACATGACCTAGGAAGGTAAGTGATCTAAGCAAAAATTCACACTTTCCTAATTTTACGTACAACTGATGTTGTCTAAGTACCTGCAAGGTTAGTCTCTAATGTTGTTCATGCTCTTCCTTGATCCAAGAGTAGATGAGAATGTCATCAATGATACTATGACGAAAGAGTCAAGGTATGCACAGAAGATCTTGTTCATGAGATCATAAATGCAGGTGCATTTATGAGACCAAATGACATAACCAAGAACCCATAATGACCATAACGCGTACGAAAGGCTGTGTTCGTGATGAGTCTATCCCTAACCCTAAGATGATGATATACTGAATGAAGAACAATCTTAAAGAAGAAACTAGACCTTTGGAGCTGATCCAACAATGATCTATTCTGTGAAGAGGATACTTATTCTTTATAGTGACTTTGTTGAGTTTCCAATAATCAATACACATTCGTAGGGTTCCATCCTTCTTTTACAGAAACAACACTGGAGCGCCTCTAGGGGATATGCTTGGCTGAATGAAACCCTTATAAGTGAGATCTTTTAACTGCACCTTCAACTATTTGAGTTCAGCTGGAGCCATTCTTTAGGGAGGAATCGAAATTGGCTTAGTATCGAGTTTGAAGTCAATACCAATGTCAATCTCTTGAGGAGAAGGGACTCTAGGCAAATCTTCAGGAAATACATCTAGGAACTTATTCACAATAGGAACTGAGTCTATGGAAGGAATTTCATGATCTAAATCATTAACATTTTCAATATGACACAATAACCCATTGGACATCATTTTATTGGCCATAAGGTGTGAAATGAAGGGATTAAGAAGACTCGAGTTGTACCCCTCCCAGACTAGTTCCACTTCATTAGGAAAACAAAATGTAACCACTCTACTATGACAATCCAAACAAACATAATAATTGTGAAGGTAGTCCATGCAAAGGATAATATCAAAATCATGCATGGGTAACTTAACCAAGTTTGCACACATTAGTTTACCACTTACAACTATTGGGTAACCCTTTATACTCTATCAGTTCTTACATTCTCTACTAAAGGTGTACTTACCACTATTATATAATGCAAAACATCAAGATATATTTCAAAATTGAGAGCAAGCAAAAGAGTTACAAAGGAAAGCGTAGACCTTGGATCAAGTAAAACATAAACAGAAGTTGAGTATACTTGCAGCATACCTATGACCACATCAGCGGACTTCTTCTACTCCTCCATGCCCTTTAGGTCATAGAACATGTTCCACTAAGGAGGCTCGGCTGCTGCTGAATCCTGTGGATTAGTTCTGGCCTCAGCATTACCTCAAGCCTGACCTCTGTTCTGTGCGCAGTCTTTAACCATATGGCCACACTTACCACAACCGAAGCACGCATTACTGCCCTGTCCGCACTCTCTACTATGAGAACGGCCACACTTAGCACAATTCTTTTGGGGATGTTGCATCTCACCTCCATTGCCCTTCAGGGGCCCAGGTCTGCCTCCGCTATGTGTTGTACTCCTGTGGGAATTAGAATTCCCAGAACTCTTCTACCCCTTCTTGAAACTGGGCTTCTCCCAGAAATATAATTTTTTCTATGGCCTCTATGACTGGGAACTTTAAGATCTTGAGGCTCTGGTATCCTAGCATCACGAACGCACCTCTTTTTGCGGTTGTCCACTACCGATTGCCCAAGCACCATAAATATGGAGAGATTTATTTTAACATAGAGCATCGCAGACCAAAACTCCTCCTCTAGATCTCTGATGATTCTTGTGAGGAACCTGCTCATCTCATCCCTACTGTTAGATACAAGGGATGTAGCATTCCTGGATAATTTTAAAAACTTCAGTTTGACAAACTTCAGGGAATACTCCCTTAGTGTCATTGATCCCTACTAAAGGTTGATAAAATCCTCAACGTTTTCCACCCTCATCTCCCTGGGAAGAAATCTCCCAGGATGGCGGTCATAAATAACTCCCAAGTGACTGAAAGCTCTTCTATCCTACCACATCCTGCACCAAGTCTTTGCAACATCCTTGAGAAGATAGGAAGACAATTATTCTTTCTCAGTATCAGTGGCCCCCATAGCCACCAAAATTTTATGCACCTCATCCACATATCCTGGGGGTCCTCTAAAGTAATAGACCTTGTGAAAATAGGAGGGTTTATCCTTGTGAACTCTCTCATCTTGTCAGCCATACGACGCAGTAGTGGGTTCTGACTCTCAATATTCTACCGGTTGACCTTGGCAGTCATGGCCAGGGCTTGAAAATTTATGGCCTGTGCCATTTTCGCCATAGAGGCCCGCACCTCCATATCAACCAACGCAATAGGCTAACCGGCATAGACACTCCTTCAGTTTGAGCCTGGGGTGGAACCTTATTGTTCCCAGCAGCTGCTATTCCCCTCCTTTAACAAATATTTCTCCTAGTGTTCATTCTCTTAAACAATAGGGATCGATGTTATATACGCTCATAACATCATGAAAGTCAAACATTAGGAATGCCACAATAAGATCAAAAGAAGTAAAATTTTCCTACGCATCATACAATTTCTAATCTAGGATAGTGGTGCACTTCACAACTATTACATAGAAACTACTCAATGTGGTTGATATGAACTAATTATCCTTGGAATTTAAGCTAGTTGTACGATACCAACTTTGTAACAACCAAAATCTTTACCCAGATGAGACCGGCGTCGTTGACCTCGTAGAGGTCGTAGGCAAGTCTACATATATTATTCTTCATTCTTTAAGGTTAATTTTAGCAGAAATTTTGAAATTTTTATTTTCTTATTTCATGATAAACATTTTGAACTTAACATCAGAAACATTTACAACTCAACCATCTAATATACAGATAGTAAAATTTAAGAACAATTCATAATTGCATTAAAACTATTTTTGCCAAAATGACACCAATACAAAGTCTGAAATAAAAGTCGAAAGAAATACTAGTGGAACATGCTCCACTAGCTAAAGCCTACATCAAAGATAGATAATAACAGTACACAACCTCGAAAGCATTACGACCTACCAAGTCCGGATTAAAGCTCTATGTTCGGATATCTGCAATGTTGTACTATAAAATCTAACGTCCACATGTCCCTGCAACTAAAAGTAGATTTTCGTATGGAATTAGTACACACTTGTACTAAGTAAGGGTATATGCAAGCACACACCATGGACATGCATGAGAAGTAATAGCTCTTTTCTAAAAACATGATTTATGGAAAATCAAGTAAGTGGACTTGAAAAATTCTGATGAAGGAAGTCAACGCACCTGCAAAATTTGGATATGGAAAGTCATTCTACGATTGTAACATGCATCATCAAACTTATAATTTTGCAAACATCACATAAAAGATTTCACGTATGATATCACATAGTTCATATCATTCTTTCATATGCAAAGACACCTTGGGATCATGTACTTGACTTTAGGGCTTCCGAATATGAGGGCTCAACATATGGGACCTCAACTATGGATCCTCCTTTAGCATACACAGAGTCTGCTTCATTCAATGATACGTACTTCATTTTCATTGTTTCATATAGTAGTGCAATAACCAGTCATACTTGGATGTAGTTTAAGACTCTCATCGCATTTTTATGCAATGACCAAGAACAACCTTACGTAATTACTTTAGGTGTAGCTCACATTTTGATTATCCTATCTTTACACCTTTGGTATCGTTCATTTCATTTTGTACATCATTTGAGGCTGACCTATTTCATTCTTCAGGAACTTTCACTTTAACTGGCATAGATCATAAGAGAATCATGAAATCCATTGTCTGCCCCACACCAAAAAGAGGTTGAATAAGTACCAAAAGTGACCCAAAACATGCTAGCATATATTGGGTATTGAACCTAGCTAGATCGTTATATTGAAAGTATAGGTTCAAAGACAAGGAGATATAAGGAGACCCATACCCGGCATGCCGGAAGGTCTCATCTCATTAAAAGTTACGTGAATCTCCACCTTTACCAAAAGAAGGCATCATCGATCATTGCTAGTCTATTAGTGCTCAGTATAAAGTTCCATTTTATTCAACTCATACGTCATAGAAGCTGACTTCTAGTTTGAGGACATCATAGGTCAGTAGATGATTTCTCATCTCATCATTTGTATTAAGTGTGTTAATCTCAATACATTCATTATAGTGTTCATAGAGACTGATCTCCTTATTAACTTTATAGTCTCATAGGTGAATACGTTTTGGTAACATTTACTTAGGCTTATTTGAGGTTGCTCCCATCTTTTACATTAGTATCATATCATGTTGTCACAACATTCATTAACATTAGAACATTTTCTCTTCATAATTACTCACCCCTTTTAAAGTGAATGTTCATTTCTATATGCTAATTCACTTGGCCATTTAGTTTGTTTAACACTCTTACTTAACCCTTATAGGGTTTCATCATTTCATTTGTCATTTTGCATATTCCAATGCACTTGTCCACTTAGTGTATCTTACACTCGTACTTAATATTTCTAGACTTTCATCATTTCATTACATACGTCTTAGGTTCAATTAATTTTTATCGTATGCTCGACTTTATGGTCTATACGTACAAGTCTTGAGGCTTCATTTATAGTTCGTTAAGTTACTCATATCTTCCTAAGATTATGTAGTACAAGACTTATGCATCTTGTATGTATGTCAAGATCTCTATTTCAATCGAAGTAGGTGGCATTATTCTTGTACGTTTAATTATTGTATGACTTATTTTTTAATGTGGAATCTGAGCAAGGGAACCCAAGTATGAACCCCTTGGATAATACTTACATTTTTCTTTGACTTTATTTTTAGTTTTCAAGACATTGGGACCCTATATCGAGCACCAACATCAATATTCAATATTTATTTTTCTCCTAGGATTCTCCTCTTATTTGGCCGAAGGGTTGTCGGATCGAACCCCCATAACCCCTCTTTATTTTTCATTTAATATTTTTATTTTCCAATCCTCTTAGACCAAGAGGTTGTGGGATCGAACCCCCATAGCCTCTTCTTAATTTATTATTCATTTCGCTAGAATTGGGAGGTTGTGGGCTCAAACCCTATTATACTATAGTTTCACGCTATTTTAAATACTTTTTCCTTTGGTTTAGTGTGTCCAAAAGCCTTTTTATACTAATTCTTATGTAAATTTCTCTTTATTTGCAAGAAAATATGTATAAAAGATTAATGTGGTGGTTTTTGGGCATAAAATACCGAAAAGTTCCACCTAGGGATCTTGTGACGATTCGGCGTGCCCGTGACGATCCGTAGGTGGCATCGTAGTGCAGCTGGGGAAGGAAGATGGGTAAGTCTAACCAAGTGTGGGGTTACGAGTGCGTGACGGACCGTCGTAGCCATGATGGTCCGTCGTGCTGGTTCGTCATGAAGATTAAAGAAGTAGTCCAGTACCCTATTTTCAAGAGTTCAAGTGTTATGGAATGGAGACCCCCGACGGACCGTTGTGACTGTGACGATCCGCTGCTGTCGAGGGTAATGAAGAGAGCATCAGAAAAATTGCACAAGTGTGGGACGACAGAGTCCATGATGGCCCGTCGTTACCACGACGATCCGTCGTGAGGTCTGTCAAACAAGCCGCGTTTTGACAGATTTCCAGCAAATAGAGTCCTTATTTAATTAGGTTTCTATTTTTTAATAAATAGTTCAAAAAAACCTTGTTTTTGGGGTTAGACTCTTGGTTATTTGAACATCTATTGCGGATAAGACTTGGTGATTATTTTACACTTTTAGAGAATCTTTAGTCTTCAATGAATTTCAGTAATTGATTGTTGGTGATTTTTGCTGATTAATCAAGTGAACTTCTGCATTTTATTCCTTCTAATTAAAGTAAGTGCATAAATACTTATATTACATTTTTGAATATTGTGATTATGACTATAGGTAACTAAACTCTATAACTAGGGTTGTGGGAACCATATGTGAATAATGAGGTAAAACCTAACTTAAATAACAATTCTAGAATACTGTCTTGCATGTGTTGATAATACTTTCACTTTGAAGTGTCTTTAACGGATGGCCAACATAATAATTTGCCTTAATTCAAATTGACAGACCAAAGAGGTAGATAATATGAAAAGAATTATCAACATTGATTTTCTGTATATTATCTAATAGACTAGTATTGTTTGGTATGAGGTAAAAACTTAGGCAAATATCGAATACGATCATTAATATGAGGTAAAGGTAAGGGTTAGTATAGCAACACACGTAGCCGAACCACGGTGCGGAGTGAAATTTTCTAGATGTTGGACCAAAGATTTAGAAATACATAACTTATCTCTTTGCATGAAAGACACTAGGAATGAATTAATATATTTAGAATTATAAAGTTATGAACCTGTGGGGAACACGTAAACCCTAGTTTATTTTACTAATTAATTAAAATCCATCATTTGAAGCTGTTAGTGTCTCTTTTAATTTAGCTAGTTATTTTCATTCATTTAGAAGTAAAAAACCCCTTTTTATTGTCTTTGCATTCCAAGGAAATAATTAACTGAACAATAGTAATAATAGATAAAAGTTAATTCTAAACTATTTTCCTCGTAGTAAAGATCCCAACCTCATTAGTTGGGTTATTTACTTGACACGGCCGTTTTACTTTTTATTTGAGAAGTAAGTTTGAGCTCATCAAATTTTGGCAGTGTTGCCGGGGAAAGTTATTTTTTTATTAACTTAAACTTATTACTATAGTCTAGTCGATATTTTCTTCATTTTACTTTGTTTTATTTTTTTGATTCTTGCAGAACCATCTTCCTTGTATGACAAATACACGTAGAGGAAGAAAACCCTTGTTTCCCTACGGTCAAAAATTAGAGCATACACTACGCAACATGAATCGAAACTTGGGAATTAAAGATGATGATCAAAACAAGAACATCCCAGCTCTGGTTGATGTTCATGGTCAGTTGTAACCCGATGCTCTGGGTGAAAACCAATAGAGGGTACACAATCTCGCTCCACGGCCCTAAGAATACTACGGAGGCTATGAAAATATATCAGACTCCGATGGGCCACTTGTCTTGCCCCCTCTTCCGCTAGGACACACCTTTGTAGTGACTAGTAGCCTGATGGAAATGCTCACTACCAGAGGTTAGTTTTCAGGGCTACCTTCTGACTACCCACATGCCCATATAGCTATGGTAAGGGTATTGTGTAAAAGATGTGTACGGAGGCCTGACTTGGACTTGGATTTAATAGGGCTAAGAGTGTTTCCTCTTTTACTGACGGGAGAGGCTTCTTTTTGGTTCACTGAGCTCCCATATAACTCATTTTTCACTTGGAACAAACTAAGGGATGTTTTCTTAGAATGCTACTACCCGTTCTCCAAGAAAGTAAACCACAAAGAAAGAGTGAAAAACTTTGTGGCACTACCACGAGAGTCAATTAGTAGTTCGTGAAAAAGTACTTGTGTGTTTTAGCATGTTTTACGTGTTCCATTTTGTTGAAATTGGTTGTTGGAGTTCCTAAGACCTAAATTACTATGTATAGGGGTTTAATGTCCGCATACAACTTTACATATGATCAATGAGGTTCCATAGAAGAGAACCTCAACCTTAAGGCAGAACCTGCCAAAAATTGGTCAAATCAACGCCCATCATCAACGGATAGCAGTCCAGTCGACTCCCCTGACTCTTAAGAGTATCTCCATACTTGGTGGTTGGTAGATTTTCTCCATATTTCACCCTCAGTCCCAAATTACACCCATTAGAATTTTCCGGTATTCAATTAATGTCCCGTTGCTTGGGTCAATCAATGGTGATCTTGCAAAAGAAGCTGGACAGATTGCAAAGGCTTGGGGTGTTTTGTAAATTCACCCTAAATATTTTGTGAACCATGTATGATATTTTTGTTGTATTTAGGGTATATTTAGATGATCATATGTCCTATACCTAGAGAATAATCCATTTTTTAATAGTCTAAACCCCTCCCTCAAGAAAAATACTCTCAAGACACCATTAAGTCTAAAATTCAATGAAGGGATGGTTTTGGGCGTTTTATTCATTAAATTTTCGTGGGTTTATTCTCATTGAGTTATGGTTGTAATCCTTGAACATTCTTTCATTCAAGGAATCACTTCAAAATGAATTCAAAAAGGGTTTAAAACTTCAAACTTTTTTTTCCTTTACTCTAAGTATGAGTCTTTCCATGAAATGTTTTAATGATAAAGATGAGTTTTTTATGTCATAAATGATAATAATAATAATGTAAAAAACCCTAATGAAACTATGTTGATGCTTGTTTTAAATTTAAGCTTATAAATTGGTTTAAGGAGCATGATTAGAAAATGATAGAGTTATGGTTTCTTTATGGTTATATTATGATTTATGTATTTCTCTAATGATTATTATATGAAGAAATTTTGGAGAAGATGTGAATAGGTGATGAAAGCATGGATGAATGGTGAGTTGGTAATATTAAATAGTTCCTATTGTTAAATTTTCTTGAGTTGTATGGTCCACCTAAGGTGGCGGTGATTACTTAAAGTTCATGATTATATTTCATGAATGTGTGTATTGTGAATGTGTCCTTCATGGCATATAATGTGAAGTGAAATAGTGATTATGCATGATATGTTTTAGAATATTTAAATGTGTTTCTTAGTGATTATAGTTTTAAGTGAAGAATATGTTTATGTTAAGCATGATAATGTAGGAAATATGATAAATGAAGGTATAAGCTTGTCTAATGATAAAGTAGTGATTATACGAAAGATGTTCTAACACAATCACATGAATGAATGAATGAAGTTAATGAATGTGAATGGGGGAGTTTTGGTATAAACACTCTTCGTGAGTTTTGATGAAGTGTTTCGTTGAAACCTCACTAGACCCAAAGAGATATCTAATGTATGTAGTAGGATGGATAACCTTCTTGTGTTGAGATGTGGGGTCAAATATTTACCCCCTCACCTTTAGTAATTAATTTTTAAGACTTTGTGGGGGGAGTTATGCTTAACACCGAGTGGATTTGAAGAAGGGGTAATTTAACCTCGTGAGTTGAGAATATGTATCCAATGTACTACGTTAGTTAAGTACTCCTCGTTAGTATAGAATGACTAACTTACAAACAATCTTCTTATCCCTTAATTATGCGCCCGCATAGGTGTAGATATTGGAGAATCCATCTAAAGGCTTAGAGAAGGACCCTACTAAAAGAAAGTGGTGATCCCTCATCCGATAAGGGTTTATGTCGGGATTCCATTTCTAGTTTTCATGGTCTATGTCGGTTAAAGTTAACTTCCCACATAAGTATATAAATAACTAAGTCTCTTTAATAGTGTTCTCCCTAGGTTAGGTGGTTGTACGGGACGCTATTTATCCATTGCACAAGTAGTAACTTTAAAGAGGAGTCTTCCTGTCTCTTTATGTGTAATCTATTGATATGTCCTTATGTAATGAAAATGAAATTAGGTTACTTAATGAATAATGTTTAAAAAGTATTTTAAGATATGTCTTGTATGATGAAGATTATGAATAATTAATGTGGTGTACCTAATCTCATGGAATCCTCCAGGAGCAATGAGTGGGAGTAGTAGTATGGGATGCTATTCTCATATTGCATTTTGTGTAACTTGCAAGTACACTTGGAAAAGTGTACTTATATGATGTTCCTAAATGCAAGTATGTTTATTTAATGTCTAGTTCTAAGATGTGGACTTGTTACCTGTACGAAGTAAGGTGTAATGGGTAGTCTTGAGGATCAGTTAGGTGTGCATCGAAGGGATTGTATGGGAGGTTCTTTCATGTATTGCTTTAGTGAGTCTTAGGATAACCTTTGTTAGGGAAACTTCGAAGGTAATTTTTTTTTTAATTTCACGACTTTTGAAGGGGTCAGGGGCTTAGAAACTCCCCCAGGCCTTATCATAGATTTAATGCAAAAAAATACACAGAGGGGGATAGAAACCTTACCTCTAATTTTTGTGGTTCTATAACACTTCCCCAGACTAATAAAGAACTTAGACATCTAACTACCTATGAGAGGACTCCTCTCAGGACAAAAAATCTTGGAGAGAATAAATGAGGGAGATTCTCCCATTACAATCAAAAGAAATACTCGACTATTTGCTATAATCAAACAAGACCAAGAAATATGGAGACTCTCCTTATATAGAAGAAGGAAGTTGATCAATCACAAACTAAACGTAAGTAGTCTATTTTATATCCCTTGACTGGTATAAACGCAAAAAAAAGTAGAGGACTTGAATTTGTTTGCGCTCCTTCCTAAGTCCTTCAAATAAATGAAGATTTAGGGAGGCTTTTAAATTATTTTAATTTTTTTCCTTTTGAAGCTTTCCATATCATCTTTGTCCAACTGCTAGTAGGTTGTATCATCCTTTGGAATTTGTTGAATGTTCAAACAAATTTGAGTCAGTGATCTGCAGACAAGATGCTTTGAGAGCACATCTGCTACAAAGTTGCCTTCCCTTAGTGTGTGAATGCAGATAATATTTTGAATTAGTTTAATGATGTTGAGAAGATTTTCAATATGATGTGACATGTTCCATGGAGGCGTGGTTTTTCTTTATATCGAATCCATAAGGAATTGAGTCCACTTCTAAAGTTACATTATTGAATTTTAGATTACTACACAAAGAAATGCCAAAGTGCAGCTTCGACTTAAGCATGCTTATTCTTTCTTTCGGCCAATGGATCTGCCTATGCCATAATCAACTCTCCTTTTGAATTTCTGAGAATTCCCCCAGCCCCTAATATTCCAGGATTAGATAGTGCACTGCCACAAATATTGAATTTAATCCAATGATTTCATGGCTTATTCCATGTACATTTGTTACATTCATGTCATGTAAACATCCCTCTACCATGGGAATCATTTATCTCCGGCTTGAAGGCCATTGTATGTAGGAAAAAACCGTATTGAAAATTCTGAAAGTGTCATTGAAAACAGCAAATTTGACCCGTTCTATATTGGTGTATTAACCTCCAAATTCCTTGGCGCATCTGCTTTTCCACAAGTTCCAGCAAATAAAAATGAATGTGGTTTGCATAATGATCTTATTAGCCTCATTTTCGTATGTACTTGAGTAACTGCAAAAAAATTACAGACATGCTTTGCAAAATTTCCATAATTAAATACATGTTCAATGGTGTCCATGCCTAGGTTATTGCAACAGTAACAAGTTGATATTTCCCCTCCAAAGCTGCTGATTATTATGTTAGTAGGTAGATTCCCCTTAATGGCTCTCCAAATGAAGAATGACCATTTGAAAGAGATATTTTTTACCAAGTATTTTCAATGATCTTTGTATTAGATCTTTTCTCCCTAATATCATTCATGCAAATGAGTAAGAGCATTTCCATCAGTATTGAGAGTACAAATAATTGTATCTGTTGTTCGATGCTGCAAAGAAAATTGAATAGCAAGAATATTGTGAATATCGGCTGATGGAGCCAGCTGTATAAATATCTCTATGTTCCATTGGCAATTTTCCATGAAATTGATATTATAGCTTTATTGAATTAGTTACTGTCAATAGAAAATTGTGTCAGTAGTCCAACTCCCAACCAATTATCCCACCAAAAGGAACAATTTGCAGAATTGATTTCCAAGTTAATATGCTTCTCAATAGTATTCTTGTTTATCATCATATGTTACAAAGTTTTAGAGTCCCCTGTGTCCCACTTTTTGGTCATATGATTGGATCTTTGACAACATTTGTCCTAGAGGAAATTGCCCCACAATGTTTGTTTAGACCTAAACATCCACCACTATTTATACTAAAAGAATGTACAAACATCACCTAGAATTTGAACTCCAATCCGACCTTCATCAATAGGAAAACTGAGATTCTTCTAGGAAGACTAGTGATACATCTTTTTGTTGTTCTGCATTCCCAGAAAAATTCAGCCATAAGGCGTTGAATCTGATTGATGATTGTGGATGGAGGAGAGATGTCTGACAAAATATGAATACGGAGAAACTGTAACACATTTTTTATTATCGTCGCTTTTCCTCCATATCTCAATATCTTACTTTGCAAGCCTGTTATATTATTCACATCTTTGTTGATCATTTCTGAGAAGTGTATGAACAATGGTCTCTCTATGAAGATGGGACAACCAAGATAGGTAAGTGGGCCGTCTTTGTGATTGAAGCTTGTAGCTCTTTTGATCCTATCACTGATACTTCTGAAAGTGTAAATCGGGATCATACAATGGTTTTTTGTTTGGTTTATCAATTTTCCAAAAACCCTGTCATAAGTAGTTTATGTATGCATGATCAGCTTGAGAGACTTCTTTCTACCTGAGGTGAATATAATATCATCATCAACAAAAATCAAATGATTTATTTGAGGACCTATCATTTCCTTGTAAAAACAATTATATAGGGGTTGTTGATGAAAATTATTAAGAGATCTAGAAAGTACTTCAACACTTAATGTAAATAGGGCCGGAGATAATGGATCTCCTTGTTTTAATACTTTGGTGAAGTGGAATAAACCATATTTGTGTCCGTTGATAATAATTGAATACCTGTTATTGGCCATAATTCCCTTAGCCAACTTCAAAAGTAATGAGTTCACTGTGAGTTGTTTTGACATGGGTTTACTGTTAACTTGTTCGAGTTCACTATACTGTCCTTTTTTTGGTACTAAAAGTATTGTGGTTCTATTTTATGTATTTAATGGTGATACATATGTTTATTAACTTGTTTATTCATTAAAGTTTTACTGATTGGCATGAAAACTTATTTCTACTAAAATGTCCTTTTTATATGTTTGGCATATTCCATATTAAGTACAATGTTTGTACGAAACCCATATCTTTCTATACTCTATAAGTATAGATTTAAGACATGATGAAGATAAAAGGAAAACATGGGAATTGACTCTCTCAAGACTAAGTATGTCCTCATATATCCGAGGGCATAGTCTTAATTTTTTTAGTTCAACTATTAAGACACACTATGCATTTTAATTCAATGTAAATGGCAGTGTCCCTAAGATATTTAAGTTGTGACTTTAAGTAGGGTTGTGACGACGAGGCAAATCTTTAGTACTTATGAATAATATTTCCATATAATTATTATATCTTGAAAAGATTAAAAGATTTACTTCTGAACTACTTTTCTTGTTTTATGTAGTGAATGATAGCAAAAAGTCTAGTTAAAGACCTACTAATGGTCAAATATGCATTTTTTCTTACCCAAGGATTGATCTAAATTCTATATGGTACTTCCCGGTCATGAAAAGCTTGGTATCAGAGCGTAAGGTTATGCAAAATAATTTAGAGTGTATACTATCAAAAGTCACGTCTAGTAGAATCTTGTTCATCTTTCTGAGTCGGGACACACACATGAATTAGAGGCTATCAGGCGATATGAGTTTCACCTTCTCCATTATTCTAGTTTCGTGTCGTAGAGTTTACTTTCATACGATTTTGTTATCAAAATCTTGTCTTGTGTTTATAGGACATGAATATAAGGAGGATAACCTCTAGAGGGGAGGAGGGAGGAGTATCTAACGAGAGGATACTTCCCCGTGGTTAGAAAGTCCCTATAGTTGTCCAAGAGGATGTGAAAGTGAAGGTTCACCCTCCGGAACCTCAAGGACCTCAAGTTCCCCAAATCCCTCCAATGCCCTAAGGTCTTTAATCTCCAAAAATTGAAGGGATATGACTAATGCGGAGCTAATGACTGCCCTTATGGATTTGACCTGACTCATGAAGACTTAAGCTCAAGCCGTCACTAATAAATTGGGGTTGCCCAAGCTAACCAAGTAGGTGTATCCCAACCTAATGCAAGTCCTCCCCTTTCTACAATTCAGAATTTTATGAGTATGAACCCTCCTACTTTTCATGGAACTAAGGTGGTTGAATATCCATAAAGGTTGATAGATGAAATATTCAAGGTTTTGGATGCTATGGGTGAGACCCCTAGACATAGAGCGGAGCTAGCCGCTTATCAACTCAAAAATGTGTCTCAAGTGTGGTTTGAGCAATTGAGGGATGAAAGAACCTTAAATGATGGTCCAATAGATTGAGATATTTCAAGAGGATTTTCTTGATAGGTTCTTTACCTTAAAGAGGAGGGAGAATAAGATATTGGAATTCATTAATGTTTGTCTAAGGGGAATGAGTGTGAAAGAGTACTCAATCAAATTTACCCAACTCTCTAAGTATGCCCAAACCATTGTATCCAACGCTAGGTCTAGGTTGAAATTTTTTTTGATGGGACAGTCTAATTTGGGGGAAATGGAGTGTCATACGACAATGCTTCTTAATGATATGGATATCTCTAGGATCTTTGTGTATTCTCAACATATTGAGGAGTCTAAGATCAAGGAATAAGGCAAGAGGGGAAAGAGGACTAGGTCGGATGAACTAAGTCAACCAAAATATAAGAAGAGTTTCTATCATCAAAAGTCTTTCATGGGGAAAAAGGATAGCTATCCCAACCAAAATTCTCAAGGAGGTGGCCTTCTTTTGAGAGGTCTTGATTTTCTACTTGTTTGGAAGCAACAATAGAAGGGATGGTTGCTTTAGGTTTTGTAATAAGGGTCACAAGATGACGGTCTTCCCTTAGATCAAGGCAAAAGGGAAGGAGTTTTACCAAGCCCCTCATAGTGGTCAGGATCCTAATGCTCCAAGAAAGAATTGTTTCTTTGTACTTGGAACTAAGTAAGGAAATAATCTTTAATGAGATCCCATCATAATTCCTTATGGTTTTTTATTTTAAATTTGGATGAGTTTATATTATATTATATCTCATATTGTCATGCTTCATATTAAATAAGATTGAAAATTTTTGCATGGTTCATTATTAAGAATTTATGTTCACTGTAAGAAACTTGAAAAAAATATACTTAATTGAATTTCCATGATTTGTAATTTCAATGTGTGTATAAATTATGTTCATGAGAATTATTAATGTAGGATAAAGTAGTTCCGCCATAAATGAAAAAATGAGGTTGTTTTGAGTTAAAGAAATTGTTGAAAAGTTGCCTGTGTTGCTAAAGTGCTTAGCGATGTGAAGTTTTGTTCCATGTTAAGTTTATGTATTTGATGAATGTTTTGCCCTAGACATGATGTTTTATATGTTTATAGTAGAGTCGTTGATGTCCTTAAAAATGTTTAGTGTCATTCTAGGACAAATGTTGTTCCATTTGATGGAGAATATAAAGTTCCTAAATGAACTAGGTTTAACTAGACCTTTGCATGTGTGTCATAAATTAATATTGTGTTAAAATTGTAAATAATTATTTTTTGAGGAAGTTTCTAAAGGTTGGTGATGTTTGAAGGTCACATATCCATGAATGTCCATGACATTCGAAAGATGTGCTTTGAAATGTCTATGTCCTTGTGCATTATAAAAATTATTACATTTTTGATTTTGTTGATATTGGTGGTGGGAGTTTCTATGACCTATATGAAAATGTATATGGGTTTAACGTATGGGTACGAATCCACCTAGGACCCACGAAGGGCCCTAGAAGAGGACCCCAACTTTAAGGCAGAATTTACAAAAAACTTCTCCAATAAACGCCCATCATAAATGAATAGTAGTCCAGTCGGTGCCCCATCGTCTAGGGCATAGCTCCATACATTTTTGTGTGTGTGGGGGGGGGGGGGGGGGGGTTTCCCCAAATTTTCATCCCCAGTATCGAACGATACCCAGCAACACGGGCCGTCATTAAATTTATTCCCCTTTGATTCGGTCCTTCGATGGTGGTCCTGCAAAATCTGCTGGAAGGACTGCCAAGGCTTGGCGTGTTTTGTAAATTCACCTCAAGTCTTTTACGAACCATGGATTATATATTGAGGGTATTCAGGGTATATTTTTTTTTAATTCATATACATTGACAAGACCCCATTTTCAAATATTCAACCCCCCCCCCTCAAGTAAAAACACTCACGACACCATTGTAGCTTAGACTCAAGGAAGGGATAGGAAGGCTGGTTGTGGACGTTTTCTTCATCAAATTATCATGATTTTCTTATCATTGAGGTATGGTAGTAATCCTTGAACCTGCTTACATTATAGGAGCCCATTCAATGATATTTCAAAAAGGGTCTAAGTCTTAAAACTTCTTTATTCCTTGACACTAAGTATGAGTCTCTTCAAGAAATCATTTAATAAATAAGATGAATTTTTTTTGTTTCAAATGATGTTTATATTGTAAAATCCCCAAATGAAACTATGTTTATGCTTTTTATCAACATATAACTTATGAAATGGGTTTAATGGGCATGATTAGAAAATGTTAGAATTATAGTTTCTTTATGGTTATATTGTTACTTAGCTACTATCCTAACATTTATTTTATGAGGGATGGTTAGAGGAATTGTGAAACGGGGATGAAATCTTTGATGAATGGTAAGTTGGTTATATAGAATAGTTCTTATTGTGAAATATTCTTTAGTGGTATTGCCCACCTTTTGTGGAGGTGTTTACTTGTAGATCATGATTATGTTGTGTAAATGTGTGTTTATGAATGTGTCATCAAAGGAGAATAATGTAAAGTGAAATAGTGATTATAATGATTATTTATGATATGTCTTTGTAGATTGAAAAATGTTTCTTGAAGATACTATGTTTAACTGAAGAATATGTTTATGTTAAGCATGCTAGTGTGTGAACTATGATGATTGAAGGTATAAGCATGTATATAGATCAATGTTATGAAAGTAGTGATTATATTAAAGGTATGCTTGCACACACAATTGAATGAATGAATAAAGTTAATGAATGTGAAAGGGGGAGTATTTGGGTAAACACTCTTTGTGAATGGAGATAAAATGTTTAGCAGCAACCTCCCTACATCCCATGAGCTTTCTAGTGTAGGTTTGAGGTTGGATACCCTTTATGAGTTGAGATGTGGTGTCCAATATTTATCCCCTAACCTTTAGTAAAGAATGTTTAAGACTCCGTAGAGCAGTTACGCTTAGCACCGAGACACTTTGATGAGGGGTTGTTAAATTTCTAATTTGAGATATTGTATCCAATTTACCCTTGAGATGAGTACTCCTCCTTAGTATAGAATCACTTACTTATAAGCAATCTCTTAATATCTTAACTATGCGGCCGCATAGGTGTACCAATTGGAGAAATCATGTAAGGCTAAGATAGTAACCCTACCCTAGGCAAGTAGGGATCCCTCAGCTGATAGGAGTTAGTGCCGGGATTCCATATCTAGCTTTCATGATCTATATATGTTAAAACTAACTCACCACAAAAGTTTATAAAGAAGTATGTGTGATATATTGATGTATCTTGATGTAATGTAAAATAAATTAGGTGACTTAATGACTAATGTTAAGAAAGCATGTTAAAGGTATGTCTTGTATAATAAAGATTATGAATGATTAATGTGGTGTACCTAGTCTCATGGAATCCTCAAGGAGCACAAAGTTGGAGTAGTAGTATGGGATGCTATTTTCACATTGCACTTTGTATAACTTGAGAGTACACTTGGAGAATGGAACTTATGTGAAGTTCTTAAATGCATGTATGTTTCTCTAATGTGTAGTTATATCATGTGGACTTGTTACCTGTATTAAGTAAGCCTTTAATGGGTAGTATTGAGGATCAGTTTGGTGTGCATCGGATAGACTTTATGGGTTGTTCATTCATGTTTTATCTTTGTATGTTTTAGGATAACCTTGGTTCGGGAAACTTCAAAGGTAATGAGTTAAGTTAAAGTTTTTTGAAATGGGTTCACAATTAATTTGTTTCATGTCACTGTAACATGCTTTTTTTTGTACTAAAATTTTGGAAGTTAAATTTTATGTTTTAAAAGGTGATTCATATGTTTATATACTTGTTTATGCATGAAAGTTTTACTTATTTTGAGATTGAAGTTTTTTTCTACTAAAATGTCCCTCTTTTCATGTTTGGCATATTCCATATTCAATACAATGTTTGTACGAACCCCACACTTTTCTATACTCTATAACAATAGGTTTAAGACATGTTGAAGATTAGAAGGAAAACTTGGGAATCTACTCTCTCAAGGCTAAGTATGTCCTCACATATCCGAGGGCATAGTCTTAATTTTCTTAGTTCTACTATAAAGACATATTATGCATTTTAATTCAATGTAAATGGTCGTGTCCCTATATTATTTATGTTGTGCCTTTGAGATGGGTTTTGACGACTAGACAATCTATGGTACTTATTAAAAATATTTTCTTATAATTATTATATCTTGAAAAGTTTAACTCCACACTACTTTTCATGTCTTATGTAATGAATGATAGCAGAAAGGCTAGTACAAGACCTACGAAAGTTCAAGTACACAATTGTTAAGACCGAAGGGTTGCCCTAATATCTAGGGGTACTTTAGGGTCTTGAAACACACTAAGGGGTGGGAGACCAAGCTCCCAATGAACGTCTCCAAGCAAAAGGATTGAGTGAAAGGACGGCCAATTGTTTGGACTCCTGCAAATGTTCTATAGGTGTCTTGCCCATGTGAGGGGCATTTATGAAAATTCAACTATATTACTAATTTAGTATTGGGTGGTTATTTAAGTTTTGTTTTGTTATTTTAAGTTACTTTATAAGCCTTGAACCAAGATTAGAGTTCATTATTCAAAATCAAAACGCAATACCCCAAATAGTTCCCTCTAGACTCCATTGAATATTGAATCTAGGTTGAAGCTAGGAGCTTGACTTCTATATTGATTCTTAATCAATTTTGTGTCTTATCTTAAATTAAGGTATGGTGTTTCATTCTTGAATCTTCTTCTATTCAAGGAGCAAATTTCAAATGGTCTTCAAAGAAGTTCAAAAATATAAATTCTTTTATTTTGACCTCTAGCCATGGGTTCTTGCATAATTTGACTTGAGTCAATGATTTATAATAGAATTGATGTTAATTTAATGTTTTAAATTCAAAATTTCTATGAACCCATGCAAATCATGATCTCTAATTTTTTTCTCTAATATGAGTGATATGATCAAGGTTTAATTGTATTTTATTATAGTATAGATTGTATTGGAATATTGAATAATGTATAGGTTATGGTAGAATTGTAGATAGTCAGCCTTAATTTGATGATTTTCATATTGTATCTTGTTGGATAATTTTATGATTTTGTTATTGTTTGAGAATGGTGTATATGGCTATTGGTAAGGGCCTTTGTGAATTGAATTGATTTGGAAGGCTAAGGATTTGAGTTGATGATGATGGAATGGTGGTAAAACGACCTAATCTCTCTATATTGTGTAGAATAGGTATTGAATTACATTGATTGGTATTATCTACTTATGGTTGTTTTATATGTTATAATCAAGTTATATGAACATGGCCTTAAACACATTATTATGTGAATTGTGATGTTATCATGTTATCGGTTGTATATAATCAATATGATTGATTGTAAGTAAGACTATAAGAGACATCCCATACACCCTATTCATGCACACCTTACATTTGCTGATCTCACGACCAGAGGTGACTCTATGATTAACTTGAGTGGAACATGAAGAGACTGTCCATACACCGTCTTCAAGTCTATCTAAGCAACCCTAAAAAATTCCCTTGATAGGTATACTTTTATTCAACCTTCATTAACCTAAGTCATAATCATTATTAAGTAAATTAAGATTCAACTAAGCAGTTAGAAGACTTAATGATCATGGAAGACCTAGGGGACCTACACACTAACATCTTCAAAGCCAACTCGTGCCATGTCTTGATATTGTCTCATTCCACTACCTAAACGTTATAGAACATATCATACACTAGAATCTATCTAATATGAAGAGAATAAACAATAATTGACATAGACCATACTAGCAAGGCATGGAATTCGGAGTCACAAACTTCACTAATAGAGGTTGTTCTACTTGCCAATGGTAGAACTAGGACACAACCCATGTAGGCACATGGCTAAAGAATATCAAGTGTTTATTTGTACTCTAGTCTAATCTAAAGAAGATTAACTCCATAAGCATACTTACTCCGTGCTAGCCTTTCTGTAACGAACCACAAGTATACCCTAAAGTTAGAGCATTGTTAAGTCTCTACACAACATATGATTCTCCGAAAAGTCTCACTTAAGTCACTTGCACCATTCATTTCCTAATATACTATAAAAAGTAAGTAAGAATTTTAAACTTTCTTCACACACGAAAAAAAATATTTCAATAATATGCAAGCGTAAAACTTTCTTTAGATCAGAAAACCTGAACAATGTCTCATTAAACAATCTATACTATGGAATATACAATATATGGGAATAAGCTGATAAAAGAAATAAAAATAAAGACTTAGACAAAAGGAACATGGGAATTGTCCTCAAATCGATGAGGACTCACTAAAACATCATCTTCAACCATTAAAAACCTATTCGTCTTTCTTGTAATATCAAGTCTCCCACTTCACTATACTTAAGACAAAAAGGTAAAAGTATGGCTTCACACATTTAATGCAATAAGTATGGAAGCCATTCAAAACTATGAAAAAGGGATATATATTGAATAACATGCATTTAATGACATTTGATAAATCCTTCATAAAATAGTTTAAAAGAAATATAATAAATCATCAATCACGTATAGAATATATTCAAGTAACCTCTATCACACCAACTTCATATATAAGCCACATATCACAAGAAAACATTAAAGCACATAAACATGAGACCCTCTTACCAAAGGTGATTCTAAGGCTCACTTGAGTGAGTTATGAAGCGATAGCCCATACAAACCTTTCACACACACCAAAGAGATCCTTTAGAGTACCTATGATAAAGTCAAACCATTCATTAATAAAACTCCATAACTAGAGTTATTCTAACACCCACCTACGTAAGACAAGTAGATGACTCCTATACACCCTATCCAGTCTACCTATACAATCCTCAAAGCTACCCTAGATAATAACTTTTTAATTAACATGTCTATACTTAAGTCATTAATTCATTTTGAAGAAATTCAACAGTTAATCATATTGACATAATGGTCTTGGAGAAGACACTAGGTTACTCACATACTACTATCTTAAAAGCCTACTCATGCAATGCCGACAAGGCCCTATTCCACTATCTAAACTGTATAAAACTTATCCAACACTAACATGTATCCCACATGATTAGAGTAGGCCATAACCGACATAGATCATGTTCGATAAGCATGAAATCAATAATTGTAATCTAATTTGATTGAGGTTTTTCAACTGGAAAATAGTAGAATAAGGACACATCTCATGTAGGCACATGGATCAAGAATATAGAGTGTTTCTTTGGTCTCTAATGTCATCTTAGTTAGAGAAACTCCCAAGCATACTCACCCGGTGCTAGCCTTTGTTCTCATAGAGTAATTCAATAAAAGAGTATATGTAGAGGTACCAGATATTGTTCACAACCACATCATAATACACATTACCAAAGAAGATCTACTAGGGGTGCCTACAATGGTTAAGAGGATAGGTCAATGACTCTCCTAAGGACGATTGCATACTGTTCCAGCCAACTATACCAAAGTCCATCATTCACACGAGAAGGAAACCCTTATGGCTATCAACTTTAAAAATCTCATAACCTTCTTTCCAAAAGGTTACACATAAATGACCTTCTTTTCTATATTCAAGATAATATTCCATTAATACATATACATTAATGACTAAGGTTCTTTAGCCTACTAAGTTAAGGATTCATATTCATTTTTTTCATGTGTCAAGTAAGGGACACTAGTCTGCAAAATCAAGACACATATACTTTCTATTATAACATATATCATATCATTGAAGAAGCACGTAGATACAACTTAGTATACATGAAAGTCATCAGCTACACTTCTATTGATTCATCATCATATCTAATCATAATGTGCATATAGTAATTTAAGAAGATTTACACTTCAATATCAAGTCTACACACACAAGGCAATACTATAGCCTATCATAATCACTTATATTCAATTAGGAGAATACATACATAGACTTCATATATAGACATAAACAATATCAACCTTAAAAATTATCACATAGCAATGTTATAACATTATAATAACATAATAAATAAAGTAATGCCGACAAGGCTACATTATTTACCAATTCATAAAGTAATGCCGACGAGGCTACATCATTCAGTGATATAAAACATAAGCAACGCCACTATAAGTAGATCTTACCAATATTCATTATAATATAAGAGCTATATTACATATTATATATAGTGTTATGGCATCATACCACTAATACAATCTCACAACTTCAATCCATATCAAAACAACCAACTCATTACTCAAACGCTCTTACCAATAGCCATGTTGCCAAATTCAATTCAATAATATCAATATGAAATAACTAAAAGGATGTATATCATTCATATACTCAAATTGAGGCAGCAAATAAACCAATCAATCGTGATCTGTACATATATCAATATACCTAAGTATCTACACATGAATTCATTAATAATTAGCCAAAATTTATTCACCTAAGCTAAAGCCAATCTTAAAGATTTGAGAAGGCTACGGATTCTTGGAGAATTTCATAGTAAACATTAATTATATATCAATATCATCATATATTAAGGTTGTAAAATGTTTAATACAAGAACCCATGACTTAGAGTAGAAATTGGACTTTTTAAATTTTTTTGAATTCTTTGAAATTCTATTTTACATTGACTCAAAGTTCATAGCAACCAATAGATGAAGAACTCACATGAATTATTAGAATAAAACAAAGATAAATTATGTAGAATCTCCATGGAATATCCATCATAAATCTTCATCTTCACTTTGAGCTTTCAGGGAGGTTTTGGAGAAATTTATGGAGGGAAAGGCTTTTGTTCTTGTTGTTAGGGTCTAAAAGAGAATTTAACGAATTAAGTACTCTTAAAATGAACATACACACCTAAAATGACGATCCTCTTATTTTATAAGTATTGGGGTGAATTTCACAAAACGCCCCAAGTTGGCCCGGGCAACTGGCAGGCAGAAAAATACTAATACTATCGACGAGCCCACGTACAATGCATCGTTTGGACGACAAACCGTGCTGGAGTGGAACCAATTTTCTCTGACGGACATTATTGGGTACTTTAGCTCCCACATATAATTTTGGATTGATGTTCTCCCATTGATGAGGCATCACAAAGCCTGCAGGGTGTCGATGCCCACTATAGGTGGACATTGCCTTGGGCAATTTTCACCATAAGTTGGGTCCTCCTCTAGGAACCTTTGTGGGTCGTAGGTGGAGTTGTACCTGGACGTTGGACCCATAATAAAGCACGTCTATGTCTTAGGCACACATCCAATCAAATTAAAACAAATGAACACGTAAAACATTATAAAACACACCCAAACTCACAAGGACGTCCAAAGACTATCTGTGGAACGTCTTGGATATCCTTGAATATTTTACCTCCAAACCATACGAAAATCAACATGATTTCTTTCACTATTACTAACCATATAAGTACTTGATAAGTCATGACAAAAACATAAGTACATGGAAGTACATAAGCTACTAGTCGCCAAACGCCTTGGTCGTCCCTTGACGTTAGACTTCAAACTTATCTAATTGTCTTCAAAACTCACATACACTTATTAATCTAGTCATATGACTTTCAAACAATAGTGAAGCTCTTCAAAAGCCTAGTTTATTTTAAAGTATTTACATTCTCTCCCATTTTAGAACATTCGTCCTCGAATGACACTTTAACACTTTAAGACATAAAGACCAAAGAAAACAGCCCACTCTAAAACATACAACATCATATACAAAATACATAGTCAAGAGGAACATCAGTCTACCAAAAAGAATTCATTTCACTTCATGCAATTCAAGAAATTATCAAGACATCTATCAACTCCTTATGATTTATTCTGTACAAATTCCCATGGTAGCACAATTTAAGGAACATTTCAATTTTTCTTACACTGTACATGCTTTACAATTTAAAAAATGAAACACTTATGAAATTTCTTATAAATTCTCAACAAATCAATCTTATATAAAAAATTTTATATGCTCATTATTCATTTTCTAGAAACAATTAGCACCCTACCCTAGATTCATATTAACCATAAGGAAGATACCATGCATGAAAACTTATTTTACCATTCAATAAGAATTTACCCAAAACATGCACATCATAAGGAGAATCTTTCGTAAGTCATTTTTCACAAAAGACAATAACATAATACAAGTTAGTAGGAACTCATTGTCTTAGGCTTGAATAAGTATATAATGAAAAGATAAGGATATCTCACTCCCAACAAACAGAGTCTTCACCCTACTCCCCAAGGAGAAACCCAATCAAAGGTCAACATAAACATACTACAAGAAACTCCGTCAAGGAACCTTAAACCTTACTAACACTTTCTTCCCAACACTCCAATATACTAGAAATCTTGAAACAATAGATCTAGTCCATCTCAAAAAAATAATAGATTCTAAAGGTATAACCATCTAGCCACCACATCCCCCTTACAAGGAAAATAAACATTACTCTTTCTAACCTCACCTCATTTATTGCTAATGTCGAATCTAAACAACTTCAAACCATCTCATATTAGTCCATCACGCCTCTAACATCATTATTAACCACCTCTTAACAATACACCCCTTCATCAGGAAACTCAACATAACTAAGGTCAACAATAGAATCTTTAATTCCTCCATCTAATAAGTGACGCCTCATCTTTTTCTATCTCTCTAGCATAACTTTACAAAGAACATCTTCCAAAGACCATCACAAAAAGAACAAGGGAAATACACACTATATCATGCTCTTAGGCACAATAAGAAGAATGAAGAAATGAAACTTTTCCTAGCACCCAATATCTACCTATTCATAATGTGGAGCACTTAACATTATGAAGAAGACTCTATTGAATGTGGTTCTACAGACAAAGTAAGTCAATCCCAAACCTTATGCTATGATACCATCTTTGTAACGATCCACAAGTACACCAAGAAGTTAGAGCATTATGGAGTCGTCAAATGACATATGAGACACCAAATAATCTCACTTATGCCACTCGTAACATTCATTGTATAATATACTCTCAAATTATGTAATAATTTAAATCTTTCTTCACACACGTAGAAACCTTTTTGATCAATAAGAAACTGGAAGACTTTACTTAAAATATAAAACCTTAACAAGGTATCATTAAACTATCTATACTTCGGAATAAATAATATTTGGGACTAAGTTCATACGAGATATGAAAATAAAGAAGAACACACAGGAACATGGGTATTGTCCGTGAATCGATGAGCACACACCAAAAATTCATCATCCACCCTCAAAAATCTATTCATCTTCAATGGAATATCAAGTGTCCAATGTCCCTACACTTTCGTCAAAAATAGAAAAGAAGCGGTTAGCATATTGAATGCAATAAGTATGGAAGTCACGCAAAAACAGTGTAAAAGGGATATTTAGTGAATAACATGCTTTTCATAACATTTGATAAATCTTCATAAAATATTTTAAGATACATATTAAAACCATCAGTCACATATAAAACTTCTTAAAGAAACCTTAATCACATTAACTTCACATATAAGCCACATATAATAAGAGAAAATCAAGAACACTTCAAAGAACATAAATATGTGACCCTCCTAGCAAAGGTGAATCTAAAGCTCAATTGAGTGAGCTATGAAGACACCGCCTATACAATCCCTTCAGAAATACCAAAGAAAAACTTTAGGCTACCTAAGAAAAGATTATTCTCATTTCTTTAATAAAACACTCTACCTAGACTTACTCTATGACTTACCTAATTAATAAAAGAAGACAACACCCACACACCCTGTCCAAGCCTACCTAGACAATCCTCAAAGATACCCTCAATAGATTCCTTTTTAATTGACATGCCTTCACTTAAGTCATGAAAATCATTAAGACATTTAGAATACATTCAATACTTAAGGGCATTACATAATGATCTTGGTGAAGACCTAGGGAACTCATATAATAGTATCTTCAAAGCCTACTCATCCAACACTAACATGTATCCCACATGATGAAATTAGGCTATAATTGACAAAGAATATGTTAGAGAAGCATGTATTCCGGAGTTATAACCTACTCTGATTGAGGTTGTTCTATTTTCCAACGGTAGAATCAGGACACATCCCATGTAGGCACTTGGTTCAAGAATATCGAGGTTTTTTTTGTTCTCTAATGTCATCTAAGTCATAGAAACTCGCCAAGCATACTCACTCGGTTCTATCTGTTGTTCTCATAGAGTAATTCAATATAGTAGTTTATAAAGAGGTACCGCATGTTGTTCACAACCAAATCATAATACACCTTACAAAAGAGCATACACTAGGATTTCCTATAATGGTTAAGAGGATAGCTGAATGACTTTCCTAAGGACGATTTCACGTCATTCCAACCAACCATCCCTTAGTCCATTATTCACACTGAAAGGATAACTTAACGGCTTCAACATCAACGATATCACAACCTTATTTCTAAAAGGTTCCACAAAAATAACCTTCTTTACTATATTCAAGATCATATTCCACTCATACATACACATACATAACTAAGGTGCTATAGGCTAGTAAGTCAAGGATTCATATTCATATTCTTCATGTATCTAGTAAGGGACACTAGTTTAAAAAAACAATACACACATACTTGCCTTTATCCTATATAGCATATAATTGAAGAAGGACATAGAGATAGTGTAGTATACTTGAAAGTCATCCTACGCACTTCTATAGAATTATAAACATTACTCATCTAATGTGAATATAGTTATTTAAGAAGATTTACACTTTAAGATCGAGTCTATGAACACAAGGCATACTATAACCTATCATAATAACTTATATTCATTTAGGAGAACATATATCTGGACTTTATGTATACACATAAACCATATTAACATTAACAATGTTAACATACACATATTATAACATGATAATAACATAATACATAATGTAATGACGATAAGGAGAAATTGTTTAACAATTATAATGTAATGCCGATGAGGCCATATATTTCACAAATATAACCCATAAGAACCCCCACCATAATTGGACCATACTAATCATAATTAAAATTAAAGTACTATACTACATAATATCAAGAGTTTTAGGGCAGCATACCACCAATCCAATCTCACAACTTCAATGCATATCCAAATCAACGAAGTTATTAATCAAAGGATCTTACCAATACGATAAATATACAATGATTCCAAAAATATACAACATTCATATAATCAAATTGAGATCCTTGTAAACATGCACTCACGATCAACACTTAAATAAATACCCTAAGCACTCTATACAAGAATTCATTACTATTTAGCCATAATCAATTCAACCATGCTAAAGCCAATTATTGATATTTGAGAAGTGCAAGTGTGCATGTAGAATTTCTTAGAAAAACATCAATAAGTCTATATCTTAAGAATTGAAAACGTTTATACAAGAACCTATGACTTAGAGTAGAAATTTGAATTTTTCTTTTTGAAATATATAAATTCATCTTTGAAACTGATTCTAAGATGATAGAAATCCTTATATTAAGAACTTTATTACCTTATAGAATAATACAAATATAATTGATGCAGAACCTCCATTAAATATCCATAATCAAGCTCCATCTTCACCTTGAGCTCTCATGGATTTTTTTGGAGAAACTTTGGGAGAAAAGGAGTTTTGGTCTAGGTGTTATGATCAAAATGAGAGTTTAATGACTTAAATACTCTTAAAATACCCCTAAACAACTAAAATTACTTTCCTCCTTTTTTAGAAGACTTGGGGTGAATTTCCCAAATCACCCGAAGTTCACCCGTGCAACAGTCAGAAAAATGCAGACACTATCGACGAGCCGACCTATGCCTTATTATTTGGATGACAAGTCATGATGGTGTGGATTCTATTTGGACAGAGGAACATTCATGAGGGATTTATATCTCACCACTATGTGTGGAGATATGCCCCCCCCCCCCCATTAAAAAAGTGTTACAAAGCCTACGGGGTGTCGATAACAATCGTAGGTGGACACTGCCTTAGGTACATTTTACCACATGTTGGGTCCTCCTCTAAGAACCCTTGTGGGTCCTAGGTGGATTCATACCTTGACACTAGACCCATAAAAATGCACGTCTATGTATTAGGAACAACTTTAATCAAATTCAGAACTAACAAACACGTAAAACATGCTAAAACAATTCAAAACCGACAAGAATGTCCAAAGGATATCTTTCAAACGTGTTGGATGTTCTTGGACGTTTGACCTCCAATCCTTATAAAAATAAACATGCTGCCTTTAAACACTGTGTTTATCAATACAAGGACCTCATAAAATAATGAAACACGCATATGTACATGGAAGAACATAAGCGACTAGTCGTCAAACGTCTTGGTCGTCCCTTGACGTTAAACATCAAACTTAACATGATTGACATAAAAACTCACATACACACTTATCAAGCTAATCAAAATACTTGAAAACAGTGGTGAATTTCTATATAAGATGAGTTCGTTTTAGGGTCATCAAACTCTCTCTGATGGATGTATCGCGACTCACACCAATGAATTAGACTCTACTAGATGTTGCTTTTATGAGACTTTTAATCCTATTAACTACTTCATAACCTTATTCTCTCATAACATCTTTATATGACCCAAGCGTATACCATAGAAGAAATGGTATTCTCGCATTGGCACAGCATACTTGACCTCTAAGGGGTCCTATACAAGCACTTAGACATCATTCAATATATACATATATGAAAAAAGAGTGCAGAATTAAAACCTTTGCACAACATATCTAATAATCCCTGTTATAGAAAACAAACAAAATCACTAAGTCACAATGTATCCATCTTTCCTCATGAATATCTTTGTATAACAACCCATAAACCAATCGAATACGAATTAATAAAGTCTATTACAATATATTTATCTAGGAAAGCTAAACATGTTCTTTCATCGAATAAATTGTGGGCATACCATAACTTGCTTGAACGAGTGGTAGTATCCAAGCTTCACTTCAACCAATTCCTCTAAAACTCCACCTACACCTTTATAAGTAAACTACGTATGGAATTATCACATTGAATGTACTAGTTAGATGATATGCAATAAAATCATACTAAAGGGACATTTATATGAAACATTTTGTTTTTTTATAAAAAATCATAACATAAGTATAAGAACCATATTTTACATAAACTTCACATATAAGACATATTCCATGTAAATCACATAGTAGCATTATCAACACTTCAAACCATATAAGCATACTAACCTCTGACCAAAGGTTATCCTAAGACTTACTTAAGTAATACAAGAAAAAACCGCCCATGTACCCACTTCAAGCACACATAAATACTTCTTTAGAATAACTAAGATAATATTGTTTCATTTACATTTCATTAACCTAGAACCTAAGGTTACTCTAAGATTCACTTTAGAGGAACATAATGAAACCGCCTATACAACCTCTTGAAGTCCACCTAAGCAACCTTCATAGCTTCTCTAGATAGGTATACTTTCATTCAACCTTCATTAACCTAAGCCATAATAATCATTAAGTCAATTAAAATGCCACTAAGCATTTAGAAGTTTTAACATATTTCACTTGGAATACATACGCAACCTACACACTAACTTCTTCAAAGCCTACTCGTGTCATCCCTACATAGAATCTCATTCCACTACCTAAACATTGTAGAAATTATCACACACTAGAATGTATCCCATATTATAAGAATAGGAAAAAAATGACATAGACTATACTAGCTAGGCATGGAATTCGGAGTTAGATCCTACTCTGATGGAGGTTTCTGTACTTAGCAATGGTAAAACTAGAAAATATCCTATGTAGGTACATGGTTAAGGAATATCAAGGGTTTCTTTGTACTTTAGTCTCGTCTTAAGAAGAATTACTCCAAATCTTGATCACTTGGAGCTAACCTTTGTTTTCACAGAGTAATTCAATCACACAAGACATATGATTAGGGAATATTACTAACCATACCTCACCATAATTTCTTTACCAAAGATGGGTAGTTAAAGGGATGCCAATCAATTGTTAATAAGATATCTTAATGACTTTCTTATGGATGATTTCATATTGTTCCAGACAACCAACCCCTAGTTCCATCATTGACACAAGAAGTATATACGACGTTCGACTACAAGAATAAGTCAAACTTCTTTCTTGTTTGAAGGTTCCAAGTTCATGACCCTCTTAACAATGTTCAAGGTAGTATATCAACAATATATTGTAATACCATGAAAATAACTTACGTGAAGATAGATACTAACATGTTTTTATGAGTTTATAAGGTCCTAAAATTGTCCATAATGTTGTATTGAGGTAGTGTGTAAAGTAATAGGTGCATTGGAAGTCAAACTTCAAGGGAAGAGCATAACGTTTCACGACTACTCAACTCTGTACCTCTAGTGTGGTTATGTTCCTAAATGTGTATTGAATTAGTAAATAAGGTATTTAAATGAGTTATTATTGTTTTTATAGGAAGTGCATCAAGTTTCATGAAGTTTGAAGGTCAAACTTTTAAGAAAGTCCATAGCGTTCGAAAGGTTTGCCTTGAAATGACCTAGTGTCTCATGGCATGTTTCGTCGAGTTTTATATGTTTGTTTTTGATGAAAAAAATATAGGAGGTCCTAAATTCGTATAAAATTATATTCGGGTCGGAAAAGTCTGAGAAAAAATCAAGACGGACCATTCAAGGGTCCTTGAGGAAGGACACATGTTGGTGGCAAAAACTCAACAAAGCAAGACAACCGACTAAGGGTAAACGACAGCCAGTGGCCTTGTCGACGCCCCGTAGGTGGATATCATAGATGGGAACATAGCCTAGGAATATAATCATTCATTTTCAATGGTTTTACATAATCGATAAAGGACAGGACAGTCCGTTTGTGGACTCACATCCCGTTAATGAGCAATCGTGTATGTGGGTTTGTTCTTTCGCCGTTCATTATAAAGTTGAAGGGTGAATCTGTTAATTTACCCAACGTTCAAATAATATAAAGTCAGGTTAATTAAGGGTTTCTTAGGTATTTTAGGTGGGTATATATATATCCTAAATACCTAGATCAATTTATTCTTCAAAATCATAACCAATTTTCTCTAGAACTCCATTGGAGCCAAAACTTAAGGAAGAGCTTGGATTGGAGATTTGAGTGGTGATTCCTCATCAAATTGATGGATTCAAATCAGTGACATATGGTTTTTTATCGTTTCATCTCTATTCATCAAAGATCCCAAAATTTAAAGAGTTTTTTTATGTTTCCAAAGATGAATTTGTCCAATAAGTGGATTCACATTTGTGAGGTATGGTTCTTGCATTAAAGGTTTTAAATAATTAGATATTGATTTATTTTTTTATAATTACATTGTTCTAACTCAATTTACCTATGAACACATGTAATTGATGAACCCTACATTTTGACTACTTTACGGTTGACCTTATATTGAGTTAATGCTTATGAATTCTAGTGTAGTTTTCTATGGGTTATTGAATGATGTAACAATTGTATTCAATTGATTGATAGGATGTCTTAGATTGATAAATCTATATTGAATTGACATAAATTTATCGAGTATGATGATTTTGTATTGAATTGATGGTCATGACCATGGGTAAGGGCCTTATGCTAATAAATTAGATGTTTTACCTATGGATTGAAGTTGTGAGAATGGATTGGTGTTACTCTACCATATTTCTCTTTATTAAATGTAATGTAGATCTTTAATTATTTAGTGATTGGTATGTTCCACTTATGGTGGCAGTGCTATATGATTGATCTGGCCCTATCGGTGTTACATTATGTATTATGACGATCATGGACTTGTCGGCGAACTACTTGAAGTATTATGGTTATTTGAGTATTTAATTATGTGAAGTATGATCATATCTACCTACTCGTTATGTAATGTGAACGTATGTGTTTTTGTATGGTTATTAGGTGATCATGTTAGATTATAAGTATGTCCTCATATGTGTAGTCTTAGATTTTATGCATGATTATTCATACTTGACTAGATGAGTATATGATGATCATAATTATTATGTAATAGTAATATTAAGGGTGACATAAATATGATAATTATTATTCCTATATGCTTCTATAATGATATGTAGTATGTGCTAAAATAAAGTATTAGTGTCTTGTGTGATAAACTTGTGTCCCTTACTTCATACATATAGGAATGTGAATATGAGATGTCTTGAATTATGATTCTAAATCCTCTTATTGTTATATCTATGAATGATATGAGAACTTAAAAGATGTTAAGAAGGTCATTTATGTGAATCGTTGAACCTAATGGTAAGCTTATGCACCTTCATGTTGAAAGTCATAATGGCATCCTTCATGTGATGAATGATGGACTTAAGGTGGTTTGGCTTGAACGACATGATATCATCCTTAGAAAAGTCGTTAATAGTTATATTTTTTACCATTGTAGGACATCCCTAGGGGACCTCTTTGGTAGGGTTAATATAATGTGCTTATGAACAAGATATGAAACCCTTTGTATGAACCTTTAATGTAAATTACTCAATGAGAACAAAGGCTAGAACCGAGTGAGTATGGCAGGGTAACCAATTCTAGTTAAAGGATGAGGCTAGAGTACAAAGTAAGCCCTTCATATTCCCGAACAATTCTACTATTTGAAAGTAGAACACCCTCCATCGGTGTAAGTTACAACTCTGGATTCCATGATTTGGTACTATGTAATACTTAGGTTATTTCATTTTCTCATCATATGGGAAACTTACTAATATTGGAGAAGTTTTATGAAGTTTAGGTGGTTGTATGGGACGCTATATAGACATTGCACAATAGGCTTTGAAGATATTCGTGAGAGTCCATATCTCTTCTCAAAGACCATTACATGAATTTCCTTTATGTGATGAATGAGTCTTAAATGAATTAATGAAGGTATCGAGTTAAGTTAAGAAATCATGTTTAATGAATAAATACTTATCTAGTGTAGTTAAGGGTTGTCTGGTTAAATTGTGAGGGGGGCAAAGGAATGGTCATTTCATCTCTTATCTAGGTAAGTCTTAAGAATTACTCTAGTTAGGGAAGTTGGTTGACTATGTAAACATGATACAAAAATACAGAGTCGTAAGGATTACTTAGGTAATCTTGAAGAGGTCAATCATGGATATTATCTTCTCTATTTACTTGCATAAGTGTTTTGATAAACTTTGGAATGGAGAATGTCATTTTACATGTGATATTGTATTAAAGTGAGAATGAAGTTATACTCGGTAATCTAAAGGATCTCTTGAGTGTGTGTAAAAGGGATTGTATTGTCGGTCGCTTCACAACTCACTCAAGTGAACCTTAGAATGACCTTTGGTAGGAGAAATCTCATGTTTATGTGTTTGATGTATGATAAGTGTCTATATCTCATTATAGGTTGTCTTAAGGATCATTTAGGTGTGCCTATAGAGGGTGTATGGTTGATTTCTCTTTCCTAGACAACCACAACCATTCCCGCAAACATTGGTGAAGAAGACTGAGGATGGTAAATACCAACGTTTTATTACTATATTTAAATAGCCTTCAATCAATGTCACTTTGATAGAAGCTCTTGAAAAAATGATCGGTTATGACAAGTTTGTGAAAGATATAGTTACTAAAAAGAGATCGGTAAGTTTTGTGGAAGATACATCGAATGCAACATTGTAGTGATACGGATACAATGTCTCTTGTGGAAATGAAAGAACATCCGTGCGCTTTCACTATTCCATGTACCATCGGGTTGTTACGTTTTCTAAAGCACTATGTGATATTTGTGTAAGCATAAATTTCATGCCTCAATCTATTTAGAAGAAGTTGGGTTTGGGTGATATGAAGACCACTGCGATGTGGTTACTAATGGTCTATCGAATTGTGAATAGATGTATTGGGGTACTCCACAATGTGTTACTGAATGTGGAGTCATTTACATTTCCATCAAATTTTGTGACTCTTGAATGTGAGGTGGATTATGAGGTGCCTATTATTCTTGGGAGGTCATTCCTCTCTACTGGTCGCCTTGGTTGACATGGGAAAAGTGCACATGAAGTTTAGGTTAAACAATGACGACGCAACATTCAATATTTGTAGGTTCATGAAGCAGAGTGGTGTGCTCCATACGGTATCTGCTATATCCTATAAGGTTGCGAGTATGTCTGAGGTACAAATTAAAGAGGGCCTTGGTGTTGAGGAACTAGGGGGAATGATCATCAATTTAGAGAATGATGGTATTGAAGAGTATGGGTCGTTAGTGGCGGCACTTGATCAAGATTACTTGTGGTTCAAACCAAAGAAATTGGAGTTAGATATGAAGCATCACGAGTCTCCACTCGCGAAACCATCTATAGAGGAGTCCCTAAAGTTATAGCTTAAGCCTCTACCATCTCATTTGAGGTGTGCAGTTTTGGGAAGAGATTACATTTCGCCGGTAATCGTTGCACCGTATTTGAATATGGAACAAGTACAGTCTTTGGTAGAATTGTTAACAAAGTTCAAACGAGCCTTTGGTTGGACCATGGCAGATATTTTTGGGATTCTACCTAGTTTTGTTCACACAAAATCAAACTCATGCCCGATCAGAAGCCAAGTATTGAGCACCAAAGACATTTGAATCCACATATGCAAGAGGTAGTTAAGAAAGAGATTATTAAGTGGTTAGATGCCTGAGTCATATATACTATTGCAGATAGAATTTAAGTATGCCATGTTAAGTTTTTTCCCAAAAATGGGGGAATGACAGTGGTACCTAATGAGAAGAATGATCTTGTTCCAATGAGATCAGTGACCGGATGGAGAGTTTATACGGATTATTGGAAGTTCAATGCATGGACAAAGAAGGACTGTTTCCCTATGCCCTTCATGGATCAGATGTTAAAGAATCTTGATAAAAAAGGATGGTACTATTTTCTTGATACTTATTCGAGTTATAAAAACATATCTAATGCACCCGAGGATCAAGAGAAAACCACCTTTACATTCCCTTATAGGACATTCACATTCAAGAGGATGCTTTTTGGGTTGTGTAATGCACCTGCTACTTTTTAAAGATATATGATAACGATATTGTCCGATATGATGGAGGACACTATTGAGGTGTTTATTGATGACTTTTCAGTTGTTGGCGACTCTTTTGATTATTATTTGAGTTACCTTGAAAAAATTCTCGAAAGATGTAAAGATTTCAACATTTTTCTAAATTGGGAAAAATGTCCCTTCATGGTGAAAGAGGGTATTTTATTGCGCCATCGCATCTCAAAGAAGGGGATAGAGGTTGATCGATCCAAAGCTGAGGTTATAGAGTGTTTTCCTCCACCCATCTTTGTAAAAGGTGTGAGAAGTTTTCATAGGCGCGCTGGCTTCTACCGGAAGTTTATTAAGGTCTTATCAAAAATTTCACATCCTCTATGCAGGTTCCTTGACATGGAATGTAAATTCTATTTTGATGAATTCTATCATAAGGGATTTTGAGAGTTTGAGAAGAAATTTCTTTATGCGCCCATAATTATTTCCCTAGATTGAAGTAAGACATTTGAGGTTATGTGTGATGCTAGTAGGGTTGCTCTTTTTGTGGTATTGGGACAAAGAAGGGAAAAAACCCTTCAACCCATATATTATGCTAGTAAGGCCCTAAATGAAGCACAAAAGAAATACAATGTGACTGAACAAGATCTCCTTGCGGTGGCATTTGCTTTCAAAAATTTCACTCCTATTTTCTTGGATCAAGAGTTATAGTTTATATTAACCACTCTGCTTTTTGGTATTTTATGGCAAAGAAGGATGCTAAAAGCACGGTTGAATTAATGGGTACTATTATTTCAAGAGTTTTATTTTGAGGTGACACATAAAAAATAGACCAAAAATAAAGTTTCCCATCACTTGTCGTGATTAGAGGATGAATCATTGCGAGAGTTGGGTGAAAAGGCTAAAATTGATGATACTTTCCCAGATGAGCATGTATTGGCCGCTTCTCATGACTTGATTCCATGGTTCACAAATTTTGCGAATAATCTGGCAAGTGATATAGTCCCATCGTACATGTCCTTCCATTAGAGGAAAAAGTTCATGAATGATGTAAAAAAGTTTTTTTGGGAGGACACTTATTTATACCGGACATGTGTTGATGTGCTTATTAAGCGGTGTGTGCCTGAAGTTGAGATGCTAAGTGTTTTATAGGCATGCCATTCCTCGTTTGTAGGTAGGTATCATAGTATTAATCCGGACAGCCTATAAGATTTGGAAATTTAGGTACAATTTGCAAACTATCAACCAAGATTCTCATGAGTTTACCAACGGATGTTATAGGTACCAAAAAGATTGAGGAATTTCTAAGAGGCAAGACCTCCCTTTGATTCATATTCTATTGATTGAGTTATTTGATGTACGTGGCATTCATTTTATGGGAACTTTTGTGATTTCTTGTGGGATGAAATATTTTGTTGTGGTTGTGGATTATGTGTCAAAATGGGTGGAATCCATAACACATGCCAACAATGAAGGGAAGAGTGTCACCGCGTTATTGAAAAAGAACATTTTCTCTATATTTGGTACACCTACGGTCACTTTCGATATAGACACTGTGTACTATCCACAAACTACTGAGTAAGTTGATGTGTCCGACATGTTCCAGGTATGTTTTACATTTTGTCTAAGTTAGGGCATAACTGATGGACCAGTCGATGTTCCGTGGACTGACTTACAGACAGTCGATTGAGTACCTTCAGTTCACAAAGACTAGTGACTCGACCCGACCCGACCGGCTATATTAAGATATAACCATTTAGTTCCTCTGACTCATTTTCCGATTACTTCCCAACCATTTCCCTCCCCTTATTTCCTTCTTTTTCCTCACTAACTACCCCATTCATCTCACTTCTTTCTCTTTCAAAACAATTAAACTCTCCCAAAAATCCCAAAAGCAACAAAACCCAATTACCCAAGTGTCTAATACATCCCTATTGTTTCTCTAGTCGTTGTTTGTAGCAAACACATCAGTTGGTTGTGCAAGATCCCCACTTAATAACTCCACTACAACTTATAGGTATTTCCATTTTCTTTGCTTTATGAATTGTCGTTCATTTTCTTGCAGAAACAATTAGATTGTATGTGTGTCTTGACTTAGGGAAAAAATTGCATGTTAAACATGTTAAAATTGGGTTCTCTATCCCTTATAATGATAGAAAGTGAATACATTGGGGGTTGAATATGTGCAAACTCACTATTTTCTGACTAAGGGCTTGATAGTCTCTCATAATCCATTGTTTAAATTTGCAAAATTGAAGCCCCTAGTGATGACGAATTGGTCTTTTGCATGTTATTTGTTTTTGAGTGAACTAGTGTTGTTATTGAAATTTTCAATTTGTTGGGTAAAACCAAGTAATAAATAACCTATCTCCGACTAACAGCATAACACCCAATCTATGGACTGTCGGTTGATGGACGGACCATCGATGCGGTTCAGCAATGACTAACCTCAAAATTTGCTTAACTTTCTAACAACGGAAGTGCACTACAGTCAGTCGATTCATCGACTAGCCATTCTGAACATCAATCGTTCCTAGCTTAAACTATGATTCATAGTGTTTAATGAATTTTTTGAAGTGTCAACGACGAAAGTTTACTACGATGCGTTGATTGATCGATGGGCATCCGGCACGTCCATCATTTCTAGGCGAGAGTTTTGACAAATGTAGATTCTCATTTCTTCTAAATATCCACGGACAGACACTATCAACAGATTGTCGATAAGGACCGTCTCCCAATTCTTTAATCTTGAGATGACATGTATCTTGTGTTTCAAAATTCTGTCGAATTATGTTTCTTGTGTAAATTGGTTACACTATGACTATCAACTTCCTTTCCAGGTTCTTATGGCCCTAAAACAAGACATCATCTATCAAAGGTGGAGGTCCAAATCATGGAAATATCCCATTTGCCTCTTATATACACATACATAATGACCTTTCATCCTTGTTAAAGGACGATTGGCCTTTACTATTTACACAGTTACTTGACTCTTACTATTTACACAGTAACTTGACTCTTACTATTCATGGTTAATATTCATGAATAGGATACTGACACTATTTACTTTACAACTTTTTTACAAAAAACAAAATAAACTTTGGCCAAATGGCCGACATACTTTTTCTACTTTATTTAATGGCCTTTACTTTTTACATGTGGCCGACAATAATTACGACTAATTTACATATATCTTTGTCCTTATTTTCTTCTTCTTCGCTTTATTCTAGTTGTACTCCGGGACATAGTTATCTTCACCGCTGCATTTTGAACATAGATGGTCCGGATATTTCGACCTATGAACTTGCGAGATCTTGTCATCAGATTAGGAGAAATAAAATTTTTCCTTATAGCTCTTGTTGTTGGTGTAGCTTCTGGTCTTAATAGACTTAATATCCATTGTCGTACTTCTTCCATATCTGCTGCTCTTATATCTTTACAATTGGAGTATATCATTGTTTGATCTCTGTTGTAATAGCTCCAGATTGCATTTTCATTTAGGTAGTTGTTTGATAACTCATTTAATATAGTAGCAATTCCGATAGTTCTTTTGTTTGCATAAAAATCTGGGATATCCACCTTCTGTATCTCTTCTTGTATATCTATTTTTTCTGGTATTATCATATCTCTAGTTAAACCTATCTTAATAACTTGTATTGTAGGTTTAATTTCTTCATATAGTATCTCTGCTGTTGCTGAGTAGAACTTTATATAAAATAATGTTCCTTTAGTTATTCTTTTATATTGCAGAAATGCCTTATATAGCTCAGGTATTTTAGCTACTTGCCTCATTATAGTGTATACGGTATTTAATAATCCATAATTATAGCAAGTTGCTACTAGGTTTGGATTCTTTCCTGGTTGTGCAATTAGTTTATTATATCCTTGTAGATGTTGGGTTATGTAGTCTTGTTCAGGGTTTCTCGTATTTTTGGCTCTAGGGTTTTGGTTAAGAAAAGTCTGTACTTTATATATATTTTCTATATACATTCGGGTAATGTGATTATATGTTTGTTTATCTGAATCTAGGCTGGCTTTATAGGTATTTACTTGTGGTAGTATGAATATATCTTTCTGGGTACTTTGAGGAGTATATGGTTTTGAGAATAACTTATTCAAGTTTGTATTTGTGTATTTTATTTTAGTCTCCTCCTTTTTTGTAGGTTGTCCTGCTGTAGATGTGCTGGCTGTAGCTGCATTTAAACAAATGTTATGGGTTTTTTGGAGTTTCCCATCGTCTCCTTCTAGTTCTGGAATTTTTGCTTCTTCCGATTGACGTAGCTCCGCATGTTTATAGTCATGCTGCTGACTTGTATTTTTCATCTTTTGTAGCTCTTTATCCATACTTCCTACTTTCGCAGAAAGTGTAGTAATAGCTTTAAGTATCTCTTCCATTGTATCTCGATTCAGTTTGAGTTCCTTTTTCTTGATAGGTAGTCTGAACAAGGTTCTTGTCAGTCTTAATTATTTCAATTGTAAATGTAAAATTTAATATATTCAACACTAATCTCCTTATTTCTTTTGTTGTAATCAATCATCTAATTTTTTTGTTATCCACCATTTTACTTGTGTGTTATCTGTTCTTACAATAAATTTGTTGTAAACAATATATGGTTCAAATGCTAATAAACATTTATATAATGCGAATAATTCTTTTCTATTTATTTCCCATTTTATTTGTGCTTCAGATAAGATCCTGAATAATATCTACAATGGCATGTTTCTATTTTTTCTTTTTCATATTTGTATTTTAAAACTCCTCCGTAACTCATGATCACTTAATCTGCTTTGACAATATAAGTAAATGTTTTATTTTCATCAGAAAATATAGTTTTGGTAATTTTTACATAAATTCTTAATATTTCTTATATGTTTTTTATCTTTTTCACAAAATGATATTCTACGTCTTTTTTAAGACTTTTATGTAATGGTTTTAGATGTTCTGCTAATTTTGGTATATATTCCCTTACCTGATTTACTAATCCTAGAAAGGATTGTAATTTCTTTTTTGTATCTATATTTTCATCAATAGTAATTATTTATTGTACTATATGTGTTTGCATTTTTATTCCATTCTTATCTATTTGTATTCATAGAAATTCTATCTGTGATTTCATAATTTCTGCTTTCCTTTTGCTTAAGCTTATACCTGCATTTTTTACTATATGTATAAATTTTTCCAATAATCTTATATGTTCATCTTGTGTTCTAGAATATAATAATATGTCATCTATATATACAATACAGTTTTCTAGCTGGTTAAAACAGTTGTCCATAAAATGTTGGAATCTACCTGGTGCATTTTTATATCCAAAAGGTAAAATATTTCATTCATAGAAACCTTGCGGTACTGTGAATGCTGTTAATTGTTTAGATTCTTCTTCTAGTTTTAGGTAGTAAAATCCTGATTTACAGTCAAATTTGCTAAAATAATTATATCCTTGTATTTGTCTTATTTTTAGTATTTTGTTTGGTATTGGATAATTGTATGTTTTGGTTTTAGCATTTAGATTACGATTATCTATGACCATTCTGCTTTTACCCTTTTTTGTTCACTATGTTTTATAACTATAAATGCTGGACTTGTGTGTTTACTATTGCTTTTTTGTATGTAATTATTTGCTAATAATTCATCTATATGTATTTTAAATTCTTTTAAATCATCAAAGTT
The DNA here is from genome assembly GCA_027789145.1 of Solanum arcanum. Lineage (NCBI taxonomy): Eukaryota > Viridiplantae > Streptophyta > Magnoliopsida > Solanales > Solanaceae > Solanum > Solanum arcanum. The sequence continues at coordinate 29,490,275 of CM050939.1, read as the reverse complement.
ATATTTTAATGGTTTCTGTGTTATTATGCTGTTTTCATCTATTAATTCAATTTTTACTTTTGTCTTATGTTTTTCCCATCCTCGTAATGGATCTTCACTATATAATTGTTCTAGTTGTTCATTGATTAATTTGACTTTGTCTATAGCAAATATAATAATTTCTAATTGTGTTATTTGTTTATTATTTATATTTTCCATTTCTTGGTTTATTTTTTCACTTCCTTTTATCCATTCTATAGGTTTTCGTTGTTTATTATTTACTCTTTTTCCTCCTATCTTGTTTCAAGATGGTGTAGTAAACCACCAATGTGTTTTTGTTATTATGTGTGGATAAAATCTATCTAGAAATGGCATTCCTAATAACATATCTTTTGTAGTAAATTCAAAATTATACATTTCTTCTATTGTTAGTATCTTATCCCATATTTGTATTTTTATATTTTTTGCTTTGTATTTAATCATACTTCCTTCATTGTTAAATCCCGTTACTACCATAGGTGTTTTTAATTTTTCCCATTTATCTTCTGGTAAGCAATTATATTTACATATATTCGCTTCTGCTCCTGTATCTATCATAGGGGTATAATATCTGTTGTGATATCCTTCTACTATAATTTTTGCAAGTATAAATATTTTCATTAATCATTTTGTCCTTTTTATAATTATTTTCTTATTTTGACAAGTTATTGTTAATTGTTCATTTTCTATGTTGTATGGTTTAACTTTTTCTAACCATTTTATTCCTAATGTAATATTATGATCTCCTTGGTATATTTTGAATTGTATTACTAAGGGTATTCCTCCTATAATTATTTCTTTTCTCGTTGTTTTTTCATTCGTATTTACTATCTCACTAGGTAGTCCAGGGCATGTATATCCTGTTCTTATAATTTCTTCTTCTAATACTAACTCTCTTGTTATATAATTTTCTTCTTGTCCTGTATTTATTAATATTTTATATTTTCTTTGGTCTATTATTCTCAAGTTATGAAATAATGGTATAGTGTTATTTCTTTTTATCTAATAAGCTTTGTGGAATTTCATATTTTCTTTTAGATGTACTCATCCTTGATGAGGTAGCTCTTGTCAATGTATTTGGTACGCTTGAAGTGCTTAATCTTTCTTTTACTATCTCTAAATCTTCTTCTATATCAATTTCTTTATAGCTATAGTCATTATTGTCTATTACAAAGAATTATTTTTTCAAAAGGATTTTCTATTTTTATTTTGTTAATTTTATTTTTTGCTGTTATTTTATGCTTCGTTGTTAATATATATAGATTTTTACATCTTGCTGTAAATAATTTGCTTCCTGGTGCTAGTTCTATTCCAGATATTTTCCAATATAGAACTAATGATCTATCTATATTTTTATCTGTTAATGATACTGTATAATTAGCACTTATTGTAAATTTAAATTTTTGATATATCAAGTTTCCTTTTACTGCACTAATTACGCTTTTTTCTATTGGGTGTACAATTCTATCATCTGCTAAGTATATTTCTATTGGTGTATCTATTCCTTCTCTAAAGGTGCTTTTATTAATATTTCTGTTCCTCCTAAATGTACATATTTTATTGGTGTTTTAGCTTTTATATCTTGTATTTCTTTGTTTATCATTCTTTTATTTATTATAGGTATATATGCTTTTCCTCTTGTGTATTTACAATCTATGATATGCTCTTTTTGACTAACTACATAGTATTCTTCTTTTTGTCTTTTAAACCAATTTCTTAAAATAGGTATTTCTAGCACTTTTTCAACACTTAAATCTAATTCTTTTCCTTTTATTTGTTCAAATATCATATTATCAAATATAATTTTCTGTTCTGATGATTCTTCATCTGGATATTCTTCCTTAGATATTATTTTTATTTCATTTTCAGACATTATATTTCTTCATCTGTTTCGTTATTATCTATGTTAATATTTTCTTCTTCATTCTCAGTTTCTATATCTGATACTTCATATATACTATCATTTTCACTTAATTCATAATCTATGTACTCTATTTGCATATATTTTTCATTGTCTATAATTAATTCTGCTATTTGTTTTCTTTTTGGATTTTTGGGTAATTTACAATCTTTAGCTATGTGTCCTATCTTTCCACAATTATAACAAGTACATTGGGATCTTTTTTATTTTTGGTCTGTATGGTCTTTTTATTTTATGATTTTTTACATAATACCTTCTTCTTGGTTGTTTATATTTATATATAGTTTTGTTTTTTCTATAATTTTTATATCTTTTAGATTTTTGTTTTTTAGTTGTGCATCCAAATTGTGGTGCCATTTTATTTTTGCAACATGATAAATTTTTATTTAATACTTTTTCCATTTTTAATCTTTCTTTTTGGTTTTCACATAGTTGTATGAACCATTGATTTAAAAATTTTATTCTAGATCCTAAAGTATCTACCATTCCTTCATTATTCCAATCCTTTATTACGTTTGTACTAAATGGTTCTGGTAATTTTGTATAATATTATTTTCTTATTTCTTTTGCTTCGTCTAAATTGTATTTAGCTTTGTAATAATATTCTTTAAATGCGCAAGTATATTCTTCTAAGTAACACATTTTACATATAGCTAATTTTGTCATAAGTTGTCTATTTATTATTTTTTCTCTATTTTGTTCTCTTATATCTGTAGTCATACCTCCAAATTCATTTCTTATTGCTGATTCATATTTATCTAGTATATCTATATTTGTTGCTGATGCGGATCCATCCATTTTGTTATCATTCCTAAGTACTTCTAAACTTTCCGTGGGTAGATTTTCTATCCATAATTTTGTTGTTCCTACAAATGTTCTTTCTATGTATCTTGGTGTCTTCGCTGTTTCTATTTTGTTATCTATTAACTGTTTAGACATATTTCCTATCCATAATAATATTGCTTTATTTATATCTCATGACACAATCTAAATCTAAGAAATTGTATTGTTCATTTGTTGGTTTAGGTGTCCAATTTTTATTTAGTCTACTGTTCCATATTGCATTATTTCTGTCTTATTGTTGATAGCTTTCTGTATAGTAAGTTGGTGGTGTCCTCCTAGGACTGACTCTAGGACTGTTTCTGGGTCTATTATCCTGGGTTTTAACTCTTGACGTACTAGGCCTATTCATATCTCTGTGTTTATTTCTAATTTTTTTGTTTATTTATCTGTTTCTAGAATTTCAGTATATGTTTCACTTATATCGCTTATTTCGATTGTTGGTCATTTTCATTTCCATCTATTTCATTTACTTCAATATCTTCATTTAGATCTTCATTTAGTTTTTGTTCCATTTGTTTTATTTCATTCGTTAATTCTAGCTCTTTATCTTTTTCTTTTTGTTTTTGTTTATTTTCATATAATAATTTTAACCTAGCTAATTCTTTTTCTAATTCACTTATTCTTGTATTTTTTGTTTCTTCTAAATTTTGTACTTCTTGTTTTGCTTGTGTTTTTATTTTTTCAATTTCTCTTGATTTATCTATTTCTTCATTTTCTTTGTTATTCTTACCATAGTCAAGTTAAACTATCTTCTAATTTTGCTGTTTCTTTTTCTAGCATTAAGTATATGTTATTTCCTATTCTCTTATATCTTCTTCCTAAATTTGAAAATACTATTTTTATTATCATTCCATCTTGGTTTTCATATGTTTTTTCGTCTACTGCAAACTCTTCTTTGTTCATTATGATCTATGTATTATATTATGTTGTAATTCATATTCAAGACAATCTAATTCTAATTTTAACATGGATATATCTTTTCTTTGTGCTAGTATTGATTTATTACATACTCCTGCTAATATATTTTCTTCTAATCTTCTTTTTCTATGTTGTAACTCTTGTTCTTTTTCAGTTATTTGTTCCATTATTTTTTCTATTAATTGTTGTTTATATTTTTCTTCGTTCATATTGTTTCTTCAAATAGCAAACATATTTGTATTCTGTTTTTGAAATTATATTTATCAAATGATCTTTTTTATCATTATCAGTTTTGACTAGTTGTGATAATTGATATTCTATATATAAGGATTTTAATTTTTCCCATATTTTTCGTACTTTTTTGTCTATCTTAGTTCTTTTTATTTTAGTATTTTTATTTTTATTTATCATAACCTTTTATATAATATTTTAAAAAGCTTGCTTAATTTTTCTGGATATTTAATCTTTTTTAACCTGTAATTTTTACCATATCGCCTTAGCCAATGTTCAGTCATATTTAGTCTCCAATATCTAAATCATCATATAAATCATATATGTCAAAGTGAAGTTCATCTTCTATACTTTGTATAGTTAACTCAGTCCAACCTTGGGTTGTTATTTCTATTATTTCATATGTTAATAATTTGTTATAAATTTCTCTTTTTATATCAAGATTAAGACTTTTTAATATATAGAATAATAATATCTTATAATCAACATCATCGTCTAATAGGTATGTTTCCATTTTTATTATTTTCATTTTTCACTAAAATTTTATTCCTTCCAACCTCTTAATAAATTATACTTGCTTATTATGCAAAAATAATGATTTAATAATCATCTCGTCTGGTCACTACTATGACTTTCTTCTTTGGTTAGTTACCTAACAGCGCCTCAACTTTGTTTACTCCCTAGCGGCCTTCTCGCCTACGGTTTCAACCTTAGGATGGCATAGTCTGGGCATACTTATTCAAAGAATATCAGTAGCAAACTTTCTAAAGATGGTTATTATAACATTATTCAAACATGATAAACAATTATAATTAACAAGAGATTTTCAGGAATAAATTAATTTAGCTACTCATGAATATAAAATGGTATACCTGTTTTTGTAGATCATCTGTCATAGTTGATTTGTTTTCCATAGTTATTTAATTAACTAGCTCTGATACCAATGGAAGGGTGGAAGTTGATTTATGATTTGAGAGTAGAGAGTAGATGAGAACTTTATTGGAAGAAGGATTGATGATCTTATTTATGAAGGCAAAGTGCCTCTTATATACACATACATAATGACCTTTCATCCTTGTTAAAGGACGATTGGCCTTTACTATTTACACAGTTACTTGACTCTTACTATTTACACAGTAACTTGACTCTTACTATTCATGGTTACTATTCATGAATAGGATACTGACACTAAAGGCCAATCGTCCTTTAACAAGGATGAAAGGTCATTATGTATGTGTATATAAGAGGCACTTTGCCTTCATAAATAAGATCATCAATCCTTCTTCCAATAATCTTCTCTTTACTCTCTACTCTCAAATCATAAATCCGCTTCCACCCCCCACAGTGGTATCAGAGCTAGTTAATTAAATAACTATGGAAAACAAATCAACTATGACAGATGATCTACAAAAACAGGTATACCATTTTATATTCATGAGTAGCTAAATTAATTTATTCTTGAAAATCTCTTGTTAATTATAATTGTTTATCATGTTTGAATAATGTTATAATAACCATCTTTAGAAAGTTTGCTACAGAAGTATTCTTTGAATAAGTATGCCTGCACTATGCCATCCTAAGGTTGAAACCGTAGGCAGAGAAGGCCGCTTAGGGAGTAAACAAAGTTGAGGCGCTGTTAGGGTAACTAACCAAAGAAGAAAGTCAGAGTAGTGACCAGACGAGATGATTATTAAATCATTATTTTTGCATAATAAGCAAGTATAATTTATTAAGAGGTTCAAGGAATAAAATTTTAGTGAAAAATGAAAATAATAAAAATGGAAACATACCTATTAGACGATGATGTTGATTATAAGATATTATTATTCTATATATTAAAAAGTCTTAATACTGATATAAAAAGAGAAATTTATAACAAATTATTAACATATGAAATAATAGAAATAACAACCCAAGGTTGGACTGAGTTAACTATACAAAGTATAGAAGATGAACTTCACTTTGACATATATGATTTATATGATGATTTAGATATTGGAGACTAAATTTTGACTGAACATTGGCTAAGGCGATATGGTAAAAATTACAGGTTAAAAAGATTAAATATCCGTAAAAATTAAGCAAGCTTTTTAAAATATTATATAAAAGGTTATGATAAATAAAAATAAAAATACTAAAATAAAAACTAAGATAGACAAAAAGTACGAAAAATATGGAAAAAATTAAAATCCTTATATATAGAATATCAATTATCACAACTAGTCAAAACAGATAATGATAAAAAAGATCATTTGATAAATATAATTTCAAAAACAGAATACAAATATGTTTGCTATTTGAAGAAACAATATGAACGAAGAAAAATATAAACAACAATTAATAGAAAAAATAATGGAACAAATAACTGAAAAAGTGTAACGACCTGTTTAGTCGTTTCGAGCAGCAGATTTTATTTCTGGAAAAACTAGCCAAAACTACGGACATCCCGACGGACCGTCACAGGCACGACGGTCCGTCACAGAGGTGTCGTTACATGACACTTAGAATTCTAGAATTGGGTACTGAAAATCGACTCTCTGAACATCGTGAACGGTGGCGGTGACGCGCCGCCACATCCTTGACGGACGGTCGTGAGTTCCCGTTGCAAAACACTTCAACTTTTGAGAATTTGGTACAAGAAACGAATATCTGACCGCCAGGACGGAGGGCAGGACGGACCGACACAAGGGTGACGGGCCGGCACAGCCCACCTGGAGCCTGGGAGGTCATGACGTTATCGTGACGGACCGTCGCATCCACGACGGCCGTCACAAAGTTGCGCCAATCCCAGGCGCTTTAGGATTTCTTTCCTCGCTTTAAGGGACGTTTTGGACTATTTTTTCCTTAATTATAAAGTTTGAGGGTTAATATTAATAAATCTAATTACTTGGGGTTAAAATAGGTAACCTTAAGTGAATTAGTGGGTCATTATTACCATCTTTCATTCCTAATTATATAGAATTAGGGTAAAAGAAAGAGCGTTTGAATAAGAAAAAGAAAAGAACAGAAAGAGAGATAGATTGATCGATTGAGAGAGAGAGAGTCGAACGAGGAAGAAGAATATCAAAGCTTGGGAAATTGCTTGTTGATTCCAATTCTTCAGTGGAGGTAGGTTATGGTTTTCATGCTATTCGTAGTAAACTCTTAATAGCGAATGATATATGTTAGTAGTATTGTAAAACCCTTCTATATGCTTAATTGTATGCTTGCATGAATGATGTTATTATGTAATTATGAATAAATAAGCATGACGAAGCTATTGAATCCCAAATCTTGAAAGAAACTTTAATCTACTTGTTAATGATAAGGCCTTGGTATAAAAGAAGGCTTGATGAATTAAAGTAATGGGATTGATGATGCCTTGGTATAGAGAAGGCTTGATGAACGGATATAATGAGAATTAGTGGATCGGAGTGTCACGTTCCGACACATAGTATTAGTGGGACGGGTGTCACGAACCGACACGTAGAATTAGGGGATCGGAGTGTCACGCATCGACACATATAGGGATCGGGTGTCACGAACCGACACGTAGATTTAGGGATCGGGTGTCACGAACCGACACGTAGATTTAGGGGATCGGGTGTCACGAACCGACACGTAGATTTAGGGGATCGGGTGTCACGAACCGACACGTAGATGTAGGGATCGGGTGTCACGAACCGACACGTAGATTTAGGGGATCGGAGTGTCACGCATCGACACAAGAGGATTAATGAATATGAGGGAGCGGAGTGTCACGCATCGACACAAGAGGAATATGAATAATGAATCGTGAAAGATGAGAATATACTCAACATAATGAACTTAATTCCCAAATGAGCATGGTATTGAGGCTTGAGCCCTCATGGATGAACTTAATGGTACTTATTGATGATTATAGTACTTGTTGTTGCTACATGTTGAGTTTTATAGTTGATTTATGATATTAATCGATATATACTGCTTTTCTATTTTGAGTTGGCCGATGATATCTACTCAAGACTTGTGGTTGTACTGACTCTACTTTTATGTTTTCTTCTTTGCTAATTGTGGAATACAATAACGCTCCGTCATCTTCAACTCAAGAAGTTGATTCAAGCCGCCTTACTACACCGTAAATTCAGGGTGAGCTAATACGTCTAGCTTGGACTGGATCTTCTTCTTCAAGTCTTGATGCCTTGAATTCCGGCATGGACTAGCTTTTATGTATTTTTAGTTCTTGGACATTCCTAGTTTAGTAATTTGAAATAGATGTTCTTGTGATGATGACTTCTAGATTTTGGGGATATTAATAATAGTTTTGAATTGTTTTATTAATGAGTTAAGTCTTCCGCATTACTTATGATGATATTACATTGAAATGTTAAGGTTTAGATTGGTTGGTTCGCTCACATAGGAGGGTAAATATGGGTGCCAGTCGCGGCCCCGATTTGGGTCTTGACAAACTTGGTATCAGAGCATTAGGTTTGTTGGTCTCATCACACAAGAACAGGTCTAGTAGAGTCTTAAGGAACGGTAGGGGGACGCCTTTACTTTTCCTTGAGAGGCTATAAGAATTTAGGAAAATTCCATTCTTTCATTCTTTCTTTCGTGCTACTACTTGAGTCCAATTGGTATCTAGGTGATACGAATTGGTATCTGACCATCTTCACTCTATTTCGCAGATGGTTAGAACTAGAGCCACGACCGCGCCAACAACAACACCGGCAAGACAAGAAACGTCTGAGCCAGCCACTGGGGCTGTGGCTCGAGGAAGAGCAGCGGCAAGAGGCCGTGGTAGAGGTCGTGGGAGGACGTCCTCTAGAGGAAGAGGACGAGCACCTAGCCCATCTGATACTAGGGCGGTGACTCCTCCACCGACTGAAGAGGTGATAAGAGAGGGTGAGGAAGGGGAGAATGAACTAGCGCAACATGAGGAATTGCCACCCCAACCTACCCCAGAGATGATCAATCAGGTTCTCGCTTATCTTAGCGGGTTATCTGATCACGGTCAGGCACCTCCAATGGTTTCGCACCAACACCTCCGGTTTCAGAGATACGACATGCGGCTACTATGGCTCCTCGCATGGATGCCTCTATGGAGATAGGCACATTTCCACGTATGACCATCGGACCGATAATGACAACGATCAAGACGAACTTTTCAAGAAGTTCTTGAAATTGAAACCTCCAGTCTTCAAGGGTGCGAGAATCAAGATGCTTATGATTTTCTGGTTGATTGTCATGAGCTACTACACAAGATGGGGATAGTAGAACGGTTTGGCGTTGAGTTCGTAAGCTATCGCTTTCAAGGAACGCCAAAATGTGGTGGCGATCACATGTCGAGTGTCAACCGACAGAGGCCACACCCATGACTTGGGCATCCTTCTACTCGCTTATGGAGAAGTATATCCCAAGGACTTTGAGAGATAGAAAAAGGGATGAGTTCTTGAGTCTCGAGCAAGGTAGGATGACGGTTAACGATATGAGGCTAAGTTTCGTGCTTTATCAAGGTATGCCACTCAACTCGCTTTCACCCACAAGAACGGATCCGCTGCTTTGTAAAGGGGTTGAGATCGAGTTGCGGATTTCGCCTTACAGGTAGCGGCAGCGGCAAAATCCTTCCAAGAGGTGGTAGACTTTGTGATAGAAGTGGAAGGAGTGAAGCTGCACGACTTCACCACAACTTCGACATCAAAAAGGTTTGAAAGGGAGGTGAGTTTAATAGTTCAGATACTAGAGGACAGAGTCTCAGGAGGTTACTCAAGTCGACCAATCCAGTCTTCACTACAGATCGTAGTTGGGGACCACTCAGACCAGTCAACACTTCTCCGAGAGACCTATGCTTGACTCTAGAGAGTGTTATGGATGTGGGGAGACTGGACATATTAGGAGGAATTGTCCCAAACAAAGTTATAGACCCCCAATAGCTAGAGGTAGAGGTGGTCATGGTAGAGGCCGTTCGGGAGGACGTGGTGGTCGAGGTAATGGTGGTCACCAAACGGCCGAGGATATGGGCAAACCGGAGCCACTACTACGCAACATGGTAGGGCAACGGATGCACGAGTAATGGGGCCCATTGTTACGCTTTCCTGGGAGATCTCAAGCGGAGGCGTCGATCGTCATCACAGGTAACCTTTTGATTTGTGATTGCATGGCTTCCGTATTGTTTGATCCTGGATCCACATTTTCTTATGTATCTTCCTCATTTGCTAACGGTCTAAATTTACATTGTGAATTACTTGACACGCCTATTCGTGTTTCTACTCCGGTGGGTGAGTCTGTGATAGTTAAAAAGGTGTATAGGTCTTGTTTAGTGGATTTTGTGGGGAGCAACACTTATGTAGATTTGGTTATTTTAGAAATGGGTGACTTTGATGTAATTCTGGGTATGACTTGGCTTTCTCCGAATTTTGCGATCTTGGATTGTAATGCTAAAACGGTGACGTTAGCCAAGCCTGGGACAGATCCGTTAGTGTCGGAGGGTGACTACACTTCCAATCCGGTGCGTATCATATCCTTTCACTTGGAACAAACTAAGGGATGTTTTCTTAGAACGCTACTACCCGTTCTCCAAGAAAGTAAACCACAAAGACAGAGTGAAAAACTTTGTGGCACTACCACGAGAGTCAATTAGTAGTTCGTGAAAAAGTACTTGTGTGTTTTAGCATGTTTTACGTGTTCCATTTTGTTGAAATTGGTTGTTGGAGTTCCTAAGACCTAAATTACTATGTATAGGGGTTTAATGTCCGCATACAACTTTACATATGATCAATGAGGTTCCATAGAAGAGAACCTCAACCTTAAGGCAGAACCTGCCAAAAATTGGTCAAATCAACGCCCATCATCAACGGATAGCAGTCCAGTCGACTCCCCTGACTCTTAAGAGTATCTCCATACTTGGTGGTTGGTAGATTTTCTCCATATTTCACCCTCAGTCCCAAATTACACCCATTAGAATTTTCCGGTATTCAATTAATGTCCCGTTGCTTGGGTCAATCAATGGTGATCTTGCAAAAGAAGCTGGACAGATTGCAAAGGCTTGGGGTGTTTTGTAAATTCACCCTTAATATTTTGTGAACCATGTATGATATTTTTGTTGTATTTAGGGTATATTTAGATGATCATATGTCCTATACCTAGAGAATAATCCATTTTTTAATAGTCTAAACCCCTCCCTCAAGAAAAACACTCTCAAGACACCATTAAGTCTAAAATTCAATGAAGGGATGGTTTTGGGCGTTTTATTCATTAAATTTTCGTGGGTTTATTCTCATTGAGTTATGGTTGTAATCCTTGAACATTCTTTCATTCAAGGAATCACTTCAAAATGAATTCAAAAAGGGTTTAAAACTTCAAACTTTTTTTTCCTTTACTCTAAGTATGAGTCTTTCCATGAAATGTTTTAATGATAAATATGAGTTTTTTATGTCATAAATGATAATAATAATAATGTAAAAAACCCTAATGAAACTATGTTGATGCTTGTTTTAAATTTAAGCTTATAAATTGGTTTAAGGAGCATGATTAGAAAATGATAGAGTTATGGTTTCTTTATGGTTATATTATGATTTATGTATTTCTCTAATGATTATTATATGAAGAAATTTTGGAGAAGATGTGAATAGGTGATGAAAGCATGGATGAATGGTGAGTTGGTAATATTAAATAGTTCCTATTGTTAAATTTTCTTGAGTTGTATGGTCCACCTAAGGTGGCGGTGATTACTTAAAGTTCATGATTATATTTCATGAATGTGTGTATTGTGAATGTGTCCTTCATGGCATATAATGTGAAGTGAAATAGTGATTATGCATGATATGTTTTAGAATATTTAAATGTGTTTCTTAGTGATTATAGTTTTAAGTGAAGAATATGTTTATGTTAAGCATGATAATGTAGGAAATATGATAAATGAAGGTATAAGCTTGTCTAATGATAAAGTAGTGATTATACGAAAGATGTTCTAACACAATCACATGAATGAATGAATGAAGTTAATGAATGTGAATGGGGGAGTTTTGGTATAAACACTCTTCGTGAGTTTTGATGAAGTGTTTCGTTGAAACCTCACTAGACCCAAAGAGATATCTAATGTATGTAGTAGGATGGATAACCTTCTTGTGTTGAGATGTGGGGTCAAATATTTACCCCCTCACCTTTAGTAATTAATTTTTAAGACTTTGTGGGGGGAGTTATGCTTAACACCGAGTGGATTTGAAGAAGCGGTAATTTAACCTCGTGAGTTGAGAATATGTATCCAATGTACTACGTTAGTTAAGTACTCCTCGTTAGTATAGAATGACTAACTTACAAACAATCTTCTTATCCCTTAATTATGCGCCCGCATAGGTGTAGATATTGGAGAATCCATCTAAAGGCTTAGAGAAGGACCCTACTAAAAGAAAGTGGTGATCCCTCATCCGATAAGGGTTTATGTCGGGATTCCATTTCTAGTTTTCATGGTCTATGTCGGTTAAAGTTAACTTCCCACATAAGTATATAAATAACTAAGTCTCTTTTATAGTGTTCTCCCTAGGTTAGGTGGTTGTACGGGACGCTATTTATCCATTGCACAAGTAGTAACTTTAAAGAGGAGTCTTCCTGTCTCTTTATGTGTAATCTATTGATATGTCCTTATGTAATGAAAATGAAATTAGGTTACTTAATGAATAATGTTTAAAAAGTATTTTAAGATATGTCTTGTATGATGAAGATTATGAATAATTAATGTGGTGTACCTAATCTCATGGAATCCTCCAGGAGCAATGAGTGGGAGTAGTAGTATGGGATGCTATTCTCATATTGCATTTTGTGTAACTTGCAAGTACACTTGGAAAAGTGTACTTATATGATGTTCCTAAATGCAAGTATGTTTATTTAATGTCTAGTTCTAAGATGTGGACTTGTTACCTGTACGAAGTAAGGTGTAATGGGTAGTCTTGAGGATCAGTTAGGTGTGCATCGAAGGGATTGTATGGGAGGTTCTTTCATGTATTGCTTTAGTGAGTCTTAGGATAACCTTTGTTAGGGAAACTTCAAGGTAATTTTTTTAATTTCACGACTTTTGAAGGGTCAGGGGCTTAGAAACTCCCTGTGCCTTATCATAGATTTAATGCAAAAATACACAGAGGGGATAGAAACCTTACCTCTAATTTTTGTGGTTCTATAACACTTCCTGCACTAATAAAGAACTTAGACATCTAACTACCTATGAGAGGACTCCTCTCAGGACAAAAAATCTTGGAGAGAATAAATGAGGGAGATTCTCCCATTACAATCAAAAGAAATACTCGACTATTTGCTATAATCAAACAAGACCAAGAAATATGGAGACTCTCCTTATATAGAAGAAGGAAGTTGATCAATCACAAACTAAACGTAAGTAGTCTATTTTATATCCCTTGACTGCTATAAACGCAAAAAAAAGTAGAGGACTTGAATTTGTTTGCGCTCCTTCCTAAGTCCTTCAAATAAATGAAGATTTAGGGAGGCTTTTAAATTATTTTAATTTTTTTCCTTTTGAAGCTTTCCATATCATCTTTGTCCAACTGCTAGTAGGTTGTATCATCCTTTGGAATTTGTTGAATGTTCAAACAAATTTCGGAGCTGGTGATCTGCACAGTATGCTTTGAGAGCACATCTGCTACAAAGTTGCCTTCCCTTAGTGTGTGAATGCAGATAATATTTTGAATTAGTTTAATGATGTTGAGAAGATTTTCAATATGATGTGACATGTTCCATGGAGGCGTGGTTTTTCTTTATATCGAATCCATAAGGAATTGAGTCCACTTCTAAAGTTACATTATTGAATTTTAGATTACTACACAAAGAAATGCCAAAGTGCAGCTTCGACTTAGCATGCTTATTCTTTCTTTCGGCCAATGGATCTGCCTATGCCATAATCAACTCTCCTTTTGAATTTCTGAGAATTCCCCCAGCCCCTAATATTCCAGGATTAGATAGTGCACTGCCACAAATATTGAATTTAATCCAATGATTTCATGGCTTATTCCATGTACATTTGTTACATTCATGTCATGTAAACATCCCTCTACCATGGGAATCATTTATCTCCGGCTTGAAGGCCATTGTATGTAGGAAAAAACCGTATTGAAAATTCTGAAAGTGTCATTGAAAACAGCAAATTTGACCCGTTCTATATTGGTGTATTAACCTCCAAATTCCTTGGCGCATCTGCTTTTCCACAAGTTCCAGCAAATAAAAATGAATGTGGTTTGCATAATGATCTTATTAGCCTCATTTTCGTATGTACTTGAGTAACTGCAAAAAAATTACAGACATGCTTTGCAAAATTTCCATAATTAAATACATGTTCAATGGTGTCCATGCCTAGGTTATTGCAACAGTAACAAGTTGATATTTCCCCTCCAAAGCTGCTGATTATTATGTTAGTAGGTAGATTCCCCTTAATGGCTCTCCGAATGAAGAATGACCATTTGAAAGAGATATTTTTTACCAAGTATTTTCAATGATCTTTGTATTAGATCTTTTCTCCCTAATATCATTCATGCAAATGAGTAAGAGCATTTCCATCAGTATTGAGAGTACAAATAATTGTATCTGTTGTTCGATGCTGCAAAGAAAATTGAATAGCAAGAATATTGTGAATATCGGCTGATGGAGCCAGCTGTATAAATATCTCTATGTTCCATTGGCAATTTTCCATGAAATTGATATTATAGCTTTATTGAATTAGTTACTGTCAATAGAAAATTGTGTCAGTAGTCCAACTCCCAACCAATTATCCCACCAAAAGGAACAATTTGCAGAATTGATTTCCAAGTTAATATGCTTCTCAATAGTATTCTTGTTTATCATCATATGTTACAAAGTTTTAGAGTCCCCTGTGTCCCACTTTTTGGTCATATGATTGGATCTTTGACAACATTTGTCCTAGAGGAAATTGCCCCACAATATTTGTTTAGACCTAAACATCCACCACTATTTATACTAAAAGAATGTACAAACATCACCTAGAATTTGAACTCCAATCCGACCTTCATCAATAGGAAAACTGAGATTCTTCTAGGAAGACTAGTGATACATCTTTTTGTTGTTCTGCATTCCCAGAAAAATTCAGCCATAAGGCGTTGAATCTGATTGATGATTGTGGATGGAGGAGAGATGTCTGACAAAATATGAATACGGAGAAACTGTAACACATTTTTTATTATCGTCGCTTTTCCTCCATAGCTCAATATCTTACTTTGCAAGCCTGTTATATTATTCACAATTTTGTTGATCATTTCTGAGAAGTGTATGAACAATGGTCTCTCTATGAAGATGGGACAACCAAGATAGGTAAGTGGGCCGTCTTTGTGATTGAAGCTTGTAGCTCTTTTGATCCTATCACTGATACTTCTGAAAGTGTTAATCGGGATCATACAATGGTTTTTTGTTTGGTTTATCAATTTTCCAAAAACCCTGTCATAAGTAGTTTATGTATGCATGATCAGCTTGAGAGACTTCTTTCTACCTGAGGTGAATATAATATCATCATCAACAAAAATCAAATGATTTATTTGAGGACCTATCATTTCCTTGTAAAAACAATTATATAGGGGTTGTTGATGAAAATTATTAAGAGATCTAGAAAGTACTTCAACACTTAATATAAATAGGGCCGGAGATAATGGATCTCCTTGTTTTAATACTTTAGTGAAGTGGAATAAACCATATTTGTGTCCGTTGATAATAATTGAATACCTGTTATTGGCCATAATTCCCTTAGCCAACTTCAAAAGTAATGAGTTCACTGTGAGTTGTTTTGACATGGGTTTACTGTTAACTTGTTCGAGTTCACTATACTGTCCTTTTTTTGGTACTAAAAGTATTGTGGTTCTATTTTATGTATTTAATGGTGATACATATGTTTATTAACTTGTTTATTCATTAAAGCTTTACTGATTGGCATGAAAACTTATTTCTACTAAAATGTCCTTTTTATATGTTTGGCATATTCCATATTAAGTACAATGTTTGTACGAAACCCATATCTTTCTATACTCTATAAGTATAGGTTTAAGACATGATGAAGATAAAAGGAAAACATGGGAATTGACTCTCTCAAGAATAAGTATGTCCTCATATATCCGAGGGCATAGTCTTAATTTTTTTAGTTCAACTATTAAGACACACTATGCATTTTAATTCAATGTAAATGGCAGTGTCCCTAAGATATTTAAGTTGTGACTTTAAGATGGGTTGTGACGACGAGGCAAATCTTTAGTACTTATGAATAATATTTCCATATAATTATTATATCTTGAAAAGATTAAAAGATTTACTTCTGAACTACTTTTCTTGTTTTATGTAGTGAATGATAGCAAAAAGTCTAGTTAAAGACCTACTAATGGTCAAATATGCATTTTTTCTTACCCAAGGATTGATCTAAATTCTATATGGTACTTCCCGGTCATGAAAAGCTTGGTATCAGAGCGTAAGGTTATGCAAAATAATTTAGAGTGTATACTATCACAAGTCACGTCTAGTAGAATCTTGTTCATCTTTCTGAGTCGGGACACACACATGAATTAGAGGCTATCAGGCGATATGAGTTTCACCTTCTCCATTATTCTAGTTTCATGTCGTAGAGTTTACTTTCATACGATTTTGTTATCAAAATCTTGTCTTGTGTTTATAGGACATGAATATAAGGAGGATAACCTCTAGAGGGGAGGAGGGAGGAGTATCTAACGAGAGGATACTTCCCCGTGGTTAGAAAGTCCCTATAGTTGTCCAAGAGGATGTGAAAGTGAAGGTTCACCCTCCGGAACCTCAAGGACCTCAAGTTCCCCAAATCCCTCCAATGCCCTAAGGTCTTTAATCTCCAAAAATTGAAGGGATATGACTAATGCGGAGCTAATGACTGCCCTTATGGATTTGACCTGACTCATGAAGACTTAAGCTCAAGCCGTCACTAATAAATTGGGGTTGCCCAAGCTAACCAAGTAGGTGTATCCCAACCTAATGCAAGTCCTCCCCTTTCTACAATTCAGAATTTTATGAGTATGAACCCTCCTACTTTTCATGGAACTAAGGTGGTTGAATATCCATAAAGGTTGATAGATGAAATATTCAAGGTTTTGGATGCTATGGGTGAGACCCCTAGACATAGAGCGGAGCTAGCCGCTTATCAACTCAAAAATGTGTCTCAAGTGTGGTTTGAGCAATTGAGGGATGAAAGAACCTTAAATGATGGTCCAATAGATTGAGATATTTCAAGAGGATTTTCTTGATAGGTTCTTTACCTTAAAGAGGAGGGAGAATAAGATATTGGAATTCATTAATGTTTGTCTAAGGGGAATGAGTGTGAAAGAGTACTCAATCAAATTTACCCAACTCTCTAAGTATGCCCAAACCATTGTATCCAACGCTAGGTCTAGGTTGAAAATTTTTTTGATGGGACAGTCTAATTTGGGGGAAATGGAGTGTCATACGACAATGCTTCTTAATGATATGGATATCTCTATGATCTTTGTGTATTCTCAACATATTGAGGAGTCTAAGATCAAGGAATAAGGCAAGAGGGGAAAGAGGACTAGGTCGGATGAACTAAGTCAACCAAAATATAAGAAGAGTTTCTATCATCAAAAGTCTTTCATGGGGAAAAAGGATAGCTATCCCAACCAAAATTCTCAAGGAGGTGGCCTTCTTTTGAGAGGTCTTGATTTTCTACTTGTTTGGAAGCAACAATAGAAGGGATGGTTGCTTTAGGTTTTGTAATAAGGGTCACAAGATGACGGTCTTCCCTTAGATCAAGGCAAAAGGGAAGGAGTTTTACCAAGCCCCTCATAGTGGTCAGGATCCTAATGCTCCAAGAAAGAATTGTTTCTTTGTACTTGGAACTAAGTAAGGAAATAATCTTTAATGAGATCCCATCATAATTCCTTATGGTTTTTTATTTTAAATTTGGATGAGTTTATATTATATTATATCTCATATTGTCATGCTTCTTATTAAATTAGATTGAAAATTTTTGCATGGTTCATTATTAAGAATTTATGTTCACTGTAAGAAACTTGAAAAAAATATACTTAATTGAATTTCCATGATTTGTAATTTCAATGTGTGTATAAATTATGTTCATGAGAATTATTAATGTAGGATAAAGTAGTTCCGCCATAAATGAAAAAATGAGGTTGTTTTGAGTTAAAGAAATTGTTGAAAAGTTGCCTGTGTTGCTAAAGTGCTTAGCGATGTGAAGTTTTGTTCCATGTTAAGTTTATGTATTTGATGAATGTTTTGCCCTAGACATGATGTTTTATATGTTTATAGTAGAGTCGTTGATGTCCTTAAAAATGTTTAGTGTCATTCTAGGACAAATGTTGTTCCATTTGATGGAGAATATAAAGTTCCTAAATGAACTAGGTTTAACTAGACCTTTGCATGTGTGTCATAAATTAATATTGTGTTAAAATTGTAAATAATTATTTTTTGAGGAAGTTTCTAAAGGTTGGTGATGTTTGAAGGTCACATATCCATGAATGTCCATGACATTCGAAAGATGTGCTTTGAAATGTCTATGTCCTTGTCTGTTATAAAAATTATTACATTTTTGATTTTGTTGATATTGGTGGTGGGAGTTTCTATGACCTATATGAAAATGTATATGGGTTTAACGTATGGGTACGAATCCACCTAGGACCCACGAAGGGCCCTAGAAGAGGACCCCAACTTTAAGGCAGAATTTACAAAAAACTTCTCCAATCAACGCCCATCATAAACGAATAGTAGTCCAGTCGGTGCCCCATCGTCTAGGGCATAGCTCCATACATTTTTGTGTGTGTGGGGGGGGGAGGGGTGTTTCCCCAAATTTTCATCCCCAGTACCGAACGATACCCAGCAACACGGGCCGTCATTAAATTTATTCCCCTTTGATTCGGTCCTTCGATGGTGGTCCTGCAAAATCTGCTGGAAGGACTGCCAAGGCTTGGCGTGTTTTGTAAATTCACCTCAAGTCTTTTACGAACCATGGATTATATATTGAGGGTATTCAGGGTATATTTTTTTTTAATTCATATACATTGACAAGACCCCATTTTCAAATATTCAAAACCCCTCCCTCAAGTAAAAACACTCACGACACCATTGTAGCTTAGACTCAAGGAAGGGATAGGAAGGCTGGTTGTGGACGTTTTCTTCATCAAATTATCATGATTTTCTTATCATTGAGGTATGGTAGTAATCCTTGAACCTGCTTACATTATAGGAGCCCATTCAATGATATTTCAAAAAGGGTCTAAGTCTTAAAACTTCTTTATTCCTTGACACTAAGTATGAGTCTCTTCAAGAAATCATTTAATAAATAAGATGAATTTTTTTTGTTTCAAATGATGTTTATATTGTAAAATCCCCAAATGAAACTATGTTTATGCTTTTTATCAACATATAACTTATGAAATGGGTTTAATGGGCATGATTAGAAAATGTTAGAATTATAGTTTCTTTATGGTTATATTGTTACTTAGCTACTATCCTAACATTTATTTTATGAGGGATGGTTAGAGGAATTGTGAAACGGGGATGAAATCTTTGATGAATGGTAAGTTGGTTATATTGAATAGTTCTTATTGTGAAATATTCTTTAGTGGTATTGCCCACCTTTTGTGGAGGTGTTTACTTGTAGATCATGATTATGTTGTGTAAATGTGTGTTTATGAATGTGTCATCAAAGGAGAATAATGTAAAGTGAAATAGTGATTATAATGATTATTTATGATATGTCTTTGAAGATTGAAAAATGTTTCTTGAAGATACTATGTTTAACTGAAGAATATGTTTATGTCAAGCATGCTAGTGTGTGAACTATGATGATTGAAGGTATAAGCATGTATATAGATCAATGTTATGAAAGTAGTGATTATATTAAAGGTATGCTTGCACACACAATTGAATGAATGAATAAAGTTAATGAATGTGAAAGGGGGAGTATTTGGGTAAACACTCTTTGTGAATGGAGATAAAATGTTTAGCAGCAACCTCCCTACATCCCATGAGCTTTCTAGTGTAGGTTTGAGGTTGGATACCCTTTATGAGTTGAGATGTGGTGTCCAATATTTATCCCCTAACCTTTAGTAAAGAATGTTTAAGACTCAGAGAGCAGCTTACGCTTAGCACCTAGACACTTTGATGAGGGGTTGTTAAATTTATAATTTGAGATATTGTATCCAATTTACCCTTGAGATGAGTACTCCTCCTTAGTATAGAATCACTTACTTATAAGCAATCTCTTAATATCTTAACTATGCGGCCGCATAGGTGTACCAATTGGAGAAATCATGTAAGGCTAAGATAGTAACCCTACCCTAGGCAAGTAGGGATCCCTCAGCTGATAGGAGTTAGTGCCGGGATTCCATATCTAGCTTTCATGATCTATATATGTTAAAACTAACTCACCACAAAAGTTTATAAAGAAGTATGTGTGATATATTGATGTATCTTGATGTAATGTAAAATAAATTAGGTGACTTAATGACTAATGTTAAGAAAGCATGTTAAAGGTATGTCTTGTATAATAAAGATTATGAATGATTAATGTGGTGTACCTAGTCTCATGGAATCCTCAAGGAGCACAAAGTTTGAGTAGTAGTATGGGATGCTATTTTCACATTGCACTTTGTATAACTTGAGAGTACACTTGGAGAATGGAACTTATGTGAAGTTCTTAAATGCAAGTATGTTTCTCTAATGTGTAGCTATATCATGTGGACTTGTTACCTGTATTAAGTAAGCCTTTAATGGGTAGTATTGAGGATCAGTTTGGTGTGCATCGGATAGACTTTATGGGTTGTTCATTCATGTTTTATCTTTGTATGTTTTAGGATAACCTTGGTTCGGGAAACTTCAAAGGTAATGAGTTAAGTTAAAGTTTTTTGAAATGGGTTCACAATTAATTTGTTTCATGTCACTGTAACATGCTTTTTTTTGTACTAAAATTTTGGAAGTTAAATTTTATGTTTTAAAAGGTGATTCATATGTTTATATACTTGTTTATGCATGAAAGTTTTACTTATTTTGAGATTGAAGTTTTTTTCTACTAAAATGTCCCTCTTTTCATGTTTGGCATATTCCATATTCAATACAATGTTTGTACAGAACCCCACACTTTTCTATACTCTATAACAATAGGTTTAAGACATGTTGAAGATTAGAAGGAAAACTTGGGAATCTACTCTCTCAAGGCTAAGTATGTCCTCACATATCCGAGGGCATAGTCTTAATTTTCTTAGTTCTACTATAAAGACATATTATGCATTTTAATTCAATGTAAATGGTCGTGTCCCTATATTATTTATGTTGTGCCTTTGAGATGGGTTTTGACGACTAGACAATCTATGGTACTTATTAAAAATATTTTCTTATAATTATTATATCTTGAAAAGTTTAACTCCACACTACTTTTCATGTCTTATGTAATGAATGATAGCAGAAAGGCTAGTACAAGACCTACGAAAGTTCAAGTACACAATTGTTAAGACCGAAGGGTTGCCCTAACATCTAGGGGTACTTTAGGGTCTTGAAACACACTAAGGGGTGGGAGACCAAGCTCCCAATGAACGTCTCCAAGCAAAAGGATTGAGTGAAAGGACGGACAATTGTTTGGACTCCTGCAAATGTTCTATAGGTGTCTTGCCCATGTGAGGGGCATTTATGAAAATTCAACTATATTACTAATTTAGTATTGGGTGGTTATTTAAGTTTTGTTTTGTTATTTTAAGTTACTTTATAAGCCTTGAACCAAGATTAGAGTTCATTATTCAAAATCAAAACGCAATACCCCAAATAGTTCCCTCTAGACTCCATTGAATATTGAATCTAGGTTGAAGCTAGGAGCTTGACTTCTATATTGATTCTTAATCAATTTTGTGTCTTATCTTAAATTAAGGTATGGTGTTTCATTCTTGAATCTTCTTCTATTCAAGGAGCAAATTTCAAATGGTCTTCAAAGAAGTTCAAAAATATAAATTCTTTTATTTTGACCTCTACCCATGGGTTCTTGCATAATTTGACTTGAGTCAATGATTTATAATAGAATTGATGTTAATTTAATGTTTTAAATTCAAAATTTCTATGAACCCATGCAAATCATGATCTCTAATTTTTTTCTCTAATATGAGTGATATGATCAAGGTTTAATTGTATTTTATTATAGTATAGATTGTATTGGAATATTGAATAATGTATAGGTTATGGTAGAATTGTAGATAGTCAGCCTTAATTTGATGATTTTCATATTGTATCTTGTTGGATAATTTTATGATTTTGTTATTGTTTGAGAATGGTGTATATGGCTATTGGTAAGGGCCTTTGTGAATTGAATTGATTTGGAAGGCTAAGGATTTGAGTTGATGATGATGGAATGGTGGTAAAACGACCTAATCTCTCTATATTGTGTAGAATAGG
This sequence comes from Solanum arcanum, assembly GCA_027789145.1. Taxonomy (NCBI): domain Eukaryota; kingdom Viridiplantae; phylum Streptophyta; class Magnoliopsida; order Solanales; family Solanaceae; genus Solanum; species Solanum arcanum. The sequence goes on along the minus strand of CM050939.1, from coordinate 29,467,954 downwards.
TATTGAATTACATTGATTGGTATTATCTACTTATGGTTGTTTTATATGTTATAATCGTTATATGAACATGGCCTTAAACACATTATTATGTGAATTGTGATGTTATCATGTTATCGGTTGTATATAATCAATATGATTGATTGTAAGTAAGACTATAAGAGACATCCCATACACCCTATTCATGCACACCTTACATTTGCTGATCTCACGACCAGAGGTGACTCTATGATTAACTTGAGTGGAACATGAAGAGACTGTCCATACACCGTCTTCAAGTCTATCTAAGCAACCCTAAAAAATTCCCTTGATAGGTATACTTTTATTCAACCTTCATTAACCTAAGTCATAATCATTGTTAAGTAAATTAAGATTCAACTAAGCAGTTAGAAGACTTAATGATCATGGAAGACCTAGGGGACCTACACACTAACATCTTCAAAGCCAACTCGTGCCATGTCTAGATATTGTCTCATTCCACTACCTAAACGTTATAGAACATATCATACACTAGAATCTATCTAATATGAAGAGAATAAACAATAATTGACATAGACCATACTAGCAAGGCATGGAATTCGGAGTCACAAACTTCACTAATAGAGGTTGTTCTACTTGCCAATGGTAGAACTAGGACACAACCCATGTAGGCACATGGCTAAAGAATATCAAGTGTTTATTTGTACTCTAGTCTAATCTAAAGAAGATTAACTCCATAAGCATACTTTATCCGTGCTAGCCTTTCTGTAACGAACCACAAGTATACCCTAAAGTTAGAGCATTGTTAAGTCTCTACACAACATATGATTCTCCGAAAAGTCTCACTTAAGTCACTTGCACCATTCATTTCCTAATATACTATAAAAAGTAAGTAAGAATTTTAAACTTTCTTCACACACGAAAAAAAATATTTCAATAATATGCAAGCGTAAAACTTTCTTTAGATCAGAAAACCTGAACAATGTCTCATTAAACAATCTATACTATGGAATATACAATATATGGGAATAAGCTGATAAAAGAAATAAAAATAAAGACTTAGACAAAAGGAACATGGGAATTGTCCTCAAATCGATGAGGACTCACTAAAACATCATCTTCAACCATTAAAAACCTATTCGTCTTTCTTGTAATATCAAGTCTCCCACTTCACTATACTTAAGACAAAAAGGTAAAAGTATGGCTTCACACATTTAATGCAATAAGTATGGAAGCCATTCAAAAACTATGAAAAAGGGATATATATTGAATAACATGCATTTAATGACATTTGATAAATCCTTCATAAAATAGTTTAAAAGAAATATAATAAATCATCAATCACGTATAGAATATATTCAAGTAACCTCTATCACACCAACTTCATATATAAGCCACATATCACAAGAAAACATTAAAGCACATAAACATGAGACCCTCTTACCAAAGGTGATTCTAAGGCTCACTTGAGTGAGTTATGAAGCGATAGCCCATACAAACCTTTCACACACACCAAAGAGATCCTTTAGAGTACCTATGATAAAGTCAAACCATTCATTAATAAAACTCCATAACTAGAGTTATTCTAACACCCACCTACGTAAGACAAGTAGATGACTCCTATACACCCTATCCAGTCTACCTATACAATCCTCAAAGCTACCCTAGATAATAACTTTTTAATTAACATGTCTATACTTAAGTCATTAATTCATTTTAAAGAAATTCAACAGTTAATCATATTGACATAATGGTCTTGGAGAAGACACTAGGTTACTCACATACTACTATCTTAAAAGCCTACTCATGCAATGCCAGATTGCGTCCTATTCCACTATCTAAACTGTATAAAACTTATCCAACACTAACATGTATCCAACATGATTAGAGTAGGCCATAACCGACATAGATCATGTTCGATAAGCATGAAATCAATAATTGTAATCTAATTTGATTGAGGTTTTTCAACTGGCAAATAGTAGAATAAGGACACATCTCATGTAGGCACATGGATCAAGAATATAGAGTGTTTCTTTGGTCTCTAATGTCATCTTAGTTAGAGAAACTCCCAAGCATACTCACCCGGTGCTAGCCTTTGTTCTCATAGAGTAATTCAATAAAAGAGTATATGTAGAGGTACCAGATATTGTTCACAACCACATCATAATACACATTACCAAACAAGATCTACTAGGGGTGCCTACAATGGTTAAGAGGATAGGTCAATGACTCTCCTAAGGACGATTGCATACTGTTCCAGCCAACTATACCAAAGTCCATCATTCACACGAGAAGGAAACCCTTATGGCTATCAACTTTAAAAATCTCATAACCTTCTTTCCAAAAGGTTACACATAAATGACCTTCTTTACTATTTTCAAGATAATATTCCATTAATACATATACATTAATGACTAAGGTTCTTTAGCCTACTAAGTTAAGGATTCATATTCATTTTTTTCATGTGTCAAGTAAGGGACACTAGTCTGCAAAATCAAGACACATATACTTTCTATTATAACATATATCATATCATTGAAGAAGCACGTAGATACAACTTAGTATACATGAAAGTCATCAGCTACACTTCTATTGATTCATCATCATATCTAATCATAATGTGCATATAGTAATTTAAGAAGATTTACACTTCAATATCAAGTCTACACACACAAGGCAATACTATAGCCTATCATAATCACTTATATTCAATTAGGAGAACACATACATAGACTTCATATATAGACATAAACAATATCAACCTTAAAAATTATCACATAGCAATGTTATAACATTATAATAACATAATAAATAAAGTAATGCCGACAAGGCTACATTATTTACCAATTCATAAAGTAATGCCGACGAGGCTACATCATTCAGTGATATAAAACATAAGCAACGCCACTATAAGTAGATCTTACCAATATTAATTATAATATAAGAGCTATATTACATATTATATATAGTGTTATGGCATCATACCACTAATACAATCTCACGACTTCAATCCATATCAAAACAACCAACTCATTACTCAAACGCTCTTACCAATAGCCATGTTGCCAAATTCAATTCAATAATATCAATATGAAATAACTAAAAGGATGTATATCATTCATATACTCAAATTGAGGCAGCAAATAAACCAATCAATCGTGATCTGTACATATATCAATATACCTAAGTATCTACACATGAATTCATTAATAATTAGCAAAAATTTATTCACCTAAGCTAAAGCCAATCTTAAAGATTTGAGAAGGCTACGGATTCTTGGAGAATTTCATAGTAAACATTAATTATATATCAATATCATCATATATTAAGGTTGTAAAATGTTTAATACAAGAACCCATGACTTAGAGTAGAAATTGGACTTTTTAAATTTTTTTGAATTCTTTGAAATTCTATTTTACATTGACTCAAAGTTCATAGCAACCAATAGATGAAGAACTCACATGAATTATTAGAATAAAACAAAGATAAATTATGTAGAATCTCCATGGAATATCCATCATAAATCTTCATCTTCACTTTGAGCTTTCAGGGAGGTTTTGGAGAAATTTATGGAGGGAAAGGCTTTTGTTCTTGTTGTTAGGGTCTAAAAGAGAATTTAACGAATTAAGTACTCTTAAAATGAACATACACACCTAAAATGACGATCCTCTTATTTTATAAGTATTGGGGTGAATTTCACAAAACGCCCCAAGTTGGCCCGGGCAACTGGCAGGCAGAAAAATACTAATACTATCGACGAGCCCACGTACAATGCATCGTTTGGACGACAAACCGTGCTGGAGTGGAACCAATTTTCTCTGACGGACATTATTGGGTACTTTAGCTCCCACATATAATTTTGGATCGATGTTCTCCCATTGATGAGGCATCACAAAGCCTGCAGGGTGTCGATGCCCACTATAGGTGGACATTGCCTTGGGCAATTTTCACCATAAGTTGGGTCCTCCTCTAGGAACCTTTGTGGGTCGTAGGTGGAGTTGTACCTGGACGTTGGACCCATAATAAAGCACGTCTATGTCTTAGGCACACATCCAATCAAATTAAAACAAATGAACACGTAAAACATTATAAAACACACCCAAACTCACAAGGACGTCCAAAGACTATCTGTGGAACGTCTTGGATATCCTTGAATATTTTACCTCCAAACCATACGAAAATCAACATGATTTCTTTCACTATTACTAACCATATAAGTACTTGATAAGTCATGACAAAAACATAAGTACATGGAAGTACATAAGCTACTAGTCGTCAAACGTCTTGGTCGTCCCTTGACGTTAGACTTCAAACTTATCTAATTGTCTTCAAAACTCACATACACTTATTAATCTAGTCATATGACTTTCAAACAATAGTGAAGCTCTTCAAAAGCCTAGTTTATTTTAAAGTATTTACATTCTCTCCCATTTTAGAACATTCGTCCTCGAATGACACTTTAACACTTTAAGACATAAAGACCAAAGAAAACAGCCCACTCTAAAACATACAACATCATATACAAAATACATAGTCAAGAGGAACATCAGTCTACCAAAAAGAATTCATTTCACTTCATGCAATTCAAGAAATTATCAGTACATCTATCAACTCCTTATGATTTATTCTGTACAAATTCCCATGGTAGCACAATTTAAGGAACATTTCAATTTTTCTTACAGTGAACATGCTTTACAATTTAAAAAATGAAACACTTATGAAATTTCTTATAAATTCTCAACAAATCAATCTTATATAAAAAATTTTATATGCTCATTATTCATTTTCTAGAAACAATTAGCACCCTACCCTAGATTCATATTAACCATAAGGAAGATACCATGCATGAAAACTTATTTTACCATTCAATAAGAATTTACCCAAAACATGCACATCATAAGGAGAATCTTTCGTAAGTCATTTTTCACAAAAGACAATAACATAATACAAGTTAGTAGGAACTCATTGTCTTAGGCTTGAATAAGTATATAATGAAAAGATAAGGATATCTCACTCCCAACAAACAGAGTCTTCACCCTACTCCCCAAGGAGAAACCCAATCAAAGGTCAACATAAACATACTACAAGAAACTCCGTCAAGGAACCTTAAACCTTACTAACACTTTCTTCCCAACACTCCAATATACTAGAAATCTTGAAACAGCTAGATCTAGTCCATCTCGAAAAAAATAATAGATTCTAAAAGGTATAACCATCTAGCCACCACATCCCCCTTACAAGGAAAATAAACATTACTCTTTCTAACCTCACCTCATTTATTGCTAATGTCGAATCTAAACAACTTCAAACCATCTCATATTAGTCCATCACGCCTCTAACATCATTATTAACCACCTCTTAACAATACACCCCTTCATCAGGAAACTCAACATAACTAAGGTCAACAATAGAATCTTTAATTCCTCCATCTAATAAGTGACGCCTCATCTTTTTCTATCTCTCTAGCATAACTTTACAAAGAACATCTTCCAAAGACCATCACAAAAAGAACAAGGGAAATACACACTATATCATGCTCTTAGGCACAATAAGAAGAATGAAGAAATGAAACTTTTCCTAGCACCCAATATCTACCTATTCATAATGTGGAGCACTTAACATTATGAAGAAGACTCTATTGAATGTGGTTCTACAGACAAAGTATGTCAATCCCAAACCTTATGCTATGATACCATCTTTGTAACGATCCACAAGTACACCAAGAAGTTAGAGCATTATGGAGTCGTCAAATGACATATGAGACACCAAATAATCTCACTTATGCCACTCGTAACATTCATTGTATAATATACTCTCAAATTATGTAATAATTTAAATCTTTCTTCACACACGTAGAAACCTTTTTGATCAATAAGAAACTGGAAGACTTTACTTAAAATATAAAACCTTAACAAGGTATCATTCAACTATCTATACTTCGGAATAAATAATATTTGGGACTAAGTTCATACGAGATATGAAAATAAAGAAGAACACACAGGAACATGGGTATTGTCCGTGAATCGATGAGCACACACCAAAAATTCATCATCCACCCTCAAAAACCTATTCATCTTCAATGGAATATCAAGTGTCCAATGTCCCTACACTTTCGTCAAAAATAGAAAAGAAGCGGTTAGCATATTGAATGCAATAAGTATGGAAGTCACGCAAAAACAGTGTAAAAGGGATATTTAGTGAATAACATGCTTTTCATAACATTTGATAAATCTTCATAAAATATTTTAAGATACATACTAAAACCATCAGTCACATATAAAACTTCTTAAAGAAACCTTAATCACATTAACTTCACATATAAGCCACATATAATAAGAGAAAATCAAGAACACTTCAAAGAACATAAATATGTGACCCTCCTAGCAAAGGTGAATCTAAAGCTCAATTGAGTGAGCTATGAAGACACCGCCTATACAATCCCTTCAGAAATACCAAAGAAAAACTTTAGGCTACCTAAGAAAAGATTATTCTCATTTCTTTAATAAAACACTCTACCTAGACTTACTCTATGACTTACCTAATTAATAAAAGAAGACAACACCCACACACCCTGTCCAAGCCTACCTAGACAATCCTCAAAGATACCCTCAATAGATTCCTTTTTAATTGACATGCCTTCACTTAAGTCATGAAAATCATTAAGACATTTAGAATACATTCAATACTTAAGGGCATTACATAATGATCTTGGTGAAGACCTAGGGAACTCATATAATAGTATCTTCAAAGCCTACTCATCCAACACTAACATGTATCCCACATGATGAAATTAGGCTATAATTGACAAAGAATATGTTAGAGAAGCATGTATTCCGGAGTTATAACCTACTCTGATTGAGGTTGTTCTATTTTCCAACGGTAGAATCAGGACACATCCCATGTAGGCACTTGGTTCAAGAATATCGAGGTTTTTTTTGTTCTCTAATGTCATCTAAGTCATAGAAACTCGCCAAGCATACTCACTCGGTTCTATCTGTTGTTCTCATAGAGTAATTCAATATAGTAGTTTATAAAGAGGTACCGCATGTTGTTCACAACCAAATCATAATACACCTTACAAAAGAGCATACACTAGGATTTCCTATAATGGTTAAGAGGATAGCTGAATGACTTTCCTAAGGACGATTTCACGTCATTCCAACCAACCATCCCTTAGTCCATTATTCACACTGAAAGGATAACTTTACGGCTTCAACATCAACGATATCACAACCTTATTTCTAAAAGGTTCCACAAAAATAACCTTCTTTACTATATTCAAGATCATATTCCACTCATACATACACATACATAACTAAGGTGCTATAGGCTAGTAAGTCAAGGATTCATATTCATATTCTTCATGTATCTAGTAAGGGACACTAGTTTAACCAAACAATACACACATACTTGCCTTTATCCTATATAGCATATAATTGAAGAAGGACATAGAGATAGTGTAGTATACTTGAAAGTCATCCTACGCACTTCTATAGAATTATAAACATTACTCATCTAATGTGAATATAGTTATTTAAGAAGATTTACACTTTAAGATCGAGTCTATGAACACAAGGCATACTATAACCTATCATAATAACTTATATTCATTTAGGAGAACATATATCTGGACTTTATGTATACACATAAACCATATTAACATTAACAATGTTAACATACACATATTATAACATGATAATAACATAATACATAATGTAATGACGATAAGGAGAAATTGTTTAACAATTATAATGTAATGCCGATGAGGCCATATATTTCACAAATATAACCCATAAGAACCCCCACCATAATTGGACCATACTAATCATAATTAAAATTAAAGTACTATACTACATAATATCAAGAGTTTTAGGGCAGCATACCACCAATCCAATCTCACAACTTCAATGCATATCCAAATCAACGAAGTTATTAATCAAAGGATCTTACCAATACGATAAATATACAATGATTCCAAAAGTATACAACATTCATATAATCAAATTGAGATCCTTGTAAACATGCACTCACGATCAACACTTAAATAAATACCCTAAGCAATCTATACAAGAATTCATTACTATTTAGCCATAATAAATTCAACCATGCTAAAGCCAATTATTGATATTTGAGAAGTGCAAGTGTGCATGTAGAATTTCTTAGAAAAACATCAATAAGTCTATATCTTAAGAATTGAAAACGTTTATACAAGAACCTATGACTTAGAGTAGAAATTTGAATTTTTCTTTTTGAAATATATAAATTCATCTTTGAAACTGATTCTAAGATGATAGAAATCCTTATATTAAGAACTTTATTAACTTATAGAATAATACAAATATAATTGATGCAGAACCTCCATTAAATATCCATAATCAAGCTCCATCTTCACCTTGAGCTCTCATGGATTTTTTTGGAGAAACTTTGGGAGAAAAGGAGTTTTGGTCTAGGTGTTATGATCAAAATGAGAGTTTAATGACTTAAATACTCTTAAAATACCCCTAAACAACTAAAATTACTTTCCTCCTTTTTTAGAAGACTTGGGGTGAATTTCCCAAATCACCCGAAGTTCACCAGTCTGTGATCAGGAAAAATCTGCGAACACTATCGACGAGCCGACCTATGCCTTATTATTTGGATGACAAGTCATGATGGTGTGGATTCTATTTGGACAGAGGAACATTCATGAGGGATTTATATCTCACCACTATGTGTGGAGATATGCCCCCCATTAAAAAAGTGTTACAAAGCCTACGGGGTGTCGATAACAATCGTAGGTGGACACTGCCTTAGGTACATTTTACCACATGTTGGGTCCTCCTCTAAGAACCCTTGTGGGTCCTAGGTGGATTCATACCTTGACACTAGACCCATAAAAATGCACGTCTATGTATTAGGAACAACTTTAATCAAATTCAGAACTAACAAACACGTAAAACATGCTAAAACAATTCAAAACCGACAAGAATGTCCAAAGGATATCTTTCAAACGTGTTGGATGTTCTTGGACGTTTGACCTCCAATCCTTATAAAAATAAACATGCTGCCTTTAAACACTGTGTTTATCAATACAAGGACCTCATAAAATAATGAAACACGCATATGTACATGGAAGAACATAAGCGACTAGTCGTCAAACGTCTTGGTCGTCCCTTGACGTTAAACATCAAACTTAACATGATTGACATAAAAACTCACATACACACTTATCAAGCTAATCAAAATACTTGAAAACAGTGGTGAATTTCTATATAAGATGAGTTCGTTTTAGGGTCATCAAACTCTCTCTGATGGATGTATCGCGACTCACACCAATGAATTAGACTCTACTAGATGTTGCTTTTATGAGACTTTTAATCCTATTAACTACTTCATAACCTTATTCTCTCATAACATTTTTATATGACCCAAGCGTATACCATAGAAGAAATGGTATTCTCGCATTGGCACAGCATACTTGACCTCTAAGGGGTCCTATACAAGCACTTAGACATCATTCAATATATACATATATGAAAAAAGAGTGCAGAATTAAAACCTTTGCACAACATATCTAATAATCCCTGTTATAGAAAACAAACAAAATCACTAAGTCACAATGTATCCATCTTTCCTCATGAATATCTTTGTATAACAACCCATAAACCAATCGAATACGAATTAATAAAGTCTATTACAATATATTTATCTAGGAAAGCTAAACATGTTCTTTCGTCGAATAAATTGTGGGCATACCATAACTTGCTTGAACGAGTGGTAGTATCCAAGCTTCACTTCAACCAATTCCTCTAAAACTCCACCTACACCTTTATAAGTAAACTACGTATGGAATTATCACATTGAATGTACTAGTTAGATGATATGCAATAAAATCATACTAAAGGGACATTTATATGAAACATTTTTTTTTTTTATAAAAAATCATAACATAAGTATAAGAACCATATTTTACATAAACTTCACATATAAGACATATTCCATGTAAATCACATAGTAGCATTATCAACACTTCAAACCATATAAGCATACTAACCTCTGACCAAAGGTTATCCTAAGACTTACTTAAGTAATACAAGAAAAAACCGCCCATGTACCCACTTCAAGCACACATAAATACTTCTTTAGAATAACTAAGATAATATTGTTTCATTTACATTTCATTAACCTAGAACCTAAGGTTACTCTAAGATTCACTTTAGAGGAACATAATGAAACCGCCTATACAACCTCTTGAAGTCCACCTAAGCAACCTTCATAGCTTCTCTAGATAGGTATACTTTCATTCAACCTTCATTAACCTAAGCCATAATAATCATTAAGTCAATTAAAATGCCACTAAGCATTTAGAAGTTTTAACATATTTCACTTGGAATACATACGCAACCTACACACTAACTTCTTCAAAGCCTACTCGTGTCATCCCTACATAGAATCTCATTCCACTACCTAAACATTGTAGAAATTATCACACACTAGAATGTATCCCATATTATAAGAATAGGAAAAAAATGACATAGACTATACTAGCTAGGCATGGAATTCGGAGTTAGATCCTACTCTGATGGAGGTTTCTGTACTTAGCAATGGTAAAACTAGAAAATATCCTATGTAGGTACATGGTTAAGGAATATCAAGGGTTTCTTTGTACTTTAGTCTCGTCTTAAGAAGAATTACTCCAAATCTTGATCACTTGGAGCTAACCTTTGTTTTCACAGAGTAATTCAATCACACAAGACATATGATTAGGGAATATTACTAACCATACCTCACCATAATTTCTTTACCAAAGATGGGTAGTTAAAGGGATGCCAATCAATTGTTAATAAGATATCTTAATGACTTTCTTATGGATGATTTCATATTGTTCCAGACAACCAACCCCTAGTTCCATCATTGACACAAGAAGTATATACGACGTTCGACTACAAGAATAAGTCAAACTTCTTTCTTGTTTGAAGGTTCCAAGTTCATGACCCTCTTAACAATGTTCAAGGTAGTATATCAACAATATATTGTAATACCATGAAAATAACTTACGTGAAGATAGATACTAACATGTTTTTATGAGTTTATAAGGTCCTAAAATTGTCCATAATGTTGTATTGAGGTAGTGTGTAAAGTAATAGGTGCATTGGAAGTCAAACTTCAAGGGAAGAGCATAACGTTTCACGACTACTCAACTCTGTACCTCTAGTGTGGTTATGTTCCTAAATGTGTATTGAATTAGTAAATAAGGTATTTAAATGAGTTATTATTGTTTTTATAGGAAGTGCATCAAGTTTCATGAAGTTTGAAGGTCAAACTTTTAAGAAAGTCCATAGCGTTCGAAAGGTTTGCCTTGAAATGACCTAGTGTCTCATGGCATGTTTCGTCGAGTTTTATATGTTTGTTTTTGATGAAAAAAATATAGGAGGTCCTAAACTCGTATAAAATTATATTCGGGTCGGAAAAGTCTGAGAAAAAATCAAGACGGACCATTCAAGGGTCCTTGAGGAAGGACACATGTTGGTGGCAAAAACTCACCAAGGCAGTACAACCTACTAAGGGTAAACGACAGCCAGTGGCCTTGTCGACGCCCCGTAGGTGGATATCATAGATGGGAACATAGCCTAGGAATATAATCATTCATTTTCAATGGTTTTACATAATCGATAAAGGACAGGACAGTCCGTTTGTGGACTCACATCCCGTTAATGAGCAATCGTGTATGTGGGTTTGTTCTTTCGCCGTTCATTATAAAGTTGAAGGGTGAATCTGTTAATTTACCCAACGTTCAAATAATATAAAGTCAGGTTAATTAAGGGTTTCTTAGGTATTTTAGGTGGGTATATATATATCCTAAATACCTAGATCAATTTATTCTTCAAAATCATAACCAATTTTCTCTAGAACTCCATTGGAGCCAAAACTTAAGGAAGAGCTTGGATTGGAGATTTGAGTGGTGATTCCTCATCAAATTGATGGATTCAAATCAGTGACATATGGTTTTTTATCGTTTCATCTCTATTCATCAAAGATCCCAAAATTTAAAGAGTTTTTTTATGTTTCCAAAGATGAATTTGTCCAATAAGTGGATTCACATTTGTGAGGTATGGTTCTTGCATTAAAGGTTTTAAATAATTAGATATTGATTTATTTTTTTATAATTACATTGTTCTAACTCAATTTACCTATGAACACATGTAATTGATGAACCCTACATTTTGACTACTTTACGGTTGACCTTATATTGAGTTAATGCTTATGAATTCTAGTGTAGTTTTCTATGGGTTATTGAATGATGTAACAATTGTATTCAATTGATTGATAGGATGTCTTAGATTGATAAATCTATATTGAATTGACATAAATTTATCGAGTATGATGATTTTGTATTGAATTGATGGTCATGACCATGGGTAAGGGCCTTATGCTAATAAATTAGATGTTTTACCTATGGATTGAAGTTGTGAGAATGGATTGGTGTTACTCTACCATATTTCTCTTTATTAAATGTAATGTAGATCTTTAATTATTTAGTGATTGGTATGTTCCACTTATGGTGGCAGTGCTATATGATTGATCTGGCCCTATCGGTGTTACATTATGTATTATGACGATCATGGACTTGTCGGCGAACTACTTGAAGTATTATGGTTATTTGAGTATTTAATTATGTGAAGTATGATCATATCTACCTACTCGTTAAGTAATGTGAACGTATGTGTTTTTGTATGGTTATTAGGTGATCATGTTAGATTATAAGTATGTCCTCATATGTGTAGTCTTAGATTTTATGCATGATTATTCATACTTGACTAGATGAGTATATGATGATCATAATTATTATGTAATAGTAATATTAAGGGTGACATAAATATGATAATTATTATTCCTATATGCTTCTATAATGATATGTAGTATGTGCTAAAATAAAGTATTAGTGTCTTGTATGATAAACTTGTGTCCCTTACTTCATACATATAGGAATGTGAATATGAGATGTCTTGAATTATGATTCTAAATCCTCTTATTGTTATATCTATGAATGATATGAGAACTTAAAAGATGTTAAGAAGGTCATTTATGTGAATCGTTGAACCTAATGGTAAGCTTATGCACCTTCATGTTGAAAGTCATAATGGCATCCTTCATGTGATGAATGATGGACTTAAGGTGGTTTGGCTTGAACGACATGATATCATCCTTAGAAAAGTCGTTAATAGTTAAATTTTTTACCATTGTAGGACATCCCTAGGGGACCTCTTTGGTAGGGTTAATATAATGTGCTTATGAACAAGATATGAAACCCTTTGTATGAACCTTTAATGTAAATTACTCAATGAGAACAAAGGCTAGAACCGAGTGAGTATGGCAGGGTAACCAATTCTAGTTAAAGGATGAGGCTAGAGTACAAAGTAAGCCCTTCATATTCCCGAACAATTCTACTATTTGAAAGTAGAACACCCTCCATCGGTGTAAGTTACAACTCTGGATTCCATGATTTGGTACTATGTAATACTTAGGTTATTTCCTTTTCTCATCATATGGGAAACTTACTAATATTGGAGAAGTTTTATGAAGTTTAGGTGGTTGTATGGGACGCTATGTAGACATTGCACAATAGGCTTTGAAGATATTCGTGAGAGTCCATATCTCTTCTCAAAGACCATTACATGAATTTCCTTTATGTGATGAATGAGTCTTAAATGAATTAATGAAGGTATCGAGTTAAGTTAAGAAATCATGTTTAATGAATAAATACTTATCTAGTGTAGTTAAGGGTTGTCTGGTTAAATTGTGAGGGGGGCAAAGGAATGGTCATTTCATCTCTTAGCTAGGTAAGTCTTAAGAATAACTCTAGTTAGGGAAGTTGGTTGACTATGTAAACATGATACAAAAATACAGAGTCGTAAGGATTACTTAGGTAATCTTGAAGAGGTCAATCATGGATATTATCTTCTCTATTTACTTGCATAAGTGTTTTGATAAACTTTGGAATGGAGAATGTCATTTTACATGTGATATTGTATTAAAGTGAGAATGAAGTTATACTCGGTAATCTAAAGGATCTCTTGAGTGTGTGTAAAAGGGATTGTATTGTCGGTCGCTTCACAACTCACTCAAGTGAACCTTAGAATGACCTTTGGTAGGAGAAATCTCATGTTTATGTGTTTGATGTATGATAAGTGTCTATATCTCATTATAGGTTGTCTTAAGGATCATTTAGGTGTGCCTATAGAGGGTGTATGGTTGATTTCTCTTTCCTAGACAACCACAACCATTCCATAAACATTGGTGAAGAAGACTGAGGATGGTAAATACCAACGTTTTATTACTATATTTAAATAGCCTTCAATCAATGTCACTTTGATAGAAGCTCTTGAAAAAATGATCGGTTATGACAAGTTTGTGAAAGATATAGTTACTAAAAAGAGATCGGTAAGTTTTGTGGAAGATACATCGAATGCAACATTGTAGTGATACGGATACAATGTCTCTTGTGGAAATGAAAGAACATCCGTGCGCTTTCACTATTCCATGTACCATCGGGTTGTTACGTTTTCTAAAGCACTATGTGATATTTGTGTAAGCATAAATTTCATGCCTCAATCTATTTAGAAGAAGTTGGGTTTGGGTGATATGAAGACCACTGCGATGTGGTTACTAATGGTCTATCGAATTGTGAATAGATGTATTGGGGTACTCCACAATGTGTTACTGAATGTGGAGTCATTTACATTTCCATCAAATTTTGTGACTCTTGAATGTGAGGTGGATTATGAGGTGCCTATTATTCTTGGGAGGTCATTCCTCTCTACTGGTCGCCTTGGTTGACATGGGAAAAGTGCACATGAAGTTTAGGTTAAACAATGACGACGCAACATTCAATATTTGTAGGTTCATGAAGCAGAGTGGTGTGCTCCATACGGTATCTGCTATATCCTATAAGGTTGCGAGTATGTCTGAGGTACAAATTAAAGAGGGCCTTGGTGTTGAGGAACTAGGGGCAATGATCATCAATTTAGAGAATGATGGTATTGAAGAGTATGGGTCGTTAGTGGCGGCACTTGATCAAGATTACTTGTGGTTCAAACCAAAGAAATTGGAGTTAGATATGAAGCATCACGAGTCTCCACTCGCGAAACCATCTATAGAGGAGTCCCTAAAGTTATAGCTTAAGCCTCTACCATCTCATTTGAGGTGTGCAGTTTTGGGAAGAGATTACATTTCGCCGGTAATCGTTGCACCGTATTTGAATATGGAACAAGTACAGTCTTTGGTAGAATTGTTAACAAAGTTCAAACGAGCCTTTGGTTGGACCATGGCAGATATTTTTGGGATTCTACCTAGTTTTGTTCACACAAAATCAAACTCATGCCCGATCAGAAGCCAAGTATTGAGCACCAAAGACATTTGAATCCACATATGCAAGAGGTAGTTAAGAAAGAGATTATTAAGTGGTTAGATGCCTGAGTCATATATACTATTGCAGATAGAATTTAAGTATGCCATGTTAAGTTTTTTCCCAAAAATGGGGGAATGACAGTGGTACCTAATGAGAAGAATGATCTTGTTCCAATGAGATCAGTGACCGGATGGAGAGTTTATACGGATTATTGGAAGTTCAATGCATGGACAAAGAAGGACTGTTTCCCTATGCCCTTCATGGATCAGATGTTAAAGAATCTTGATAAAAAAGGATGGTACTATTTTCTTGATACTTATTCGAGTTATAAAAACATATCTAATGCACCCGAGGATCAAGAGAAAACCACCTTTACATTCCCTTATAGGACATTCACATTCAAGAGGATGCTTTTTGGGTTGTGTAATGCACCTGCTACTTTTTAAAGATATATGATAACGATATTGTCCGATATGATGGAGGACACTATTGAGGTGTTTATTGATGACTTTTCAGTTGTTGGCGACTCTTTTGATTATTATTTGAGTTACCTTGCAAAAATTCTCGAAAGATGTAAAGATTTCAACATTTTTCTAAATTGGGAAAAATGTCCCTTCATGGTGAAAGAGGGTATTTTATTGCGCCATCGCATCTCAAAGAAGGGGATAGAGGTTGATCGATCCAAAGCTGAGGTTATAGAGTGTTTTCCTCCACCCATCTTTGTAAAAGGTGTGAGAAGTTTTCATAGGCGCGCTGGCTTCTACCGGAAGTTTATTAAGGTCTTATCAAAAATTTCACATCCTCTATGCAGGTTCCTTGACATGGAATGTAAATTCTATTTTGATGAATTCTATCATAAGGGATTTTGAGAGTTTGAGAAGAAATTTCTTTATGCGCCCATAATTATTTCCCTAGATTGAAGTAAGACATTTGAGGTTATGTGTGATGCTAGTAGGGTTGCTCTTTTTGTGGTATTGGGACAAAGAAGGGAAAAAACCCTTCAACCCATATATTATGCTAGTAAGGCCCTAAATGAAGCACAAAAGAAATACAATGTGACTGAACAAGATCTCCTTGCGGTGGCATTTGCTTTCAAAAATTTCACTCCTATTTTCTTGGATCAAGAGTTATAGTTTATATTAACCACTCTGCTTTTTGGTATTTTATGGCAAAGAAGGATGCTAAAAGCACGGTTGAATTAATGGGTACTATTATTTCAAGAGTTTTATTTTGAGGTGACACATAAAAAATAGACCAAAAATAAAGTTTCCGATCACTTGTCGTGATTAGAGGATGAATCATTGCGAGAGTTGGGTGAAAAGGCTAAAATTGATGATACTTTCCCAGATGAGCATGTATTGGCCGCTTCTCATGACTTGATTCCATGGTTCACAAATTTTGCGAATAATCTTGCAAGTGATATAGTCCCATCGTACATGTCCTTCCATTAGAGGAAAAAGTTCATGAATGATGTAAAAAAGTTTTTTTGGGAGGACACTTATTTATACCGGACATGTGTTGATGTGCTTATTAAGCGGTGTGTGCCTGAAGTTGAGATGCTAAGTGTTTTATAGGCATGCCATTCCTCGTTTGTAGGTAGGTATCATAGTAGTAATCCGGACAGCCTATAAGATTTGGAAATTTAGGTACAATTTGCAAACTATCAACCAAGATTCTCATGAGTTTACCAACGGATGTTATAGGTACCAAAAAGATTGAGGAATTTCTAAGAGGCAAGACCTCCCTTTGATTCATATTCTATTGATTGAGTTATTTGATGTACGTGGCATTCATTTTATGGGAACTTTTGTGATTTCTTGTGGGATGAAATATTTTGTTGTGGTTGTGGATTATGTGTCAAAATGGGTGGAATCCATAACACATGCCAACAATGAAGGGAAGAGTGTCACCGCGTTATTGAAAAAGAACATTTTCTCTATATTTGGTACACCTACGGTCACTTTCGATATAGACACTGTGTACTATCCACAAACTACTGAGTAAGTTGATGTGTCCGACATGTTCCAGGTATGTTTTACATTTTGTCTAAGTTAGGGCATAACTGATGGACCAGTCGATGTTCCGTGGACTGACTTACAGACAGTCGATTGAGTACCTTCAGTTCACAAAGACTAGTGACTCGACCCGACCCGACCGGCTATATTAAGATATAACCATTTAGTTCCTCTGAATCATTTTCCGATTACTTCCCAACCATTTCCCTCCCCTTATTCCCTTCTTTTTCCTCACTAACTACCCCATTCATCTCACTTCTTTCTCTTTCAAAACAATTAAACTCTCCCAAAAATCCCAAAAGCAACAAAACCCAATTACCCAAGTGTCTAATACATCCCTATTGTTTCTCTAGTCGTTGTTTGTAGCAAACACATCAGTTGGTTGTGCAAGATCCCCACTTAATAACTCCACTACAACTTATAGGTATTTCCATTTTCTTTGCTTTATGAATTGTCGTTCATTTTCTTGCAGAAACAATTAGATTGTATGTGTGTCTTGACTTAGGGAAAAAATTGCATGTTAAACATGTTAAAATTGGGTTCTCTATCCCTTATAATGATAGAAAGTGAATACATTGGGGGTTGAATATGTGCAAACTCACTATTTTCTAACTAAGGGCTTGATAGTCTCTCATAATCCATTGTTTAAATTTGCAAAATTGAAGCCCCTAGTGATGACGAATTGGTCTTTTGCATGTTATTTGTTTTTGAGTGAACTAGTGTTGTTATTGAAATTTTCAATTTGTTGGGTAAAACCAAGTAATAAATAACCTATCTCCGGCTAACAGCATAACACCCAATCTATGGACTGTCGGTTGATGGACGGACCATCGATGCGGTTCAGCAATGACTAACCTCAAAATTTGCTTAACTTTCTAACAACGGAAGTGCACTACAGTCAGTCGATTCATCGACTAGCCATTCTGAACATCAATCGTTCCTAGCTTAAACTATGATTCATAGTGTTTAATGAATTTTTTGAAGTGTCAACGACGAAAGTTTACTACGATGCGTTGATTGATCGATGGGCATCCGGCACGTCCATCATTTCTAGGCGAGAGTTTTGACAAATGTAGATTCTCATTTCTTCTAAATATCCACGGACAGACACTATCAACAGATTGTCGATAAGGACCGTCTCCCAATTCTTTAATCTTGAGATGACATGTATCTTGTGTTTCAAAATTCTGTCGAATTATGTTTCTTGTGTAAATTGGTTACACTATGACTATCAACTTCCTTTCCAGGTTCTTATGGCCCTAAAACAAGACATCATCTATCAAAGGTGGAGGTCCAAATCTGTGGAAATATCCCATTTGCCTCTTATATACACATACATAATGACCTTTCATCCTTGTTAAAGGACGATTGGCCTTTACTATTTACACAGTTACTTGACTCTTACTATTTACACAGTAACTTGACTCTTACTATTCATGGTTAATATTCATGAATAGGATACTGACACTATTTACTTTACAACTTTTTTACAAAAAACAAAATAAACTTTGGCCAAATGGCCGACATACTTTTTCTACTTTATTTAATGGCCTTTACTTTTTACATGTGGCCGACAATAATTACGACTAATTTACATATATCTTTGTCCTTATCTTCTTCTTCTTCTTCGTTTGTTCTAGTTGTACTCCCGGGACATAGTTATCTTCACCGTTGCATTTTGAACATAGATGGTCTGGATATTTTTGACCTATGAACTTGCAGTATCTTGTCATCAGATTAGGAGAAATAAAATTTTTCCTTATAGCTCTTGTTGTTGGTGTAGCTTCTGGTCTTAATAGACTTAATATCCATTGTCGTACTTCTTCCATATCTGCTGCTCTTATATCTTTACAATTGGAGTATATCATTGTTTGATCTCTGTTGTAATAGCTCCAGATTGCATTTTCATTTAGGTAGTTGTTTGATAACTCATTTAATATAGTAGCAATTCCGATAGTTCTTTTGTTTGCATAAAAATCTGGGATATCCACCTTCTGTATCTCTTCTTGTATATCTATTTTTCCGGTATTATCATATCTCTAGTTAAACCTATCTTAATAACTTGTATTGCGTGTTTAATTTCTTCATATAGTATCTCTCATTGTTCTTTGAGTAGAACTTTATATAAAATAATGTTCCTTTAGTTATTCTTTTATATTGCAGAAATGCCTTATATAGCTCAGGTATTTTAGCTACTTCGTCTCCAGTTATAGTGTATACGGTATTTAATAATACATAATTATAGCAAGTTGCTACTAGGTTTGGATTCGTTCCTGGTTGTGCAATTAGTTTATTATATCCTTGTAGATGTTGGGTTATGTAGTCTTGTTCAGGGTTTCTCGTATTTTTGGCTCTAGGGTTTTGGTTAAGAAAAGTCTGTACTTTATATATATTTTCTATATACATTCGGGTAATGTGGTTATATGTTTGTTTATCTGAATCTAGGCTGGCTTTATAGGTATTTACTTGTGGTAGTATGAATATATCTTTCTGGGTACTTTGAGGAGTATATGGTTTTGAGAATAACTTATTCAAGTTTGTATTTGTGTATTTTATTTTAGTCTCCTCCTTTTTTGTAGGTTGTCCTGCTGTAGATGTGCTGGCTGTAGCTGCATTTAAACAAATGTTATGGGTTTTTTGGAGTTTCCCATCGTCTCCTTCTAGTTCTGGAATTTTTGCTTCTTCCGATTGACGTAGCTCCGCATGTTTATAGTCATGCTGCTGACTTGTATTTTTCATCTTTTGTAGCTCTTTATCCATACTTCCTACTTTCGCAGAAAGTGTAGTAATAGCTTTAAGTATCTCTTCCATTGTATCTGATTCAGTTTGAGTTCCTTTTTCTTGATAGGTAGTCTGAACAAGGTTCTTGTCAGTCTTAATTATTTCAATTGTAAATGTAAAATTTAATATATTCAACACTAATCTCCTTATTTCTTTTGTTGTAACTGAATCATCTAATTTTTTTGTTATCCACCATTTTACTTGTGTGTTATCTGTTCTTACAATAAATTTGTTGTAAACAATATATGGTTCAAATGCTAATAAACATTTATATAATGCGAATAATTCTTTTCTATTTATTTCCCATTTTATTTGTGCTTCTGTATAAGATCCTGAATAATATCTACAATGGCGTTCTATTTTTTCTTTTTCATATTTGTATTTTAAAACTCCTCCGTAACTATGATCACTCGAATCTGTTTCGACAATATAAGTAAATGTTTTATTTTCATCAGGAAAATATAGTTTTGGTAATTTTTTACATAAATTCTTAATATTTCTTATATGTTTTTTATCTTTTTCGTCAAAATGATATTCTACGTCTTTTTTAAGTTTTTTATGTAATGGTTTTAGATGTTCTGCTAATTTTGGTATATATTCCCTTACCTGATTTACTAATCCTAGAAAGGATTGTAATTTCTTTTTTGTATCTATATTTTCATCAATAGTAATTATTTATTGTACTATATGTGTTTGCATTTTTATTCCATTCTTATCTATTTGTATTCATAGAAATTCTATACTGTGATTTCATAATTTACCTTTCCTTTTGCTTAAGCTTATACCTGCATTTTTACTATATGTATAAATTTTTCCAATAATCTTATATGTTCATCTTGTGTTCTAGAATATAACAATATGTCATCTATATATACAATCTGATTTTCTATTGGTTAAAGCAGTTGTCCATAAAATGTTGGAATCTACAGTGCATTTTTATATCCAAAAGGTAAAATATTTCATTCATAGAAACCTTATGATCTTGTGAATCTTTGTTAATTGTTTAGATTCTTCTTCTAGTTTTAGGTAGTAAAATCCTGATTTACAGTCAAATTTGCTAAAATAATTATATCCTTGTATTTGTCTTATTTTTAGTATTTTGTTTGGTATTGGATAATTGTATGTTTTGGTTTTAGCATTTAGATTACGATAATCTATGACCATTCTACTTTTACCTCTTTTTTGTTCGCTATGTTTTATAACTATAAATGCTGGACTTGTGTGTTTACTATTGCTTTTTTGTATGTAATTATTTGCTAATAATTCATCTATATGTATTTTAAATTCTTTTAAATCATCAAAGTTATATTTTAATGGTTTCTGTGTTATTATGCTATTTTCATCTATTAATTCAATTTTTACTTTTGTCTTATGTTTTTCCCATCCTCGTAATGGATCTTTACTATATAATTGTTCTAGTTGTTCATTGATTAATTTGACTTTGTCTATAGCAAATATAATAATTTCTAATTGTGTTATTTGTTTATTATTTATATTTTCCATTTCTTGGTTTATTTTTTCACTTCCTTTTATCCATTCTATAGGTTTTCGTTGTTTATTATTTACTCTTTTTGCTCCTATCTTGTTTCCGCATGGTGTAGTAAACCACCAATGTGTTTTTGTTATTATGTGTGGATAAAATCTATCTAGAAATGGCATTCCTAATAACATATCTTTTGTAGTAAATTCAAAATTATACATTTCTTCTATTGTTAGTATCTTATCCCATATTTGTAATTTTATATTTTTTTCTTTGTATTTAATCATACTTCCTTCATTGTTAAATCCCGTTACTACCATAGGTGTTTTTAATTTTTCCCATTTATCTTCTGGTAAGCAATTATATTTACATATATTCGCTTCTGCTCCTGTATCTATCATAGGGTATAATATCTGTTGTGATATCCTTCTACTATAATTTTTGCAAGTATAAATATTTTCATTAATCATTTTGTCCTTTTTATAATTATTTTCTTATTTTGACAAGTTATTGTTAATTGTTCATTTTCTATGTTGTATGGTTTAACTTTTTCTAACCATTTTATTCCTAATGTAATATTATGATCTCCTTGGTATATTTTGAATTGTATTACTAAGGGTATTCCTCCTATAATTATTTCTTTTCTGTTGTTTCTTCATTCGTATTTACTATCTCACTAGGTAGTCCAGGCATGTATATCCTGTTCTTATAATTTCTTCTTCTAATACTAACTCTCTTGTTATATAATTTTCTTCTTGTCCTGTATTTATTAATATTTTATATTTTCTTTGGTCTATTATTCTGTTATGAAATAATGGTATAGTGTTATTTCTTCTTTATCTAATAAGCTTTGTGGAATTTCATATTTTCTTTTAGATGTACTCATCCTTGATGAGGTAGCTCTTGTCAATGTATTTGAGTACGCTTGAAGTGCTTAATCTTTCTTTTACTATCTCTAAATCTTCTTCTATATCAATTTCTTTATAGCTATAGTCATTATTGTCTATTACAGTAATTATTTTTTCAAAAGGATTTTCTATTTTTATTTTGTTAATTTTATTTTTTGCTGTTATTTTATGCTTCTTTGTTAATATATATAGATTTTTACATCTTGCTGTAAATAATTTGCTTCCTGGTGCTAGTTCTATTCCAGATATTTTCCAATATAGAACTAATGATCTATCTATATTTTTATCTGTTAATGATACTGTATAATTAGCACTTATTGTAAATTTAAATTTTTGATATATCAAGTTTCCTTTTACTGCACTAATTACGCTTTTTTCTATTGGGTGTACAATTCTATCATCTGCTAAGTATATTTCTATAGGTGTATCTATTCCTTCTCTAAAGCAGGCTTTTATTAATATTTCTGTTCCTCCTAAATGTACATATTTTATTGGTGTTTTAGCTTTTATATCTTGTATTTCTTTGTTTATCATTCTTTTATTTATTATAGGTATATATGCTTTTCCTCTTGTGTATTTACAATCTATGATATGCTCTTTTTGACTAACTACATAGTATTCTTCTTTTTGTCTTTTAAACCAATTTCTTAAAATAGGTATTTCTAGCACTTTTTCAACACTTAAATCTAATTCTTTTCCTTTTATTTGTTCAAATATCGTATTATCAAATATAATTTTCTGTTCTGATGATTCTTCATCTGGATATTCTTCTTTAGATATTATTTTTATTTCATTTTCAGACATTATATTTCTTCATCTGTTTCGTTATTATCTATGTTAATATTTTCTTCTTCATTCTCAGTTTCTATATCTGATACTTCATATATACTATCATTTTCACTTAATTCATAATCTATGTACTCTATTTGCATATATTTTTCATTGTCTATAATTAATTCTGCTATTTGTTTTCTTTTTGGATTTTTGGGTAATTTACAATCTTTAGCTATGTGTCCTATCTTTCCACAATTATAACAAGTACATTGGGATCTTTTTTATTTTTGGTCTGTATGGTCCTTTTATTTTATGATTTTTTACATAATACCTTCTTCTTGGTTGTTTATATTTATATATAGTTTTGTTTTTTGTGTAATTTTTATATCTTTTAGATTTTTGTTTTTAGTTGTGCATCCAAATTGTGGTGCCATTTTATTTTGCAACATGATAAATTTTTATTTAATACTTTTTCCATTTTTAATCTTTCTTTTTGGTTTTCACATAGTTGTATGAACCATTGATTTAAAAATTTTATTCTAGATCCTAAAGTGTCTACCATTCCTTCATTATTCCAATCCTTTATTACGTTTGTACTAAATGGTTCTGGTAATTTTGTATAATATTGTTTTCTTATTTCTTTTGCTTCGTCTAAATTGTATTTAGCTTTGTAATAATATTCTTTAAATGCAAGTATATTCTTCTAAGTAACACATTTTACATATAGCTAATTTTGTCATAAGTTGTCTATTTATTATTTTTTGTCTATTTTGTTCTCTTATATCTGTAGTCATACCTCCAAATTCATTTCTTATTGCTGATTCATATTTATCTAGTATATCTATATTTGTTGCTGATGCGGATCCATCCATTTTGTTATCATTCCTAAGTACTTCTAAACTTTCCGTGGGTAGATTTTCTATCCATAATTTTGTTGTTCCTACAATTGTTCTTTCTATGTATCTTGGTGTCTTCGCTGTTTCTATTTTGTTATCTATTAACTGTTTAGACATATTTCCTATCCATAATAATATTGCTTTATTTATATCTGCGACACAATCTAAATCTAAGAAATTGTATTGTTCATTTGTTGGTTTAGGTGTCCAATTTTTATTTAGTCTACTGTTCCATATTGCATTATTTCTGTCTTATTGTTGATAGCTTTCTGTATAATAAGTTGGTGGTGTCCTCCTAGGACTGACTCTAGGACTATTTCTGGGACTATTATCTGGGGTTTTAACTCTTGACGTACTAGGCCTATTCATATCTCCTGTGTTTATTTCTAATTTTTTTTGTTTATTTATCTGTTCTAGAATTTCTGTATATGTTTCACTTATATCGCTTATTTCTGATTGTTGGTCATTTTCATTTCCATCTATTTCATTTACTTCAATATCTTCATTTAGATCTTCATTTAGTTTTTGTTCCATTTGTTTTATTTCATTCGTTAATTCTAGCTCTTTATCTTTTCTTTTTGTTTTTGTTTATTTTCATATAATAATTTTAACCTAGCTAATTCTTTTTCTAATTCACTTATTCTTGTATTTTTTGTTTCTTCTAAATTTTGTACTTCTTGTTTTGCTTGTGTTTTTATTTTTTCAATTTCTCTTGATTTATCTATTTCTTCATTTTCTTTTGTTATTCTTACCATAGCTGTTAAACTATCTTCTAATTTCTTTGTTTCTTTTTCTAGCATTAAGTATAAGTTATTTCCTATTCTCTTATATCTTCTTCCTAAATTTGAAAATACTATTTTTATTATCATTCCATCTTGGTTTTCATATGTTTTTTCGTCTACTGCAAACTCTTCTTTGTTCATTATGATCTATGTATTATATTATGTTGTAATTCATATTCAAGACAATCTAATTCTAACTTTAACATGGATATATCTTTTCTTTGTGCTAGTATTGATTTATTACATACTCCTGCTAATATATTTTCTTCTAATCTTCTTTTTCTATGTTGTAACTCTTGTTCTTTTGATTATTTGTTCCATTATTTTTCTATTAATTGTTGTTTATATTTTCTTCGTTCATATTGTTTCTTCAAATAGCAAACATATTTGTATTCGCTTTTTGAAATTATATTTATCAAATGATCTTTTTATCATTATCTGTTTTGACTAGTTGTGATAATTGATATTCTATATATAAGGATTTTAATTTTCCCATATTTTTAGTACTTTTTGTCTATCTTAGTTCTTTTTATTTTAGTATTTTTATTTTTATTTATCATAACCTTTTATATAATATTTTAAAAAGCTTGCTTAATTTTTACGGATATTTAATCTTTTTAACCTTTGTAATTTCTACCATATCGCCTTAGCCAATGTTCAGTCATATTTAGTCTCCAATATCTAAATCATCATATAAATCATATATGTCAAAGTGAAGTTCATCTTCTATACTTTGTATAGTTAACTCAGTCCAACCTTGGGTTGTTATTTCTATTATTTCATATGTTAATAATTTGTTATAAATTTCTCTTTTTATATCAGTATTAAGACTTTTTAATATATAGAATAATAATATCTTATAATCAACATCATCGTCTAATAGGTATGTTTCCATTTTTATTATTTTCATTTTTCACTAAAATTTTATTCCTTCCAACCTCTTAATAAATTATACTTGCTTATTATGCAAAAATAATGATTTAATAATCATCTCGTCTGGTCACTACTACAGCTTTCTTCTTTGGTTAGTTACCCTAACACGCCTCAACTTTGTTTACTCCCTAAACGGCCTTCTTCGCCTACCGGTTTCAACCTTAGGATGGCATAGTCTGGGCATACTTATTCAAAGAATATTTCTGTAGCAAACTTTCTAAAGATGGTTATTATAACATTATTCAAACATGATAAACAATTATAATTAACAAGAGATTTTCAGGAATAAATTAATTTAGCTACTCATGAATATAAAATGGTATACCTGTTTTTGTAGATCATCTGTCATAGTTGATTTGTTTTCCATAGTTATTTAATTAACTAGCTCTGATACCAATGGAAGGGTGGAAGTGGATTTATGATTTGAGAGTAGAGAGTAGATGAGAACTTTATTGGAAGAAGGATTGATGATCTTATTTATGAAGGCAAAGTGCCTCTTATATACACATACATAATGACCTTTCATCCTTGTTAAAGGACGATTGGCCTTTACTATTTACACAGTTACTTGACTCTTACTATTTACACAGTAACTTGACTCTTACTATTCATGGTTACTATTCATGAATAGGATACTGACACTAAAGGCCAATCGTCCTTTAACAAGGATGAAAGGTCATTATGTATGTGTATATAAGAGGCACTTTGCCTTCATAAATAAGATCATCAATCCTTCTTCCAATAATCTTCTCTTTACTCTCTACTCTCAAATCATAAATCCGCTTCCACCCCCCACAGTGGTATCAGAGCTAGTTAATTAAATAACTATGGAAAACAAATCAACTATGACAGATGATCTACAAAAACAGGTATACCATTTTATATTCATGAGTAGCTAAATTAATTTATTCTTGAAAATCTCTTGTTAATTATAATTGTTTATCATGTTTGAATAATGTTATAATAACCATCTTTAGAAAGTTTGCTACAGAAGTATTCTTTGAATAAGTATGCCCAGACTATGCCATCCTAAGGTTGAAACCGGTAGGCAGAGAAGGCCGTTTAGGGGAGTAAACAAAGTTGAGGCGCTGTTAGGGTAACTAACCAAAGAAGAAAGCTGTAGTAGTGACCAGACGAGATGATTATTAAATCATTATTTTTGCATAATAAGCAAGTATAATTTATTAAGAGGTTGGAAGGAATAAAATTTTAGTGAAAAATGAAAATAATAAAAATGGAAACATACCTATTAGACGATGATGTTGATTATAAGATATTATTATTCTACATATTAAAAAGTCTTAATACTGATATAAAAAGAGAAATTTATAACAAATTATTAACATATGAAATAATAGAAATAACAACCCAAGGTTGGACTGAGTTAACTATACAAAGTATAGAAGATGAACTTCACTTTGACATATATGATTTATATGATGATTTAGATATTGGAGACTAAATTTTGACTGAACATTGGCTAAGGCGATATGATAAAAATTACAGGTTAAAAAAGATTAAATATCCAGAAAAATTAAGCAAGCTTTTTAAAATATTATATAAAAGGTTATGATAAATAAAAATAAAAATACTAAAATAAAAAAACTAAGATAGACAAAAAAAGTACGAAAAATATGGAAAAATTAAAATCCTTATATATAGAATATCAATTATCACAACTAGTCAAACAGATAATGATAAAAGATCATTTGATAAATATAATTTCAAAGCGAATACAAATATGTTTGCTATTTGAAGAAACAATATGAACGAAGAAAATATAAACAACAATTAATAGAAAAATAATGGAACAAATAATCAAAAAGTGTAACGACTGTTTAGTCGCTTTGAGCGCAGATTTTATTTACGGAAAAAGCGGCCAAAACTACGGACATCCCGACGGACCGACGAGCACGACGGTCCGTCACAGAGGTGTCGTTACATGACACTTAGAATTCTGGAATTGGGTACTGAAAATCGACTCTCTGAACATCGTAACGAAGTGGCAGGACGTGCCGTCACATCCACGACGGACGGTCGTGAGTTCCCGTTGCAAAACACTTCAACTTTTGAGAATTTGGTACAAGAAACGAGTTTCTGACCGCCAGGACGGAGGGCAGGACGGACCGTCACAAGGGTGACGGGCCGTCACAGCCCACCTGGAGCCTGGGGAGGTTGCGACGGCCACCGTGACGGACCGTCGCAGTCACGACGACGGCCACACAGGTTGCGCCAATCCCAGGCAGTTTAGGATTTCTTTCCTCGTTTTAAGGGACGTTTTGGACTATTCTTTCCTTAATTATAAAGTTTGATGGTTAATATTAATAAATCTAATTACTTGGGGGTTAAAATAGGTAACCTTAAGTGAATTAGTGGGTCATTATTACCATCTTTCATTCCTAATTATATAGAATTAGGGTAAAAGAAAGAGGGTTTGAATAAGAAAAAGAAAAGAACAGAAAGAGAGATAGATTGATCGATTGAGAGAGAGAGAGTCGAACGAGGAAGAAGAATATCAAAGCTTGGGAAATTGCTTGTTGATTCCAATTCTTCGGTGGAGGTAGGTTATGGTTTTCATGCTATTCGTAGTAAACTCTTAATAGCGAATGATATATGTTAGTAGTATTGTAAAACCCTTCTATATGCTTAATTGTATGCTTGCATGAATGATGTTATTATGTAATTATGAATAAATAAGCATGACGAAGCTATTGAATCCCAAATCTTGAAAGAAACTTTAATCTACTTGTTAATGATAAGGCCTTGGTATAAAAGAAGGCTTGATGAATTAAAGTAATGGGATTGATGATGCCTTGGTATAGAGAAGGCTTGATGAACGGATATAATGAGAATTAGTGGATCGGAGTGTCACGTTCCGACACATAGTATTAGTGGGACGGGTGTCACGAACCAACACGTAGAATTAGGGGATCGGAGTGTCACGTACCGACACATATAGGGGATCGGGTGTCACGAACCGACACGTAGATTTAGGGGATCGGGTGTCACGAACCGACATGTAGATTTAGGGGATCGGGTGTCACAAACCGACACGTAGATTTAGGGGATCGGGTGTCACGAACCGACACGTAGATGTAGGGGATCGGGTGTCACGAACCGACACGTAGATTTAGGGGATCGGAGTGTCACGTACCGACACAAGAGGATTAATGAATATGAGGGAGCGGAGTGTCACGTACCGACACAAGAGGAATATGAATAATGAATCGTGAAAGATGAGAATATACTCAACATAATGAACTTAATTCCCAAATGAGCATGGTATTGAGGCTTGAGCCCTCATGGATGAACTTAATGGTACTTATTGATGATTATAGTACTTGTTGTTGCTACATGTTGAGTTTTATAGTTGATTTATGATATTAAGTGATATATTCTGCTTTCTATTTTGAGTTGGCCGATGATATCTACTCGGTACTTGTGGTTGTCTTGACCCTACTTTTATGTTTTCTTCTTTGCTAATTGTGGAATACTGTTTGAACGTTCCGTCATCTTCAACTCAAGTGATGATTCAAGCCAGTCTTACTACACCGGAAATTCAGGGTGAGCTAATACGTCTAGCTTAGACTGGATCTTCTTCTTCAAGTCTTGATGCCTTGAATTCCGGCATGGACTAGCTTTTATGTATTTTTAGTTCTTGGACATTCCTAGTTTAGTAATTTGAAATAGATGTTCTTGTGATGATGACTTCCAGATTTTGGGGATATTAATAATAGTTTTGAATTGTTTTATTAATGAGTTAAGTCTTCCGCATTACTTATGATGATATTACATTGAAATGTTAAGGTTTAGATTGGTTGGTTCGCTCACATAGGAGGGTAAATGTGGGTGCCAGTCGCGGCCCCGATTTGGGTCGTGACAAACTTGGTATCAGAGCATTAGGTTTGTTGGTCTCATCACACAAGAACAGGTCTAGTAGAGTCTTAAGGAACGGTAGGGGGACGCCTTTACTTTTCCTTGAGAGGCTATAAGACTTTAGGAAAATTCCATTCTTTCATTCTTTCTTTCGTGCTACTACTTGAGTCCAATTGGTATCTAGGTGATACGAATTGGTATCTGACCATCTTCACTCTATTTCGCAGATGGTTAGAACTAGAGCCACGACCGCGCCAACAACAACACCGGCAAGACAAGAAACGTCTGAGCCAGCCACTGGGGCTGTGGCTCGAGGAAGAGCAGCGGCAAGAGGCCGTGGTAGAGGTCGTGGGAGGACGTCCTCTAGAGGAAGAGGACGAGCACCTAGCCCATCTGATGCTAGGGCAGTGACTCCTCCACCGACTGAGGAGGTGGTAAGAGAAGGGGAGGATGGGGAGAATGAACAAGCGCAACATGAGGAATTGCCACCCCAACCTACCCAGAGATGATCAATCGTTCTCGCTTATCTTAGCGGGTTATCCGATCACGGTCGAGCACCTCCAATGGTTTCTGCACCAACACCTCGGTTTCAGAGATACGACATGCGGCTACTATGGCTCTCGCATGGATGCCTCGTGGAGATAGGCACATTTCCACGTCGACCATCGGACCGATAATGACAAGCGATCGGCCACGAACTTTTCGAAGTTCTTGAAATTGAAACCTCCAGTCTTCAAGGGTGCGAATCAAGATGCTTATGATTTTCTGGTTGATTGTCATGAGCTACTACACAAGATGGGGATAGTAGAACGGTTTGGCGTTGAGTTCGTAAGCTATCAGTTTCAAGGGAACGCCAAAATGTGGTGGCGATCACATGTCGAGTGTCAACCGACAGAGGCCACACCCATGACTTGGGCATCCTTCTCTACTCTGTTTATGGAGAAGTATATCCCAAGGACTTTGAGAGATAGAAAAAGGGATGAGTTCTTGAGTCTCGAGCAAGGTAGGATGACAGTTAACGCATATGAGGCTAAGTTTCGTGCTTTATCAAGGTATGCCACTCAACTCTGTTTCAGTCCACAAGAACGGATCCGCCGTTTTGTAAAGGGGTTGAGATCAGAGTTGCGGATTTCGCCTTACAGGTAGCGGCCGCAAAATCCTTCCAAGAGGTGGTAGACTTTGTGATAGAAGTGGAAGGAGTGAAGCCAGACGACTTCACCACAACTTCGACATCAAAAAGATTTCGAAAGGGAGGTGAGTTTAATAGTTCGTATACTAGAGGACAGAGCTCCGGAGGTTACTCAAGTCGACCAATCCAATCTTCACTACAGACTGTAGTTGGGGGACCACCTCAGACCGGTCAACACTTCTCTGAGAGACCTATGCTTGACTCTAGAGAGTGTTATTGATGTGGGGAGACTGGACATATTAGGAGGAATTGTCCCAAACAAAGTTATAGACCCCCAATAGCTAGAGGTAGAGGTGGTCATGGTAGAGGCCGTTTTTCTGGAGGACGTGGTGGTCGAGGTAATGGTGGTCACCAAAATGGCCGAGGAGATGGGCAAACTGGAGCCACTACTACGCAACATGGTAGGGTTAACGGACAGACGAGTAATGGGGCCCATTGTTACGCTTTCCCTGGGAGATCTGAAGCGGAGGCGTATGATGCTGTCATCACAGGTAATCTTTTGATTTGTGATTGCATGGCTTCCGTATTGTTTGATCCTGGATCCACATTTTCTTATGTATCTTCCTCATTTGCTAACGGTCTAAATTTACATTGTGAATTACTTGACACGCCTATTCGTGTTTCTACTCCGGTGGGTGAGTCTGTGATAGTTAAAAAGGTGTATAGGTCTTGTTTAGTGGATTTTGTGGGGAGCAACACTTATGTAGATTTGGTTATTTTAGAAATGGGTGACTTTGATGTAATTCTGGGTATGACTTGGCTTTCTCCGAATTTTGCGATCTTGGATTGTAATGCTAAACCGGTGCCGTTAGCCAAGCCTGGGACAGATCCGTTAGTGTGGGAGGGTGACTACACTTCCAATCCGGTGCGTATCATATCCTTTCTTCGTGCTAAGAAAATGGTTAGTAAAGGGTGTTTAGCTTTCTTGGCACATCTCAAGGATGACACTACTCAAGTACCCTCAATTGAGTCGGTTTGGTAGTCCGTGAGTTTTTGGATGTGTTCCTCAGATCTTCCTGGTATGCCACGGATAGGGATATTGACCTGCATTGATCTTGAACCGGGTACTCGCCCCATTTCTATACCCCCTTATAGAATGGCTCCATGGAGTTAAGAGAGTTAAAGGCACAACTTCAAGAGTTATTGAACAAAGGCTTCATTAGACCAAGTGCATCCCCTTGGGGTGCTCGGTTTTGTTTGTGAAGAAGAAGGATGGGAGTTTTCGGATGTGCATAGACTACGGACATAACTAAACAAGGTAACCATAAAGAACAAGTATCCTCTTCCTCGCATTGATGACTTGTTCGATCAGTTACAAGGTGCTTGTGTCTTCTCTAAGATTGACTTGAGATCCGGTTATCATCAATTGAAAATACGGGCAACGGATGTGCCAAAGACTGCTTTTCGAACAAGGTATGGGCATTACGAATTTGTGGTGATGTCTTTTGGTCTTACGACTTCCCTGCTGCGTTCATGAGCTTGATGAACGGGATTTTTAAGCCATATTTGGACCTCTTCGTAATCGTATTTATTGATGATATATTGGTATACTCGAAGAGCAAGAAGGAACATGAGGAACATTTGAGAATAGTATTGGAAATGTTGAGGAGAAAGCTCTATGCCAAATTCTCTAAGTGTGAATTTTGGCTAGATGCAGTGTCCTTCTTGGGGCACGTAGTTTCTAAGGATGGAGTGATGGTAGATCCATCTAAGATTGAGACAGTGAAGAATTGGGTAAGACCCACTAATGTGTCAGAAATAAGGAGCTTTGTTGGGTTAGCTAGCTACTACACCGATTTGTCAAGGGATTCTCTTCTATTGCTTCCCAATTGACTGAACCTCGACTAAGCGTAATGTTCCATTTGTATGGTCGGACGAATGTGAAGAAAGCTTTCAGAAGCTCAAGACTTTGTTGACTACCGCACCTATCCTTACCTTGCCCGTGGAGGGTAAGAACTTTATCGTTTATTGTGATGCATCCTATTCTGGTTTGGGTGCAGTACTAATGCAAGAGAAGAGTGTGATTGCTTATGCTTCAAGGCAATTAAAGGTGCATGAACGTAACTATCCGACCCATGATTTGGAATTGGCTGCGGTAGTGTTTGCATTAAAGCAATGGAGACACTATTTATATGGGGTTAAGTGTGAGGTTTACACGGATCATCGTAGCCTTCAGTATGTCTTCACTCAGAAAGATTTGAACTTAAGACAGAGGAGATGGTTGGAGTTACTAAAGGACTACGATATCACTATCTTGTATCATCCGGGGAAGGCGAATGTTGTGGCGGATGCGTTGAGTAGAAAGGCGGGAAGCATGGGAAGTCTAGCTCACTTGCAAGCTTCTAGACGCCCATTGGCTAGAGAAGTGCAGATTTTGGCTAATGACCTTATGAGGTTAGAAGTAAATGAGAAGGGAGGATTGTTAGCTTGTGTGGAGGCAAGATCCTCCTTCCTTGACAAGATTAAGGGAAAACAGTTTGATGATAAGAAACTGCGCAGAATCCAAGATAAGGTATTGCGAGGAGAGGCTAAGGAAGCACAAATCGATGAGGAAGGTGTTTTGAGAATCAAGGGAAGGGTATGTGTACCCCGAGTTGATGATTTGATCAACACTATCCTGACAGAGGCTCATAGCTCAAAGTATTCTATACATCCGGGTGCAACCAAGATGTACCGTGATCTAAAGCAACACTTTTGGTGGAGTAGAATGAAGCGTGATATTGTTGACTTTATTGCCAAGTGTCCAAACTGTCAACAAGTAAAGTATGAACACCAAAGGCCCGGAGGAACACTTAAGAGAATGCCCATTCCTGAATGGAAGTGGGAGAGAATTGCAATGGATTTTGTGGTTGGTCTTCCAAAGACATTGGGTAAGTATGACTCCATTTGGGTGGTTGTCGATAGGTTAACTAAGTCTGCTCATTTCATTCCGGTAAAGGTGACTTACAATGCAGAGAAGTTAGCCAAGATCTATATCTCAGAAATCGTTCGATTGCATGGGGTTCCACTATCCATCATATCAGATAGAGGTACGCAGTTTACTTCTATGTTTTGGAAAACATTGCATGCGGAATTGGGTACTAGGTTGGACCTTAGTACTGCGTTCCATCCTCAGACCGATGGTCAGTCTGAGAGAACGATTCAAGTGTTGGAGGATATGCTTCGTGCATGTGTGATAGAGTTTGGTGGTCATTGGGATAGCTTCCTACCCTTAGCGGAGTTTTCGTACAATAATAGCTATCACTCAAGCATTGATATGGCCCCATTCGAAGCATTGTATGGGAGGAGATGTAGGTCTCCCATTGGTTGGTTTGATGCATTTGAGGTTAGACCTTGGGGTACCGATCTGTTGAGGGATTCATTAGAGAAAGTGAAGTCTATTCAAGAAAAGCTTCTAGCGGCGCAAAGTAGGCAAAAAGAATATGCAGATCGAAAGGTTAGAGACTTAGAGTTCATGGAGGGTGAACAAGTCTTGTTGAAGGTTTCACCTATGAAAGGGGTGATGCGGTTTGGCAAAAGAGGTAAGCTAAGTCCAAGGTATATTGGACCATTTGAGGTACTAAAGCGAGTAGGGGAGGTGGCTTATGAATTAGCCTTGCCCCAGGTGGCTGTCCGAGTACATCCGGTATTTCATGTGTCCATGTTGAAAAGATACCATGGAGATGGAAACTACATCATCCGTTGGGATTCAGTTTTACTTGATGAGAACTTGTCATATGAGGAGGAGCCTGTTGCTATATTAGATAGGGAGGTTCGCAAGTTGAGGTCGAGAGAAATTGCATCCATCAAAGTTCAATGGAAGAATCGACCCGTTGAAGAGGCTACTTGGGAGAAGGAGGCAGATATGCAAGAAAAATACCCACATCTGTTTACAGATTCAGGTACTCCTTTTCGCCCTTGTTTATCTGCTTTTGATCGTTCGGGGACGAACGATGGGTAAATTGGTATCTATTGTAACGACCTGTTTAGTCGTTTTGAGCAGCAGATTTTATTTCTGGAAAAACTGGCCAAAACTACGGACATCCCGACGGACCGTCACAGGCACGACGGTCCGTCACAGAGGTGTCGTTACATGACACTTAGAATTCTGGAATTGGGTACTGAAAATCGACTCTCTGAACATCGTAACGAAGTGGCAGGACGTGCCGTCACATCCACGACGGACGGTCGTGAGTTCCCGTTGCAAAACACTTCAACTTTTGAGAATTTGGTACAAGAAATGAGTTTCTGACCGCCAGGACGGAGGGCAGGACGGAACGTCACAAGGGTGACGGGCCGTCACAGCCCACTTGGAGCCTGGGGAGGTTGCGACGGCCACCGTGACGGACCGTCGCGATCCACGACTGACCCGTCACAGGTTGCGCCACCGCCAGGCTGTTTAGGATTTCTTCCCTCGTTTTAAGGGTCGTTTTGGACTATTCTTTCCTTAATTATAAAGTTTGAGGGTTAATATTAATAAATCTAATTACTTGGGGGTTAAAATAGGTAACCTTAAGTGAATTAGTGGGTCATTATTACCATCTTTCATTCCAAATTATATAGAATTAGGGTAAAAGAAAGAGGGTTTGAATAAGAAAAAGAAAAGAAACGAGAAGAGAGATAGATTGATCGATTGAGAGAGAGAGAGTCGAGCGAGGAAGAAGAATATCAAAGCTTGGGAAATTGCTTGTTGATTCCAATTCTTCGGTGGAGGTAGGTTATGGTTTTCATGCTATTCGTAGTAAACTCTTAATAGCGAATGATATATGTTAGTAGTATTGTAAAACCCTTCTATATGCTTAATTGTATGCTTGCATGAATGATGTTATTATGTAATTATGAATAAATAAGCATGTGAAGCTATTGAATCCCAAATCTTGAAAGAAACTTTAATCTACTTGTTAATGATAAGGCCTTGGTATAAAAGAAGGCTTGATGAATTAAAGTAATGGGATTGATGATGCCTTGGTATAGAGAAGGCATGATGAACGGATATAATGAGAATAAGTGGATCGGAGTGTCACGTTCCGACACATAGTATTAGTGGGACGGGTGTCACGAACCGACACGTAGAATTAGGGGATCGGAGTGTCACGTACCGACACATATAGGGGATCGGGTGTCACGAACCGACACGTAGATTTAGGGGATCGGGTGTCACGAACCGACACGTAGATTTAGGGGATCGGGTGTCACAAACCGACACGTAGATTTAGGGGATCGGGTGTCACGAACCGACACGTAGATGTAGGGGATCGGGTGTCACGAACCGACACGTAGATTTAGGGGATCGGAGGTTCACGTACCGACACAAGAGGATTAATGAATATGAGGGAGCGGAGTGTCACGTACCGACACAAGAGGAATATGAATAATGAATCGTGAAAGATGAGAATATACTCAACATAATGAACTTAATTCCCAAATGAGCATGGTATTGAGGCTTGAGCCCTCATGGATGAACTTAATGGTACTTATTGATGATTATAGTACTTGTTGTTGCTACATGTTGAGTTTTATAGTTGATTTATGATATTAATCGATATATACGGTTTTCTATTTTGAGTTGGCCGATGATATCTACTCGGTACTTGTGGTTGTCTTGACCCTACTTTTATGTTTTCTTCTTTGCTAATTGTGGAATACAATGACGTTCCGTCATCTTCAACTCAGTGATGATTCAAGCCAGTCTTACTACAGGAAATTCGGGGTGAGCTAATACGTCTAGCTTGGGTGGATCTTCTTCTTCAAGTCTTGATGCCTTGAATTCCGGCATGGACTAGCTTTTATGTATTTTTAGTTCTTGGACATTCCTAGTTTAGTAATTTGAAATAGATGTTCTTGTGATGATGACTTCCAGATTTTGGGGATATTAATAATAGTTTTGAATTGTTTTATTAATGAGTTAAGTCTTCCGC
Organism: Solanum arcanum; assembly: GCA_027789145.1. NCBI lineage: Eukaryota > Viridiplantae > Streptophyta > Magnoliopsida > Solanales > Solanaceae > Solanum > Solanum arcanum. The sequence continues at coordinate 29,431,059 of CM050939.1, read as the reverse complement.
ATTACTTATGATGATATTACATTGAAATGTTAAGGTTTAGATTGGTTGGTTCGCTCACATAGGAGGGTAAATGTGGGTGCCAGTCGCGGCCCCGATTTGGGTCGTGACAAAAAGAACAAGAGTTACAACATAGAAAAAGAAGATTAGAAGAAAATATATTAGCAGGAGTATGTAATAAATCAATACTAGTACAAAGAAAAGATATATTAAGGTTAGAATTAGAATTAGATTGTCTTGAATATGAATTACAACATAATATAATACATAGATCATAATGAACAAAGAAGAGTTTGCAGTAGACGAAAAAACATATGAAAACCAAGATGGAATGATAATAAAAATAGTATTTTCAAATTTAGGAAGAAGATACAAGAAAATAGGAAATAACTTATACTTAATGCTAGAAAAGAAACAAAGAAAATTAGAAGATAGTTTAACTTGACTATGGTAAGAATAACAAAAGAAAATGAAGAAATAGATAAATCAAGAGAAATTGAAAATAAAAACACAAGCAAAACAAGAAGTACAAAATTTAGAAGAAATAAAAATACAAGAATAAGTGAATTAGAAAAAGAATTAGCTAGGTTAAAATTATTATATGAAAATAAACAAAAACAAAAAGAAAAAGATAAAGAGCTAGAATTAACGAATGAAATAAAACAAATGGAACAAAAACTAAATGAAGATCTAAATGAAGATATTGAAGTAAATGAAATAGATGGAAATGAAAATGACCAACAATCAGAAATAAGCGATATAAGTGAAACATATCTGAAATTCTAGAACAGGATAAATAAACAAAAAAAATTAGAAATAAACACAGGAGATATGAATAGACCAAGTACGTCAAGAGTTAAAACCCCAGATAATAGTCCCAGAAATAGTCCTAGAGTCAGTCCTAGGAGGACACCACCAACTTATTATACAGAAAGCTATCAACAATCAGACAGAAATAATGCAATATAGAACAGTAGACTAAATAAAAATTGGACACCTAAACCAACAAATGAACAATACAATTTCTTAGATTTAGATTGTGTCGCAGATATAAATAAAGCAATATTATTATGGATAGGAAATATGTCTAAACAGTTAATAGATAACAAAATAGAAACAGCGAAGAAACCAAGATACATAGAAAGAACATTTGTAGGAACAACAAAATTATGGATAGAAAATCTACCCCCGGAAAGTTTAGAAGTACTTAGGAATGATAAGAAAATGGATGGATCCGCATCAGCAACAAATATAGATATACTAGATAAATATGAATCAGCAATAAGAAATGAATTTGGAGGTATGACTACAGATATAAGAGAACAAAATAGAGAAAAAATAATAAATAGACAACTTATGACAAAATTAGCTATATGTAAAATGTGTTACTTAGAAGAATATACTTGCGCATTTAAAGAATATTATTACAAAGCTAAATACAATTTAGACGAAGCAAAAGAAATAAGAAAACAATATTATACAAAATTACCAGAACCATTTAGTACAAACGTAATAAAGGATTGGAATAATGAAGGAATGGTAGATACTTTAGGATCTAGAATAAAATTTTTAAATCAATGGTTCATACAACTATGTGAAAACCAAAAAGAAAGATTAAAAATGGAAAAAGAATTAAATAAAAATTTATCATGTTGCAAAAATAAAATGGCACCACAATTTGGATGCACAACTAAAAAACAAAAATCTAAAAGATATAAAAATTATAGAAAAAACAAAACTATATATAAATATAAACAACCAAGAAGAAGGTATTATGTAAAAAATCATAAAATAAAAAGACCATACAGACCAAAAAGAAAAATATTCCAATGTACTTGTTATAATTGTGGAAAGATAGGACACATAGCTAAAGATTGTAAATTACCCAAAAATCCAAAAATAAAACAAATAGCAGAATTAATTATAGATAATGAAAAATATATGCAAATAGAGTACATAGATTATGAATTAAGTGAAAATGATAGTATATATGAAGTATCAGATATAGAAACTGAGAATGAAGAAGAAAATATTAACATAGATAATAACGAAACAGATGAAGAAATATAATATCTGAAAATGAAATAAAAATAATATCTAAGGAAGAATATAAAGATGAAGAATCATCAGAACAGAAAATTATATTTGATAATACGATATTTGAACAAATAAAAGGAAAAGAATTAGATTTAAGTGTTGAAAAAGTGCTAGAAATACCTATTTTAAGAAATTGGTTTAAAAGACAAAAAGAAGAATACTATGTAGTTAGTCAAAAAGAACATATCATAGATTGTAAATACACAAGAGGAAAAGCATATATACCTATAATAAATAAAAGAATGATAAACAAAGAAATACAAGATATAAAAGCTAAAACACCAATAAAATATGTACATTTAGGAGGAACAGAAATATTAATAAAAGCCTGCTTTAGAGAAGGAATAGATACACCTATAGAAATATACTTAGCAGATGATAGAATTGTACACCCTATAGAAAAAAGCATAATTAGTGCAGTAAAAGGAAACTTGATATATCAAAAATTTAAATTTACAATAAGTGCTAATTATACAGTATCATTAACAGATAAAAATATAGATAGATCATTAGTTCTATATTGGAAAATATCTGGAATAGAACTAGCACCAGGAAGCAAATTATTTACAGCAAGATGTAAAAATCTATATATATTAACAACAAACATAAAATAACAGCAAAAAATAAAATTAACAAAATAAAAATAGAAAATCCTTTTGAAAAAATAATTACTGTAATAGACAATAATGACTATAGCTATAAAGAAATTGATATAGAAGAAGATTTAGAGATAGTAAAAGAAAGATTAAGCACTTCAAGCGTACCAAATACATTGACAAGAGCTACCTCATCAAGGATGAGTACATCTAAAAGAAAATATGAAATTCCACAAAGCTTATTGGATAAAGAAGAAATAACACCATATCATTATTTCATAACAGGAATAATAGACCAAAGAAAATATAAAATATTAATAAATACAGGACAAGAAGAAAATTATATAACAAGAGAGTTAGTATTAGAAGAAGAAATTATAAGAACAGGATAAACATGCCCTGGACTACCTAGTGAGATAGTAAATACGAATGAAGAAACAACAGAAAAAGAAATAATTATAGGAGGAATACCCTTAGTAATACAATTCAAAATATACCAAGGAGATCATAATATTACATTAGGAATAAAATGGTTAGAAAAAGTTAAACCATACAACATAGAAAATGAACAATTAACAATAACTTGCCAAAATAAGAAAATAATTATAAAAAGAACAAAATCATTAATGAAAATATTTATACTTGCAAAAATTATAGTAGAAGGATATCACAACAGATATTATACCCCTATGATAGATCTGAGGAAGCGAAGCGAATATATGTAAATATAATTGCTTACCAGGAAGATAAATGGGAAAAATTAAAAACACCTATGGTAGTAACGGATTTAACAATGAAGGAAGTATGATTAAATACAAAGCAAAAATATAAAAATACAAATATGGGATAAGATACTAACAATAGAAGAAATGTATAATTTTGAATTTACTACAAAAGATATGTTATTAGGAATGCCATTTCTAGATAGATTTTATCCACATATAATAACAAAAACACATTGGTGGCTTACTACACCATGCGGAAACAAGATAGGAGCAAAAAGAGTAAATAATAAACAACGAAAACCTATGGAATGGATAAAAGGAAGTGAAAAGATAAACCAAGAAATGGAAAATATAAATAATAAACAAATAACGCAATTAGAAATTATTATATTTGCTATAGACAAAGTCAAATTAATTAATGAACAACTAGAACAATTATATAGTGAAGATCCATTACGAGGATGGGAAAAACATAAGACAAAGGTAAAAATTGAATTAATAGATGAAAATAGCATAATAACACAGAAATCATTAAAATATAACTTTGATGATTTAAAAGAATTTAAAATACATATAGATGAATTATTAGCAAATAATTACATACAAAAAAGCAATAGTAAACACACAAGTCCAGCATTTATAGTTATAAAACATAGTGAACAAAAAAGAGGTAAAAGCAGAATGGTCATAGATTATCGTAATCTAAATGCTAAAACCAAAACATACAATTATCCAATACCAAACAAAATACTAAAAATAAGACAAATACAAGGATATAATTATTTCAGTAAATTTGACTATAAATCAGGATTTTACCACCTAAAACTAGAAGAAGAATCTAAACAATTAACAGCATTCACAGTACCGCAAGGTTTCTATGAATGGAATGTTTTACCTTTTGGATAGAAAAATGCACCAGGTAGATTCCAACATTTTATGGACAACTGTTTTAACCAGCTAGAAAACTGTATTGTATATATAGATGACATATTGTTATATTCTAGAACACAAGATGAACATATAAGATTATTGGAAAAATTTATACATATAGTAAAAAATGCAGGTATAAGCTTAAGCAAAAGTAAAGCAGAAATTATGGAATCACAGAAAAAATTTCTAGGAATACAAATAGATAAAAATGGAATAAAAATGCAAACACATATAGTACAAAAAATAATTACTATTGATGAAAATATAGATACAAAAAAGAAATTACAATCCTTTCTAGGATTAGTAAATCGTAAGAGAATACATACCAAAATTAGCGAGAACATCTAAAACCATTACATAAAAACTTAAAAAGACGTAGAATATCATTTTGACGAAAAAGATAAAAAACATATAAGAAATATTAAGAATTTATGTAAAAAATTACCAAAACTATATTTTCCTGATGAAAATAAAACATTCCCTTACATTGTTGAAACAGATTCGAGTGATCATAGTTACGGAGGAGTTTTAAAATACAAAAATGAAAAAGAAAAAATAGAACACCATTGTAGATATTATTCAAGATCTTATACAGAAGCACAAATAAAATGGGAAATAAATAGAACAGAATTATTCGCATTATATAAATGTTTATTAGCATTTGAACCATATATTGTTTACAATAAATTTATTGTAAGAACAGATAACACACAAGTAAAATGGTGGATAACAAAAAAATTAGATGATTCAGTTACAACAAAAGAAATAAGGAGATTAGTGTTGAATATATTAAATTTTACATTTACAATTGAAATAATTAAGACTGACAAGAACCTTGTTGCAGACTACCTATCAAGAAAAAGGAACTCAAACTGAATCAGATACAATGGAAGAGATACTTAAAGCTATTACTACACTTTCTGCGAAAGTAGGAAGTATGGATAAAGAGCTACAAAAGATGAAAAATACAAGTCAGCAGCATGACTATAAACATGCGGAGCTACGTCAATCGGAAGACGCAAAAATTCCAGAACTAGAAGGAGACGATGGGAAACTCCAAAAAACCCATAACATTTGTTTAAATGCAGCTACAGCCAGCACATCTACAGCAGGACAACCTACAAAAAAGGAGGAGACTAAAATAAAATACACAAATACAAACTTGAATAAGTTATTCTCAAAACCATATACACCTCAAAGTACCCAGAAAGATATATTCATACCACCACAAGTAAATACCTACAAAGCCAGCCTAGATTCAGATAAACAAACATATAACCACATTACCCGAATGTATGTAGAAAATATATTCAAAGTACAGACTTTTCTTAACCAAAACCCTAGAGCCAAAAATACGAGAAACCCTGAACAAGACTACATAACCCAACATCTACAAGGATATAATAAACTAATTGCACAACCAGGAACGAATCCAAACCTAGTAGCAACTTGCTATAATTATGGATTATTAAATACCGTATACACTATAACTGGAGACGAAGTAGCTAAAATACCTGAGCTATATAAGGCATTTCTGCAATATAAAAGAATAACTAAAGGAACATTATTTTATATAAAGTTCTACTCAGCAACAGCAGAGATACTATATGAAGAAATTAAACATGCAATACAAGTTATTAAGATAGGTTTAACTAGAGATATGATAATACCAGAAAAAATAGATATACAAGAAGAGATACAGAAGGTGGATATCCCAGATTTTTATGCAAACAAAAGAACTATCGGAATTGCTACTATATTAAATGAGTTATCAAACAACTACCTAAATGAAAATGCAATCTGGAGCTATTACAACAGAGATCAAAAAATGATATACTCCAATTGTAAAGATATAAGAGCAGCAGATATGGAAGAAGTACGACTATGGATATTAAGTCTATTAAGGCCAGAAGCTACACCAACAACAAGAGCTATAAGGAAAAATTTTATTTCTCCTAATCTGATGACAAGATACTGCAAGTTGATAGGTCAAAAATATCCAGACCATCTATGTTCAAAATGCAACGGTGAAGATAACTATGTCCCGGGAGTACAACTAGAATAAACGAAGAAGAAGAAGAAGATAAGGACAAAGATATATGTAAATTAGTCATAATTATTGTCGGCCACATGTAAAAAGTAAAGGCCATTAAATAAAGTAGAAAAAGTATGTCGGCCATTTGGCCAAAGTTTATTTTGTTTTTTGTAAAAAAGTTGTAAAGTAAATAGTGTCAGTATCCTATTCATGAATAGTAACCATGAATAGTAAGAGTCAAGTTACTGTGTAAATAGTAAGAGTCAAGTAACTGTGTAAATAGTAAAGGCCAATCGTCCTTTAACAAGGATGAAAGGTCATTATGTATGTGTATATAAGAGGCACTTTGCCTTCATAAATAAGATCATCATCCTTCTTCCAATAAAGTTCTCATCTACTCTCTACTCTCAAATCATAAATCCGCTTCCACCCTTTGGCTCTATGATTTTTTAGTTGTGCAGGAATGGTGGAGTTCCCATTTGGCACAGAGATGTCCTCCGTAGTCCTACTAGGATTGTGAATATCGGTCATATCAGTTATGAGGAAAATTAGGCGGCACCATGGCGAGGGCAAATTGTTGATGTGCGGCCACTGGGCCACGTTAGAGCCTACTGATACCACCCCGACCGAGTTTGCCTACGGCACTAGTAGGGTCAAAATATAAACCACCATCAGCAGCACTGGTCCTTATTGCTAGGGTGCAGAAGCTAGCGGCCCAGATGGCCACCTCGCTACACCATATCAAACATTTGATTTGGAAACCTATTGTCGAGGATGAGGACCAGATTTAGAAAAAAGTGGCTCAGCAGACAGAGCTGAATATTTAGGTAGTCCATGAGAGGGGTAGATGGATTCGAGCTCTGAGTTCTAGCACGCCAATCCCCCACCATCGATCTGACTACTCTTCTGGATACCGTGGAAAGTCTGCGGGCCTATATGGACAACATACTTTAGATGAGATGACCCGAGCCTTAATGAGCTCCAGTTGAGACAATAGAGGACACAGTGCTTGCTGCACTATTCACCGCTCCCACTACATCACCTCCTGAGCCACATGAGCATGAAAAGAGGAACAGTTCCAGAAATACCAGTGAGGGTGAGGATGCTCGTACTCACAAGAAGGAGCGGACATATTTAGAGGTTGTGAGAAGAGCTTTGTTGCTTGATGAGTAGGCTCATCATATTAGGTCTAGAGAGTTGGTTGTTTGGGCGTCTAGCTCGAGAGTAGAGGTTGTTGAAAGAAGCACCACTAAAGGTGAACATACTAATGTGGAAACTACGAAGGGTGTCCCTACTAAGGGTGCGGGTTCCGGGAAATCGGACCCACCTGCTTATTGATCTTCTGTGCTATTCACCTCAGATTTATTTCACCTACCACCCTTTCTTTATTTTCTTAGGCATTGCGAACAATTGCATGTTTTTTTGGGGGATTGGGCGAATGGGAAGTGAGTTCTAGGGTAAAGTCTTAGTAGCCTAACTCATGGT